>JAFBJR010000258.1:7849770-8177302 GCA_016785285.1 Brachirus orientalis | reverse complement strand
AGAGAGAGAGAGAGAGAGAGAGAGAGAAAGAGCAACACAGAGTCATTGCAAACTATATTTTTGACTCTAATACCATTAAATATGCCTGTTCTGTTTTTATCCTTCGGAAATCTGATCAGTGGAACCACATGTAATTAAAAATACGTGTGCATACTGGGTTACACTATATTTAAATTCAGCATGCAGTTGGTGAGATGTTGCAGCTGCTGCATGTTTGCATGCAAAATACTTGAAAAATCAATAATTCAAATAGGTATTTTGCCTGTGCATGTGTGATACCTGCAGCTCTGTGGTTTGCCCTGCAAGGAAACCGTGATCTTTCATACATCTTGAGTTTTGCGAGCTGCCTTCTGTCAGTCTCAGTATCAGAGGTGCCACTGGGTGCTGTCACGGGTTCACAGAGTGCAAATTTGTGAATGGAGTTCCTTCCATATATGGTGCTGGTGGAGTGGTCAGGGCATGAGGAACTTGACATGATGCTGATGGTTTCCTCTCTTCAGTTTCAGCTGTTGTGTCTCGCTGTCAATGGATTGTAAAACCACTGCAGTATGAGATCACGATGGGACATGGTGGTATTTCTGTTTACTGCATCCGTAAATTGGCTGCTCATTGAAAAAACACAACTACTTAATGTTTAATGAAGATAATGAATTGATTGCTTTTCATTTAAGCTGTTGACCTGCAGTCAGTGACTGTTGAGTGTAAATTCAGTAGTTCCTGTTTGTGGTGATTCATAATTTTTCTTCTCTCTGGTTTAGTGGAGACTTTCTGGTTAAACCTTTTTCTAACTCCAAACATTACTGTTCAAAACTCTCATTTCATGAATAACAGAAAGAAACTGGGAGAGGTTTATATGCATCAGCAGTCCAGGTAGTGTGATCCTGTCAGTTTTGAATTGATGGTCATATTCACATTAGATTTGACTCAGAGAGCATCTGCTTTTTGATAAATTAGATGTAGGTTTTACATTCAAATGAAGTGGAAAGTAAAATGTCATGCTGGTTTTAGATACTGGTATAAAAATATGCCGGTTTAAAGATTTCATTCACTGACATTTCAAGACATTTATTTTTATTTCTTTGCCGTGGTTTCTCCCTCTCTAGGGGTCGCCACACCAGATGCGCCTCTGGATGACCCCGTGGCTGGGGTCAATTTAGAGTGTCCAATGACCAATGAGCAATGGGGCCCCCAGCCCCTGATGGGGACTTGAACCAGCAACCGTCCAGGTTACAAGTCCAATTCCCTTTCACTCCCCCACAGACTGCCCTCTCTACTTTTGATAATAATTGGTCTATAATATAGGGAGAAAAACCCTTAAAATTACATAAATTTAATTAAAATAAATAAATAAAAATCTACATTATATAATTTCCACATTGAAAGTTTAATGTCAAGATGTTTCCTCGTCTTTTCTCAGTCTTTGTGCACTGGTGGACTGAAGTTCTTACACGTGGGCTGCATTTTTTGCATTTCCACATTTGTCGTGCTCTCTAAATTTATCTCACATGATGTCATGACGGTCATGGTCCTCCCCTGCTGTGTGTGACACACTGAACACTGAGCCTCTGCAGTTATCTTCGAAGACGTCTCAGCGTCCTGACAGTAGTGTCTGCTCATGCCCGTCTTGCCTCGCTCCATCCTGGACTCTGACCTCCACGCCTGATGTGAGTCATGCAGGCCCGGCCCGCACTGCCTCACGTCGTTATTGCGGAACATTTGCCCTCTACAGAAGTGAAACCCTTTGTGGTCGGTCTCAATCAAGATTCACCTCAGAGAAGGAGCTGAACTTCCTGGTCTTCCTCCCTCAGCTGGGAGGCGGAGCACTCAGACTTGGCTCTCCATATTCCTGGCTCCACTCATGGCTTTCCTCTCTTTCCCAGTGGAACACAAGGAGTCTGATGCTGAAAATGGGACTCGTCTGGTGGAGGACAGTGCCCCCCCCCCCCACCGCTGACCATCTGTTTGCCTATTTAGCTCTTCTTCAGCTTGCTTAAGAGACAATAATGTCCCATAAGCACTGATGAGCACACCCCATAACGAAATGCACCTTTAATGGTTTCGCACTGACAAGCATCAGCCCAGTTCAGCAGACCAGCCCATGTTCACACTGTTTAAGCAGAACCAAAGTTCCACCACCTGCCATTATCAATGACAGGCACTACTCAGTCCACAATGAGAGGAAGGAGTGGAAGTAATCAACAGTGGCAACATAACGGATCCCACTGAGCGTCTGCAAGCTTTCCTCCTGTTAACTCTCCTGGAAATCACGACACACCCACATTTCCAAATATTAAATGTCTTCTAGAGACCACTGCATGTTCTTCATATTCGCCACTTTCACCAGCACGTTTGTCCTTCCTTCTTCCTCTTGTCTACAGTTTACGCTGACACGCCCACTGATGACAATACTGTTAAGAATAGGAAACTAGTATTTTTGAACTTTTCAGGTTCCTAACCAATTTATTTGCAGTGTGAATGTGCCAATCTGTTTAAAATTTGGTTCAGGAGCCGTAACCATATCGGTGTGAAAGCCCTATTTGTGCCTTCCTGCTGTGACAGCAGGCACTCTTCCTATAACAACCACAAACACACCATTTTGATATGAGTGTGAAGCATTTTTGTTTATAATATATTATTTAGAGAACAGCCAAACACAGACAAAAACGTCAAAACTGTTCACTTCTCTTTTGTCCTATGCCTGAAACCGTGCATGTAAAGCATGTTCACAAGTCATGACGGAGCTGATTGTAGTTGAGCCCAGGCTGAATTTTACTGCAGGTGAGAAGTCACACCTGATCTCTGCTGTAAGCTTTCTGTAGCTGGAAGTGAAGCTTGAGAGGTATGACTGCAACCGCATGTTTCTCACCTCCTGGTGTCAAACACAAACAATGCCACTGCTGCAACGCTGCATGAGTGAGGGATTTAGCGAGGGGCAGATTGTTGAATGGGAGAGAGCAGACCGCTGGCGCTGGTGAACAAACAGAGCAACCACATCAAAAGGCACAGGGCCGGTCCAGTGACAATAAGGTCAGACAGTCAGGACATTTTCCTAAAGTGAAAAGCTCTGGCTGAACTTATTACAAAACAGTTCAGTCAAATAATCCAATGACACACTAGTCATGTGCACTGATTCAAACTGAGAAACGGCTTCAGTAAATTTTTAACTCCTCGGGAATCACTTGGAAATAGCTGTTAAAAAAAGTAGAATACAAGCCATAAAGATTATGTTTATATTAAATATAAGGGAAACTGACACAACTTAAAAGTATATAGAAGAAGTTACAGTTCACAAAACACCATAAAACACCTTGTGAATGTTCTGCATTTTTTCTGCCTTTGCCTTTCACTTCACCTTCGTCCTTTTTGTGACCCAGTAAAGAACAAAAAGGAATGACATGCCAGTCTGGGTAAATGGACATTTAAACTGGTTTACTAGGCTGTAAAGTATCACAGCAAGCTGGAAGCACATGAGAAGACTACAATTAAAACTACATTTTTGTTTTTTTCAAAACATATCCTCCTCCATTACATCGTAAAGACCCTGAAAGTTTGGCTTCAGTATTTAATGGGTGTGGGTTGTTGATATGAACCGTGATTGATACAACATGCAACAAATCCATACACAAGAAAAAACAATAACAGCAAGCCTTTAATTTACAAGTTGTAGCAATAAAACTGTCTCTTTTGAAGTGAAACTTTACTATAAATCATAAAATACTCGACTACAAGTAAGTCAAATTCACTATTACACATAGGGCATTCCAGAAGTCCACTGTAATAGGCTTCTACGGTGCTGCAAAACTATACAGAAGTGAATGGCGAGTGTATACACTGACTGGTGTGTAAACAAGCCCCTATATGCCAAGTGTGTACGTTAAGTTTCCCAACACCATGTCACCTCAGGACAGGACAGTCATCCTTCATCAGTCTGGGGAGTGACGGCTATATTTTTTCCTTCTTCATTTCCTGGTAGGTGGGTGGGCATCTATTCATTACCTGTCCTCTAGTTATTCTGCATGGGATCTGAAGCATGGCAGCACATTCCTGCACCTCAGAAAAAAGGGAGTGGGAGTTGTCAGTTTGTTTTAACGAGGTTTGTGTTTGTTTAACCTCCTCTCTTTTCTCCCGAACCTAACCCCCGGAAAAAGATAAAAAAGTGATCAAAGGGAAAACGAGACGTCTTAACCTGGCACTCTCCATGCAGAGAGGCGAGTGAAAAGTGAAAGCTGAAGTGGAGAGGTTTGAAAGCTCGGGCAAGGTTAAGTTACAAAAGCAGTTTGTAAAGTGAGATAAACAGTGGCAGGAGGATATCCAGTCCAGTGAGCATGACTAACCACTCAGCTGACCACAAGCAAAGGTTTCTGCTGGGCTGGCAAAAAAAGCATACACCTGCTCTGTAGTCACACCTGGAGACTGAAGTGGAAGTTTAGACAGCCAGATCACTGTTTATTAAAGGAATAGTCATGACAATGCAAGATTAATACCACTCACACTCGCTATGTATAAACCTCTACAGTTGCATAACTGGGCTGCAGCACTGATTCACCTGAACCTTTTTTTTGACATAAACTTCTAGAATCCGATATTCACACGTCAAATGTAGTAGCAGATTGTCTCGAACACCCAGGTGAGTGGTGACACCTCGTCCATTTGCTCGTGTACATTCGTGTTCCCACAAAATGCCGCTGCAGACAACGTGGAGGAAAAGACTTCAGTGCATAAAAGACATCACAGCCACAAATTGAAGTCAAACACCTCAGGTGACTTAGAAAATAAGTAAAACATGGAGTCTTTTAACATTAATACTCAAAAAAAAAAAAATCTACTTTCAATGTACTGGAACATAAAATGCTACTTAAGCAAGACTGGGAATATTTGAGCAACTAGAGCTGCAACTAACTATGTTTTAGATTAACTGAGTAGATGTTTTGGTCCATAAATGTCAGAAAATGTTGAATTGTGTTTAACAAACCTCAAAATGATGGTTGTTTTGTACACAAAGCAAAATTAATCTGTTTTAATGATTTATTTGTGATAAACTCGCTTTAATTATTAAAAAAACACTAAAATTGATCAATTATCAAAATGGTTGATTAATTTAGTGATTAATAATTATTATTTATTGGAGCCCTAAACGCAACACTTTTAAACAGGGATAATGAAGCCTCTTTCACTCACACTCTTAATCAGAACTTGTCTGTCTGAGTCAGTTTGACGAGCGGTTAAGAATTTTCTGAAAAGCAAGTTCAAGTGAAACAGTAGACTGAAAAGAGACGCACACTGATCTCAACTTCCAGCAGCTGTTAAGTAAATGACAAATGAGTTGTTTTTACCCCAATGATGAGAAATGTTGAGTCTCTGGTTATTTATTTTTACTCTCCCTGTTGTCTTTTGCGGTTATGCTGAACCTTTCGACCAGAGGTTAAAAAGGTCACCTTAACAGTTCTCATCAATGACTGTGGCAAGTAACACTTTAAGTTTTGTCAAACAAAGCGAGAGTCAAATCTATGAAGGTGTAATCCACGTTGTAATGAAACAGGCTTGTCCTTTATGGTGTTCCATCAGGTTTTACTGCCCTAACAGTTGTCAAAGAACTCTGCTGATTTAAAATCAGCTGTGACTCACGTCTAAATTATGTAAAGCTGTTTGATTACTGGGAAGTCTGCAGGGCAACGCCTACTTCATTAATCTATACCTATACGTCTTGATGTTAGGATATTGTAACAAGTGTAAATACGGCGGCTTGTGTGCACTAAATGACCCCGTTGAACAGTGTGAGGAGGCACATGTTCGGATTACACACTTTCACTCGCTGCAGGTGTAAACAGGAGGCAGTGATGCAGAGCAGAGCAGAGCACACAGGACCAGCCTCAGTGGAGTAAGCACACATTGACTCACTGGTTGGAAAATCTGAGAAAAACGCACACAGTGTAAACATCTGCCAGGGAGGAAATTTTATTCAGATGCCACAAAACAGAAAATACATGACATAAAAATAAAGTGTAAGTAATTTGGAAAACTGTTGTAAATATGCAAGCTGTGAGAAATTGACTATACTATTATTCCTACGAGGCCATGAACACAACTTCAACAACAAGCTAGGGTCTGTCATTTGTGTCTTTTCATCTTATTTGTTGGAATTCTCCTTAAAATAATTTCATTTGGATCACACTGAATAATTGCCTGATGTACTTGTATGTTACTTACATACTGCCTACCTATGCAAACAGCCAGAGACAATAGCAAGAAATTAACCTTGGCTGACATCAAATTCAAGGACTTTCCAGGACCAATTCCTTCATAGTCAAGGATTGAACGTGCTGACACACCTTAAAGTGAGAGGGCAACTTGTAAGAGCCGCTTCGCCGATGGTGTCCAGCACGCTCTGCACAAGCCAGTCTTTGTCTTTTTTCCTTTAGTGAGCCGGAGATCTTGGAATTTGCATTTCCCACACCTCTCGTAATGGCCCTCTCTCGTTTAACTTGACTCCCTCGACCTTCTGCAGGGAATCTCACGTCAACGGCAGAAAGAGACAGTGGACAGTGTCCACAAAACCACTAGTAATTACGACTCTATATTTGTGCTGCATAGGCCCAGTCTACGTACATCAAGCAATGCAGGGCATGAAAGGAAGACATTTACCTAAATATCAACTTAACTTATTTCTTGCACAAAATTCAAGCACTTCTAATGACCCATATATCTATTTTGGGCAATTTTCAGAAATGTTCAAAGGCCTTCAAATGTTTTTTTTTTTCATAATTCATAAACTTTCAAGGATACATTTGCTATTGTTCATATATTTAGTGAAATGCAATGGTTTTTACGTTGTACTGTGGTATTTCTTTCACTGTGACGGCCCCATGTACTCACAGACCCTAGCTTTAAATTAGTTTTCCATTCACTTTCATTGGCAAAATTCTGTTAAGCATTAGCTCTTAATACAGAAACAACCCAAGCATTGACCCCTTGGTAAGGTGAGAGAAAAGTGCTCAGCGTAATCAGTACTGTCCCTTTAAGAGCACTACAGCATGACAGTTGTAACACTAGGTACTTCCCAACCACAGTGTGGAGGACCACAGGGGCCCATTCAGGGTGTATCTGTGTCCTCTGACAGAAAGGGGGAAGTAGATAGTATTAAAAACCATGTATATGCATGTTTGAGTGTGTGTGTGTGTGTGTGTGTGTGTGTGTGTCCATTCGATTTCACTGCATTTTAATGGATGCTGTGAAACTGAATCCAACACTGACTGCTTCCACCTGTGCCTCATTATTCAGATCAATATCTGCAGTCGTCTTTGAGTCCAGCAGCAGCATCAGCAGCATCATCATCATCAGGGGTCTGCAGCACCACTCACTCTGCAGAACACAGAAAACAAGACAAGAACATGAAACACTCCGGCTATGACTGTTTGACAGCAAACTCCTGTTTCATAATGCGACTTGTTAAACTTTCAGCTCTGCAAATGAGACACTGCTTTCATTCTGAGGTGGGGGGAGCGCTGGCTGTAAATTTGCAGTGAAACGAATAACGTCGGACTTATCTTTGTCACAGTTCACACAGATGTAGGTTTGTCTGATTTAAGGGCTCAGAGTAAGAGAAGGACAATGACGGAGAAAGAATAAAACACTCCATCCACCAAGGGTGCTCAGTTTCCTAGTTGGTACATTTATATATGACACAAGAAAAAAAATACAAATTATTGTTTTACATCCAACTAAAACCAGTCTTTTAAACAGTAACACAACCAGATAACAAGACTGTAAGTGAAATTACTACAAGCACGTAGATGTTTAGTCAGTTCAGCTCACAGTTCCTACTCTTTGGCATAAACCTTTTATTAGAAATAATATTTCTAATAATTTTATTAGAAATAATGTGGGTTTATGTGCCTTGCCCATGGAGCAGGGAATAAAACCCACATCCTTCTAGTTGAAAGATGACTCACTCTGAGGGTCTAAATATACATATATATATATATATATGTATATATAATTGTCTTGACTTGACTCTTCACAGTAAAATTCAGGCTACTACATTTGTTGGACTGACGAGGAGATTTTATGCTCAGTCGGTGAATAGAATTTAGAATTAGAATTTAGAATTAGCCTAAAAAGCCAGAAGGATGCATATCACCACCTTGTGTAGCAGAGGCAGACACAATATATTCAAGACATTGATTCACCACTGGTGCTTCTTTACTGGGACAAGATGAACAATATAATCCAAGGATAGTTTCACTTAACTGTGCATGGAAACGTACTGAGAGTTAATACAAGGTCTAAAAACAAATCCTGAATCTGGTTCAATGTCCAGATCACAACTAAATGTAATCATTTCTTCCTCGGGCCATAACATACATCCCCATAGAATTTCATGAAACATCTATTCTTACTTTTGTGTTGTGTATCATAAGTCTTCAGTTAGAGCAACATCAGAACTCCAAACATAAATAAATAAATAAATAAGGTTTTTGTTCCCGACAACTGCCTCATGCTGTATTTTTATTGATGTTTTTACAGATTAGCTGGAAAGTTTAACCATGTACGTTGTACTTATCAATAGGAGATTATGGGATAACAATAAATATATCAGTTTAAATTAAATAATTAAGACTGGCTCATTAAAATTAATAACAGAAAAATGTGCAGAGCTAATATTAGCCTAACATTGGCCACTGATCGTATTAAACCATTATGGCTGCAGGTGCATCAATAGAGGTAACATAACCTTTGATTGGATTTTGCTTTTTCTGGTGTGTATTATTTATTTAAAGAAGTAATTTTACGGTCTGACAGTATTATGCTCTTGTAAAGTTTGTCCGAGCACTTAGTTGAAGCTGTTTGTGTATAAATATTATATTTTTATTTAAATTATTCAACAGATGGGACATTTTTTTGAAAAAAAAAAAGCTGTAAATTATGAACATTTTGCTGCATGGAATAACAGGTAGAATCAGATTTTGTGGTCATGGTTATAATGAAATAAAATTTACAGTTCATGAAACGCTCCGGGGTTTGATTGTTCATGACGTGAGTTCAATAATTTTGTGTAGAAGATATCAGTTCAAAAGTGCCAGAAAACTATATGGCGTAGGTCGTTAATGTAGCAAAAGTGATTGGTTTAAAACAAAAATACAGTATATTAGTTTGAAATTGGTGTCAGTGGTAAATTGCCATTCATTTTAAGGGCTGTGCTGTCCTTAAATGTGAGATTGTTTTGGGATACATTTCAAGACTAAAGCTAAGGCTAAAGTGAGCGATTCAAACACATTGATGATAGAATGCTCTTCACATCAAGAACGAAGACTCTGGACCACAATTACAGTAAATCGTGGCCAAAAAACAACGGACAACGTTTCAAAGAAACAACACTTCAAATGGACAGCTGGAGTTTGTAGTTACTGCTAAAATCCTCCTCCACTTTCTGTCACTGCACCTAAAGCTGTCAGAGCGTGTGTGTGTGTGTGTGTGTGTGTGTGTGTGTGTGTGTGTGTGTGTGTGTGTGTGTGTGCGTGTGTGCGTGTGTGCGTGCGTGCTGTTGGGGGAAACTCAGCCAGGAATGCAAAACAACATTCGTCATATGACGAGGGTGTTGAGACTTCTTGTGAGTGAGTAGGTTGTTACAAGGCTCAAACAGCAACACCAGAAGGTTTTACCTCATTTGCTGAAGTGGAAAAAGGTGTTTGCCACAATAATAGAATATGTCACATGTCTCACAGGGACTTTTTAGGCAGACAAGACTTTTCTGTCATCAAGTTTCGGCTGCATGGAGACATTAAACCCACTTTTAAGTTATTTATGTTTAAGTTAGTGGAGAGATATGAGACAATATGGCTGGCTACTTTTTCAGGGCAGACAATGACGAATGATGCCAATATTTATTTGTTTGACAGATATTGGTCAGAATTGCTTCGCTTCATAGACATTTATTAAACAATGCTCATGGTCTGTCACTACAGTCTGCACTCTGTGTCCAAAGTGATGTATAGACTAAATTAAATACATTAAAGGGGGTACAGCTACAATGCGTAATCAGTTAATCAATTACTAAATTATTTGGCAACCATTTCGATTTTGATCAATTTGAGTATTTTTTGATTTTTCCGCTTCTTGAATATTATATTATCATATCTGAATATCATATCTTCTGGAATATTGCAGTGTAGTGGCTAGCACTGTTGCCTTGCAGCAAAAAGACCTGGGTTTGAAACTTGGCCACATGGAGTTTGTATGTTAAACCTGTGTGTGCGCTGGTTTCCCCCCAGGTTTTCCAGTTTTCTCCTGGATGCCTCAAAACAGGAGTTCACATTCTTATGGGTAACATTACGACCAATTTCCAGTTGCTCTAGACCCAAAGATGTAAAAGAGGTAATTGAGGGTCAGTCTTTTTAAATAGATAAATTATAATAAAAGATATTATAGAGCAGCATATAGGAGAATCAAGTGTCAGAGGAACCCCCGCTGTCTCCGTCTCCTCCATTACTGTCCCAAGTGTGATAGAAGGGCATTACGGTTCATACAGAGGTTGATTTCTTGGGCAGCTGAGAGGCTGTAAAAGCAGGAACGCCACGTGTCAGTGAAAATGTATTTCCAGGGGGCTGACAGAGTATTAAAAGGAATGTGGGCGAGGTTATGACCCAACTGGCACCGTGCCTCGTTGCCTCCTCACGTGATCGCTCCCTATTTGTGGAGATATGGTATTCGAGCGCTCCATGGCTAAAACTGGCCTTGAGATCACATGTACTTCTAGAGCCTGTAGCAGGGCTCATGGAAAAGCAGGCGCTGCACACTCATATCTAAACCTGCCAGTAAACTCAACTCTATTTTATGCAGCACTTGTATTTATACATGATAAGCAAAGCCACTGCTGCTAAAACACTCAGGCATGTAGCAGAGGTTGCACGACGTTTCCCACGGTGACTTTGGTTCGCTGGGGGAAATCCCATTTCATCTGATGTTGATTAAACCAGGTCAGTCATTCCAACAATGGCGCTTGAAGGGATTGTCTCGTCTACATTAGGTCACAAAGGGCAGCGGCTGGCTGCCGTCCACAAAAACTTATGATGTGATGTCATGATAGAAGCAGGATCTCACTGTATTCGAGGCAACACTTTAGATATTTTACTCCATCCAACATCAAATCAAATCACATCTTATTTGATTACGTTTAAAAAAGAAGTGCAAATTCAGGGTCAGAGGTTTTCAAAACATCCAGAAAATGAACAGCAGATACGACATGGACTAATGCCAGTCCAGAGTTTCACTGTGCAGTGCTAACAAAACATAGATCATTTGTACAGTGGACAAGATGTTTAAAAAAACAAATTTACTGACCACTTCAAGGACATAAAAGTTTAAAAATGAAAACTATAGCTTCGGAAAAATACACATTATGTTTAATATGAGAAAAAAAAGGCGTTTACCCTGACACACCATACTAACATTTGCAAATTGGCATAATGGGGAAAATTAAAAGGTTGACCCATGATGGTTTTAGAAGAAAATTAAGGGATCTTCGAAATGATACATCATTCTAAAGGGTGACTCAAACGTCTGTATGATATTTATGTTTAATGTGACAAGCCATCATGGTGCGGCCACCCGAGTGGTGTGCGTGACACGTTTATGTTCTGAATTTGCATGGAATTTGACAGATTTTAATCTAATTCGGTGTAAAGACACAGATTTATTTTGCTAACTCTAAGAGAAGTCCCAATCCCTTGACAAATCCAAACATCTACAGATCCAAAATCTATCAACTGGGTGAATTATTAATGTTTGAGGTCAAAATTGAATCTAAAGCACAGATTTTTTTTATACATATACATTTTTACAATTGAACACACCAGAGAAATGCAGAGAAAGAGTCATTGTGTAGAAGAGATGGATCTAGTTTTAGTTTAGAAAGCCATCATTTGTTAATTAAAATATTGATATTTGCACCTGCGTATCGATTACCATATTGCATGGGGAAGGACGACGGTATATCACCAAATGGATATTTTGGCCCACCCCCAGTCACACCAGTTTATAAACAGCACTAATGGTTCAAAAGGGGACTGGCCTGGACATAAGATCTGCAACGAGCTGCTTCTAACTAGTTCAACGAAAGCAACGTCAGCCCCTTTGAGTCACCAGTTACTAAACTTGTTGAACTCCAGCTGCTTCAAGTCTCAGCTGTAACACGAGCCAGCTGGAATCCGCGGCAGTGACGAAGCTCGCAACTCACGACAATGAGCTGCGACACATCTCTCATCGACAACAAGCTCATTAACCAAAAAGCTTCTGACAAATGTGAGGTCACCAGTGGGCAGGAAGAATCCTAGAGGGAGGCTAAAGGTCCGACCTGGATTGAAGGACCACCAGGGTGAGATCCAAAGATCCCTTCACACTTAGTCAGAAACAGAAAAACCAGACACCGCACACTGCAGATGAGTATCATGTTTATGGATTGTGCGTGACGCACATAAAACTCAGATCTGAAATAATCTCCAGATGCAGCAGGGGATCCTCGTCACTTAATGCCGAGTTCAGGGCCAGGCTTTCCTCCAGAGATCCAGGCTCATTATCAATCTGTATATTTCAGGGATTTACTCACTGACACAGTGACCAACAGCTGCTTCAGAGAAAAGCCAGCAGGCAGCAGGAGCTGCCTCGAGTAATAGGGCACTTCCTCAAAATCCTCCATTTACAAAGCCGAGGCTTCTCTTCATACTGAGACTCTGTTGTCCAGTGAAAGTGTGCTACATGCTTCTTTGACTGCCAAACCAGAAATAAATTGGCTCAGTCTTTTCAGCCACTCTACGCAGTGAGTCAGCATTGCGAACGTTTCTTTTAACACAGCTGCTAGCCTCGTAAAAAGACAATTTTTTCAGTTGCCAAGGACCACACGTGAAAGACTGGGGACATTTCAGCGGGCTTTTCATGCCACTCTGGGAGTCCTATGAATAGATTAAGATTAAGAAAAGACCACATGGAGAAGTGATTGCACCCTTTATAATTTCAAAAAAAAAAAAAAAAAAAAAAAAAAAAAAAGCTGATCACTGAGATAAACTAGCAGCTGATGGCAGCACCGTATCAAATCAGGCTACTATCAGGTTCAAGGTGGAGCGAGAGCTCTCTCTGCCTCTATCCCTCTCCTTTTTTCTTTTGCATGAGGAGTCCGTGAAGTCATTGCAGCTGCCGCGGCGCTCTCATAGAGGCCGAGTGAAAGGTCGGCCCTCCAGCTGAGGGCCGTAAATTCAAGACGTAAAATGGGAAAGACGTAGACTCTGTTCAACAGGTGCAGATCCAGAATGAATGGGCACCCATTTTTTTCCCCCCTCTAAAGGACTGAGGACAAAGGGGATTGAGACAGGAGCATTCAAACTGGAGAACTTATGACGCCAAAATGGCCTTGGTTAAAACACAGATCGTCCTTCATGAAACATCTGCAAATTAAAGAGCTCGGACACAAACTTGGCTTGTTTCCCTTATGTTGAAGTCATAATTTTTGTGAATGAAAGGCTGTACACAATTGCACACTTAAAGATATCAGATATTTTCGCCCACACACAAATGCACACACACACAGCAGCCACAGGATTCTTAGAGAAACTGAGAGATTTAGTGCCAATTTCACAAGAGCTGAATCTAATGAGAGTACAACTGTGACCATGGTGATGCACTGAAGGACAAACTGGAGGAGTTCCATAATGCATAAATGCATATTTCCTTGTTTAGGGATTTCACAACATAAATCTTTTGATGATCTGCATTTAATTTCAATGCAACTTGACATCTCCAACATTATTCAGAAAAATCAGGCACATTCTGAGATATTAGTTTGTTCTGTCAGGTTCAAAGGGATGTTTTTCATTTCCCTGTGAACGATGGTGGCTATTAATTTTAAGGTGACACTCGGGACTAGATTTATCGTTTGAATATCAAACAATAACGCCCAGAGACTCGGGAAGTGGCTGTAAAAAGTCGTTTTGTCCTAAATAAAACGTGGCAACAGAGATGGGCTCAGATCCAGTTGCAATTAATTCCAATTTCGCAATGTTAAATTGAAACAAAGCCTCCACAGAAACAACATAATGCAAATGAGAATAATGAAGGAGTGTTACAAGAGCAGTTTGGGTTTGAATTATGTGATCGAAACTACCAAAGACAAATTTATTATTGATTTATTTTGATGATTTGAAAACCTCTGCTGAATAATACGTATAATGCAATATGCTGAGAAAACATTCCAGTGTTGCTGCTAACACTTCCATTTTTCACTGAAGAAATTAAGATACTTGTTTCAGATGTGTGTATGTGAGGAATCTACTGTATATCACCAAGTCGGGTATGTTAGATACTATTTACCCCCCAAAATTAGTATTAATATTACATATGGATCAATCTGTAACCAATTAAATAGATCTGTTTTGTAAAAAAAACAAACATTACATGGCCCCTATTATACCAACAGAAAGATTCTGGGTGAGATAGAGGTCACATTGGGCCACACATTAACATGATAAACTGATATCCGAGTTCCTCTGAAAACAAGTAAAGTAGGGTGAAATTTCTGAAAGGCGCAGGAAAAGGCACGAGATTCCTAAGGACAACTCATCATGCTCAAACATGACGACATAAGACCAACTGTTCTCAGTGACATTCATGGAATTTCACCCTGTTTATTCTTCTTTCATCTTCACTTCCAGCAATTAAGAAACATGCCAAATCCAATTAACGGAACAAGCCGGTCTCACATTAGCATTCTGACGAATGAGCATGTATTTCCTGCTGTAAGAATGACACCATTATATTTCTCAGAAAATCAGGCAAAACAACTTAAGATGGGTCTTTCCACCACTTGCCTGCCAATTTCATCCAAACAGATGACGTTGGAAAACTCTGTCATCGCGTGTGTGTGTATTACTGTGTTAGTCCAACTAAAACTGTATTTTTAAAAATAAAATTTAGCCCGACTAAAATTGTAGTAAATCGATTTTCTCAAAGATGTACTAACACACACAAATAAGACCGTTGGGAGTACGGGTGGGAATCACAGGGTAACGATCAATACGATATGGTCCACAATAGCAATAATAACACAACAGAACAATTCTGTGATATTATATATATTGCAAGACAGATCTTACAGCAAATGAGTTGTATAGAAAAGAGTATATTCACAACACAAGGAACAAAGTGCATAAACTCTATGCATTGAACGTAGATGGAGCATCTCTTTACAGAGATTTCTCTGCCATCATCCCGCTGTAAACTCTCTCTTCTTCAGCCAGGTGTCTTCTGCCCATTTTCCTCATTTATTCGAGCAGCGCCGCCATGAGGAGATATAAAGTAGTGATTCCCGGCGAGTGAAAATGGCAAGGATTACTCAATTTATAGAGCCTTCATTTATTAATTAAAATATTGATCTTTGCCCTGGTGTATTGATTATCATATTGCACGAGTAAGGACGACGATATGTCACCAAATCTATATTTTGAACCACCCCTTAAATTACTGTTAGCATGCATTGGCCTTTGTGCATATTTCCCAATCTTTGACACAGAAATAATAGATACATTTGATATAGGACAACAGCAAACACCAACAAAAACAACGCATAACATGGAGAAATCCGGGATAGTACATTATTTGCTCTGTTGGCTTAAATAATGTAATATTTTCAAGTTCATGGATGGAAGACCGATACAAAATTGCACTCAACATGGCCACCAATCTGTGTCTTTCTACCACCCGTGAACTTGAAAATATTAAATTCTCCATCCATGGAAGAGTGGATATGGAATAGCCAAAATGCTAACAGGTTTTTTTTTGAATGAATCACTTCCCCACCAATGCTCATGTACTGGGACAAGGCCAGAAGTCATATTAAATGGCTTAAAGACTTGGAAATGTACTGATTCTGCTGCAAACATTGGTCCCACAGAAATGTATGTTAGTACAAAGAGAAAAGAAAAACTTCCTGGTCAGTTTACAGACTGTTTTGACATTTTCCACGTCGGTTTATCTGCTTGACCTGTCCATGAACCAACTGATGCTGTTGAAGATACTACATCTGATTTATCTAAATGTCAGAAGGAATTTTTTGTGCCTAGAGGGCAGCAGCTGAGGCTGTGCATGCAGAAACAGCCAAGGCATGTAATTGAAACATGACATGACAAACAAACTTCCAGAAGCAGAAAGATCCTATTCTCATATCTTTAAAAAAAACATGTAAAGATCAAACAGCATGTTGTGTACAGTTTTTCTCTTGAGTTGATTAAATAGGCTAATGTCTAATTGTATAACGCTCACCGTGCATGTCACATAACACCATTAAAAAAGGGTCACGACCTTTCTGACTAGACTGTGTGAACAGCAAAAACCAGTCTGTGTTTTCTATGATTACCTCTCATAACCTTCAGACGTGACCTCTGACCTGCAGCAATAGCCTCGTAACCCTTTCTGTTTCACATTCCAGCCTGTTTATTGTCATGAGTAATAACCAATAACTAACCAAGCTTTACAAGACAGCGGAGCTTAAATGTAAGGGACCGAATTAATCAACAACCGCGGTGGGGAACTCCACTGAATGACAAACTGGGACTTCCAGTGTCCTCTATTCTACATTAAAGAAGAGCTTGTGATTAATTTCTGCCCATTCACACAGCAACACTGTTGGTTTAGCTGTGAAGTTTCTTTATGCACATTTTAATTCAGCTTCTTCTCTCTCAGTTGCAGAGGTCAGAGCATGTTTCACTTTCATTCGTGCAAACGTCTTTGAACTCTCTTATATGTGAAAGGCTAAATATTTACATGTCGGCCTTTGCTTGTTTAATGTTACAGGAACACTCACACAGGAGAGTAAATGAATGAAAAAAGCCTTAGACAAAACACCTCCAGTGGCTGATGAGTACCAGACCACTTTACAGCGATGGTCCCACAGGTTCAACCTCCTTTTCAGGGCATGGGAGACAGAGACCCAGGGGTCCACGCAGGGGCTCAGTGGAGAAGCACAGCCCTGCTGACACTGCTGTCTCTGTGAAAAGAGACGATCTGTGCATTTAGAGTTGGCCGAGGTCCAGAAAGATTAAACGGTGGTAGAATACCATGTGAGAGCATTACGGACAAAGACAACAAGGCATTTGATCAGCTGCCACCCTACTCATTCATCATCCCAAAAGAATGAGCCGCACAAAAGGCGTGTGAGAAAGAGGAAGTCTTTAATTTTTTTTTAACTGTCTTAGCTGATAAATCCCAAACAGCTACTGACCATAGTGAGCAGTAGTAGACATGAAAGGCCAGTCAAGGTCAGGGTAATTGTTGTTAAAGTTAATCTATCTATCTATCTATCTATCTATCTATCTATCTATCTAACAGTGCTGCCCTCTGTATGTTAATAGAGTGTGTTATTCAAAAGGTAAATGCAATTATTTGTAAAGTTTTGTTTATCAATACATGAGATTTTGAAGCAGAGAAAAACCACTGTATTTGTCTTTGCACTATGTCAATGTTAAGACCACCATAGTTCCCTGGCACACTTGAGAAAGAGAGGAGTGAGCAGGAGAGTCGTCTTTGTTACAATCTGATTTTTAACCACTGGACCTTTAAAGAACTGCCTCAGCAGTGATTATTTACAATCGCACTGTTAGGAGATACCACATGTACTCATTTGAAACAGGGTTTACAGCTCAGGGAAGAGTCAATTAATCTATTCACCTGTATTTAATGAGTGCCAAATGGCAGAAGTGTGAAAATCTGCTGTATTTAAAGCCTTTTAAGCGGCTTCCTTCTGTAATAAAACAACTAAATCAGCCCATTTGATGTTTTGCAGCCCGATAACATGGTGTTAATACAGCCTCACTGAGCCAAAGAGAATGAAAAGGAGAGTTTTGATGTTACATCAGATGAGCACTACAGGGAAAGAGAAGCAAAGAAGGGGGACTAGTATCAGGTAGGCCATTACTAAACATAACCAAGGGGGAAAAAAATGTTAACCCCATCATAAATGCTTTAGCCATAATCTTGTGCAAGTGTAAACAGTTATATATGATGATGTACATAGTTATAAAACATTTAGGGGCATTCCTGGATATTTTGTGGTCAAAACAGCTACTGTATATACATAATGCGGCCCAAACAATGAATGTTTCATGTGATGTTAGAGTGAGACCACCAATCTAATCTGTTGTGAATCAGCAGCAAGCGGAAAAACGTCTCATCCTGCTCCTCTGTGATAGTGAAAAGAACAACCGCCATCAGCAGGAAGAGAAGAAAAGTCCAAAGTCATCACAGAGGACGAGACGAGGAGGATGAGTCCTGTCCAACTCTCAAAATCCAAGAGTTAAAAACAAAAGGATTTGATGTGAACATTTGCAAAAATTAACTGTGTGTTTCTGAAACTGTCCTCCTCATCCATCAGGCAAAGACAAAGACAATCTGCTGTGTGAATGAAAGGCTCATGAGACAATACAGAGCCCAGGCGCTGCTGGGAGTCTGCTGCCGCATTTGTCTCACTTGGCAGAATCCGGTGATTAGATTTACAAGAACAAGAGCACAATTTCGTCCAAAAAAATAAATAAATAAATTAGAAATTTTGGCACATAAAGACACTAATTGTGCCACAGATGACGTTTGAGAGCTGAATGACTGGAACCCAAAACTGTTTCATTGGCAGCTTTATTTCTACTTTTACATCACTTGGATTGACCCCAAGCTGTTACTGTCTTCTTCCCTGTAAAAAGTGTTAGAATAGTATAGTATACTAGTGTTAGTATTCAAAAGATTGAATAGATTTAAATAGGGCTGCAACGATTCCTCGAGTAACTCGATTACAAAAGATGATCGAGCAATTTCCTCTGCCTACCATGTGGCAGAGGAAATGCGGCACCAGACTCCCAGCAGCGTCTGTGATTGAATGTAAAGCTCACGTTTGATACAACGTGCTTACGTCACAGGCTGTGCGTCCCCTACAAAGCGGAAGAAGACGGAAGTGGGCTTTGGGTAACGCGTGTGGACAGTTCAGCTGTATAGAATGGCAGACGCCGGGACCGAAAAGAGTGAATACAGCGAAAATGAGCAAACGCAGCAAAGCGAAAGTAATAGGAAGAATAGGATAAAAGTATGTTTTATCTGATTACTCGATGAATCGGTGGAATATTTCATAGAATACTCAATTACCAAAATATTCGATAGCTGCAGCCCTAGATTTAATGCCCTCCATCCACTTTATTAAGGTTCCATTTGGAAAACCACTGCCTCGTCTGATGAGTCGTTGCTTCTGCACTGATATTCTAATGGTAGGTCACAATTTGGCAATAACAACATAAAAGCACTAGCCTGGCTAATGCCAGACCGCATCTCAAACTTAGTATAAGTCTGGAAAGGGTCAAGAGGCGTAACCAACGCATCTGGATGAAAATGCCTCTGAAGGAAACTGGACAGAGCTAAAACCAATCAGACCTATGGTCTGGAGGACGGATGCAGAGCAGGTCCCTTAAAATGGAAGCAAATCAAAAGATTTCCTTTTTTCTGTTGCCATCATGTTAAGCCCACCTCTAGCACAGCAGGGGTTTAGGGCACTACCATGTCACAGATGTCAAATCATCTCCATGCTACATGTTAGTGTCAGCTGAAAAACTGTTCATTCAAAGCAACACAACACTGGTTGTCATTTTTCACATAACATTCCATGCCAGCATACAAAGCCCCAAAATATTTAAAGAACATATTATGGCTGCAACAAAGGTTTATTTTCAGGACTGATTCATTTGTCGTGTCATTTTACAATAAATCAAATAGTTGTTTGGTTAATAAAATGTCAGAATAAGTTATTCAGTTTAAATTATTTCTCTTGTTATACCAGGAGAGCTTGTTTTACCCATTCCAAAGTCTCTTAAAAAAAAGTTGGAGATTAATTTAGAAATCCCTTAATAATTAATCAATCATTGCAGCACTAGAATATAAAGTAAAAATACAGGATACACGCCTTGAATTTTAAATGTGCGTAGCTGAAACTTCACTTGTGTGCCAAATTTGACTGTCCTTTAAAGACGGCACTGTCAGGTTGTGAAATAATTCTTTATTAATACCAGAGAAGATAAAGTGTAGGACGTCTGCACAGACATGATATACAGCTTCTGAAGGCCAAACTACCATCGCATGTGAATCCTATGGCATCGTGAGATCAGTTTCCTCCAACAATGTGAGGACTGTGAAGAAAGTCTGCACAACAAACAAACAAACAGCCTGAGAAGAAAAAAGATAATGACCAGTGTCTGGTAACTGTGAAGGTGGACAGTCACAGAGGTCACCTGTAGGTCAGGTGACTGCTCGGGAAGGTGTTGGATAAAGGATCCTGAGCACATAAGGCAGAGGAGGCGCAAATGAGCCGGGGGCCTTGGGGGGTCCATCTGTTGTGGGCAAATAAACGGTGGCTTTGGTGAGTGGGAAAACAGCCCTGCTCTTCCCCCTGTGCGGCCCAGCGGACAGTTCCATTAATCAGGAGCAGGATGAGCCCGCTGGTTTCCCAGTGACAAGTCAGCAGTGACACAAATCTCTCCTCACACTGCAGCTCCATTAGAGGCTGGAGGTGTCAGCGCGCTGCTGCTTCTGTTTTTCTGTTGTCATTACCGGTGTTTTCACAACTGTCCTCTAAGAATAACTGGTAAAACTGACACAGGAGGAGCAGGGGAAAAAAATTTATGAGCTGACATTAAAACCCACCAATAAACAAACATTAGTGTTAGGAGCTCATTTGAAAGTCAGTGAACAAAGGAGTCCACTTTCTCTCAGAAGAGAAGAGAAATTTTTAATTTGACACAGTTGGCCAAGGATCACTGAACAGTACCTGTTTACAATGCAGCACAAAGTGCTTTACACACAAAAACTAAATAAATAAATCAACCTTCCAAACCCAACTCCACCCCCTAATAAACAGACATATGGTAAACTCCATTTGCTGGCGCTGCTAAAATGAGGGACATTTTGGCAGAGGTTACCTGACTGAAGAAGAGGGAGATTACAGCAGGATAATAGCGGAGAAAGCTACATTAAGAGATGCCCCATCCATATTCAATACATAGACTTCGTGCAATTTGTTCTCTATGTTGTGAATAAATAGAGAAATCTTGCACTTTTAACTTTTCACAGACATTTTGTTTTCTTCAGTTATAGACAGATGTCATGAAATATCACTATAAGAAATACACTGATTATCACAGAATCGTTGAATTGTGATATTACTGGTATTGTGGACCATGTATCACCAATCGTATTGTATCGTGGGTTAGCCTGTGATTCACAACCCAATGTTAGGGTGACAGTTTTATGAAGCCAAAACACCAATATCAATGAGAAAAGACTGCTGTCTTGGGGTACAAATAAAAACCGAATATAAATGAAATACTGAAATTAGAGTAAAAAAGAAAATACTAAAGTGGCTTCAAAAACCCAAAGAGATCAAAATACTTAAAGAGAAGGATAAAGCAGTAAAACAGACTAAAAAGGCAGGGACCTAAAAGACATGATTCAGAATTAGTGAAATAAAATGGAATAAAATCTGACAAAATAGACAGATGAATAAAATAAAATAAAAAACAGAGCTATTAAAAAAAAGCTTCTTTTTTTTTTAAATCATCATAGTCCAATTTATTAAGTGACAAATAGCCTATATGTAGGACTGGAGAGTAATTTAATTATAACATATATACTGTATATGATATAATGTTTATGCTTTGTGCACACACACACATACTGAGGAAAAACACATAGATGAATGTTTTTCCTCAGTTAGTATATATAATTTTCTGTGCATAAAAACAATGAAATGCAGATTTTGGTTTCTTCAAAAATCTGACTTTGTTGCTGAGCATAATTTTCCTGTGTAAATATTGCATGACTGCAACAAGCATTTATTCAATTGCTAAATTAATCAACCACCTGTTGTGATAATCCATTCACTGATTTGAGTGTTTCTTGAAGTAAAGTTTACTGATTTCCGCCTCCTCTATAACAATAAACAGAACACATTTGTTTTGGGTGCAAAACAAGACACTTGAGGATTTTGTTATTTAGAGGACTGAGGTTTTTTTTAACCATTATTTGACGTTTTATGGCACAAATAATGGAGCTCCATGATCCAGTTTATTCTCACCAGCACCTGTGACAGCATTCACACCAAAGCCACTTAATGCTCTGCTATTTTCAGTCTGAGCATGGCCTTAGCCCTGATTGGCAGAAATGTCTTTAGCATCTTTAGCAGTAAGATAAGACGTGTCCCCTCAGCCAAGCTTCAGGAAAAAGAGACGCGGAGGGTTGAGAGGGAGTGGGCAGAGACAGTGGAAAGAAAAGATGGAGGAGTACTTTAATAGTATGATTCAGCAGTGGTATCAATTCCCACAGATGGCAAGCTGGCTCCTATTGACTTACATAGGAGGGGGGGGGGGTAAAGAGGCAGTCAAAACCACCCCTAGGACGGACAGTCAGTACATCAAACAGGAAGGGGATCAGTGTGCTTGAGATACCCGGTCAGACCAAAGTGGGTAAGAACGAAGGAAGAGCTCTCTATAGTGCAAAACAAATGTACTGTCAAATACCACAAAATGGAATCAGTCATTTCGTTTGAAAACATCACAGACAGAAAAACACTTAAATATCACCGTTAAAACAAACGTATGCATCTTTCCATTCGGTCGACCTTTGAGGTCATGAGAAATTACATTGTTCTCAGTACCTTTAAATTAGACTTTCGAGATGATTTAGTCCGACTGAAACCAGACTTTTTAAATACATGTACGTCAGTTAGTCCAACTGAAATTGTACTAATTCAGGGTGGCCTGGACACCCTGACCCTGTACACACGATTCCCACCCCCCGGGCTTTGACCCAGAAATAATGGAAGAACCTGACCAACAGAACACGACCAAATCCAGACCCCGTGCAATCTGAGCTAAGGAGTTTATTCACTGACAGCTTTAAGAATGACTTTTTTTCCAAGATGGCAGAAAAACACAGATTTGTGCTCAACAAACTAACCGCTCACTAAAGTGGTTTTCGTCTGTGACGTAATGGGTCAACCATGAAATGGCTCACACTAAAAAGTAGAAAGAGGCCTACTGACACCTCATTTATTAGATTCTCCACTAATGCTTGTATACAAGGACAACGCTGAAACTAACTACTATTTTTACGGTTCAAACAACTAACCAGCTATTTAGATAAAAACATGCTGGAGTTTTAAATATACAGCCTAGAAGCACACCAGACGGACTGAAGCAATAAACCCAGTTGTCCAGCAGAGGGCACTTTGAGCGCCGTGTGTTGTGTTGTTGGGTAGTGTAACATGCTCGGAAAGTGACCCATCCTCCTGAGCAGACAACCATGACGCCAAATTGTGCAGACTCAGCTGTTAGCGTAGCTCTTAGCTCCAGTGATGCTATGGAGTGGAGTTACGGCATTAAACAGACAAGCGACTGTCGTCACTTTGTCAATTTGTCAGCAGAGATGGTTAGAAAGGGAGATGACTTATTTCTTGAAAACAATGTTCAATTCCACAGCATGAAAAGGTTGCGCAATGACAGAAGCAACAATCAAACATCGGAAACTACTGTTAACTGTACACAGAAACGTAGAGAGTAACTGGTGTCGCAATGAAGGTGCCAAGTGGTCTGAACAAAGTCATATTTAATGAGGAGCAAGTGTCAGAGGATGTTCTGTGACACTTCAGCACATTGTGCAACAACCAGAGCCGAGCCTCTGGAGGTTTCTGCAGGCTTTCACACTTGCTCACCAGCTGCTTTAAATAACACAACAGGGGGAAGAAATGTGAGGAAGCCGTTTCCACCTTGAGATGGAATGACATGGCAGTGCAACCTGATGATCTCACCTCTCAGCTGGAGTGGATCCTTTACTACCATAACACGACGCAGGCCAGTTTCACTCCAGGTGTAAAAGCGCACCAACAATTTGCAGGGACTTTTAATCAGTCTAATGAAATCTACCAGACGGACAGCCAACAATGTGACCTCCGACCCCTGATGAGTGAGTGACGGGGAGAGTTGGCACTGACAAGACACCGCATGTTTTATTAACAGTGCTTCAAGTGATGGTGAACATGTGATCCTGTGTTGCTCTGTCTGCTTTCCCTTGGCAATTAAATAGTAGAATTTGTCTGTAGCATTTCAGCTGCCATTTAAAGTGATGGAAACACAACAAAGGACTCAATTTATTTTTCTTTAACTTTACATTGGCAGGCTAGACACTGCCTTTGCCTGAATTAAAATCTTTATGGCACATTGGTTATGTACAACTGCATTTAAAAATAAAAAATAAGCATTTATGTCCATATCAAAACATACTTCCTGCACATGCCAACACCTGAAAACACATAGTAACAGTTGTGTACCTTTATGTTTTCAAACTAAAACAGAACAAGCGGCATTTACAAAATTGTGGGATTAAAACTACGGCGCAGTGTGAACTCCACATGTAAATGTGGATGTAGCTGGTAATTGAGTGAGGGCAAAGTAAAGTGTTGATTCTATTACCATTCAAAATATTCACTTCATTCACGTTATGCCACAATCTGACCTTCATAATTAAAATTATAATTTTCAATTTTCAATTCATTTTCTTCACATAATTTATCATTCTGTATAAATTTTAAATATTTTTTATTCTGTCCTTGAGGCAAACTGCAGAAAGTGCCAACTTTTTTAACTGTATGAATATTGTGTAAAATGCTTAAGAACACCGAAACAGCTTGTGAGCAAATAAGATTTCAATGAGTGTCCCTACCACAAGAAACACTAGCATTTTGATTTTTTTTTTTTTATACACAGCTTAATAAATGTTTCACACAAGTTGTTTCGCTCACAAAAGCAAGTACAACATCTGTCTTACAGCTGCCATTTTAGATGATGTGAAAAAAGGTTTTTGTTCTATTGTAAATATATTCTGAAAATCTAGTAAATGATGGTAGTACTGGATGGAGTCAATATGAATTCTTTATACTCTATACTGACAATAAATTACATCTGTTCTTTTTTCCCTAAAGTCAATTTCACACAGGACAAAAATAAAAACACCACATCTGATACTGTCTTCAGCATATAATTCAGCTTTCATGATCTGTCTAAAGCATCATTTCGTGACCTTTTTGTCCTGTAACTCCTGAATCCAACAAGTGTTTTGGAACTGTTAGTCAATCAACTAACGTCCTTGTGTTGAACCATTTAATTTAAACTATAATTAAAGGCTATAGGACATAAAGGTATGGGGGAGATTAGAAGTGGGAGGAAAGCCCTTAGAGACCTTGTTGGATTCCTACAAAGCCACCAACTTTACGCGTACCATGTGTGAACGGGGTAAATGTGGAAATACTGGTATATCGTGTCAGATAACTTCATATTGGCATCGCGTCAGCAACGTCGCAATGTGTGTGGGCTTCACGTTTCACTGCTGCAGGCAAACACAGAGCATCAATCCATCTTTGGCTTCTCCTCAGCTCTGTCGGCACCACAATAGATTTAAAAAAAACAAACAAAAAAAAAACCTGGTTTTTAAAATTTGAGCTCATGTTTCCTTTCAAACACAAGTCCCTCCACCAGCTCAGAGGCAGGACACATAAACACAGTATGTAGGTCAGTCAAACAATTTGGGTCTGCTCTGTCCCTCCACACCATCGACAGCAGAAATCTCATTGTTTGCCCAGTGTGACTCATCTCACCCAGAGAACTTGGGAAGCGGAACAGGGCTCGCCTCCTCCTCCTTGATGTTTCCCTCCGTGCTACTGTTTGTGTGCGAATGTTTGGTGTGTTCTGCCAAATACCGCCACACTTGGCGCCAACATCTACCTGTGGATCAGCACAGGGATGAAGCAGCTGAGGCTCATGTTTCCTCTCTCATGTGACTGATGGCTCACTCCGACCCTCCTGGCTGTGTTTATAACAGCGTGTCATCTGGCGGCATAAACTGTGTCAGCCACACGACTCGTCGTGAGAAGAGGGAGCAGAAGTGGAGAGAGCTGTCATGGGGTGAAATCCATGAAATCCATCCATTTTGTGAATTACATGGAGAAAATACAAAAGCATGTTGAATTTTTACCATCAGATATAATGGTACAGCCATGAAATGTGGCATCATACTTACAGACTTTGTCACATAAGTGTAACAAAGTTTACATGGGGACAGGAACAAAATGTGGGTCAATTTCATCCAAAGCAATTTAAAGTTAACAAGCAAATGATTCACACCAAGATATGTTGCTTTCATCTCACCGTGGCCTGGTCACAACCTATTCACTGTTTTTATTGACCATTTATGACAGTAGTGTTGTGCATAGCTTTTAAATATTAACCAGTGCCTATTACATTCAAACCAATGTCAAATTAGTTCATGCAATACTAATTAGTCCTATCAGCTCCACACAACTTAATCCCTTACTCAATTTTAATCTCATGTTGCTAGGCGACATTCCTGTATTACAAACGGGAAAACTATTTGTTTAATGTCAAAACAGACGGAAGCAATAGCAACATTGCTCCAACAAAGGCAGTCGGCAGAAAACATGCCCAAGAAAATTTTCACAAGTGAACTGTACCGCTCACGAAACCTAGTCATTTAGCAATCTCGTACTGCCGCTGTATATATACACAAATGCTCCCTCAGTCATGTCTGATAGTTTTGCTTGACAGAGGAATGCAGCATATAAACAATGTTCTGTTCATGAAGACCAAACAGGTAGGAGTTTCTTAAAGTTTCTTCAATTTACCTCTGAGATAGTGTGGCAACCTGGATCAAGCTCACCCCTCCGCCTTCAAAGGATAGGCAGAACGTGGATAGATGGATGGATGGATGGATGGATGGATGGATGGATGGATGGATGGATGGATGGACCTCCAAGCATGAAGGTCACTGGTTTCATTTCCAGTTCAATAGAGGACGTAAAAACAACCTGTGTTCAAACGGGCTACATATCAGAAGTGATCTGTAACCACACAGGAATAAAAATGTTTATTAAAGTAATCATTCAGATAAAACAGCCAGCGATTTCTCTTATTAGACTGACAATGAAGTGAAACTGAAAGACAGTATTTGACGTAGGTTTGCATTCACAGCTGATCGTCGAGCTGTAATCGCAGTGAATGTGGGAAAGTGGCTCATTGCTTGAAAAGTTCTCCATTTATGCGTGTCCAGAGTGAGACTCAGCCCCGCAGTTTTCACACAAAGACTGAGCCAGCCGAGTTTTTAAACGTCTGTTTTTAGGGCTCTGGGTTCATGTGGAAAACAGGTTTGTCTGGAACAGAACTTTAAAAACTGAGTCATGTGGATGCAGCCTGTGTGTGTGTGAATGCTCTCCCCATGTGTGCGTGGGGTTTGCTCCCACAGTCCAAAGACATGCTTGGGTTTGGCATTAGAAGTTTAGAATAACTTAAGATTTAAACTGACCACAGATGTGAATATGAGTGTTAGTGTGAATGGTTGCTTGTCCCGGGTTTAACCTAGGATTGGCACCAACTCCCCAACGGTCTGCAAAGAAACAGCAGCACATAATGAATTAATGAATGTATTGGTGACCTGTCCAGGGTGAACCCCCGTCTTTGGTCATTTCTTGGTTGGGATTGGCTCCAACGTCCCTTGAAACAACAAATGAATTGATGCTTTTCTTTAAACCCATAAATATTAACTGGGTTGACCAGATTATTCAGGTTCTGTGATGTGAGTTTTACATGCCTTAAAAATAGAAGACAGCATTTATGAAGAGCTAGTAGTAGTATTATGGAGACAGGTGTGTATTTTACATGATATTTATGAGATGAGAGTGAGGACGCTGTCCTCTTGATGCAGCAGCACACGTATTAATAAAATAAAAAAAATGGCTTTGGTGCAATAAGGGTATTTGTTTTTGTGAATTTAATTTATTTTTAAAACTCCAGGAACATGGAGTTCTGTGTGAAAGCTTAAAGATAGTATGTTTGCAGCCACAACTCAAGGCAGAACAGCACCAGTGTGACTGACTGGGAGGTGTGGATGTGCATGAACACTGGTGAGAATATTATTTATAAATTTTTAAATTGGTCCTTTCATTGTTTCAGTGGACTGTATGGCTCTTAGAATTCAACAATACATCAGCATTATTAATTGTCATTGTTGTAAACATAAGTCACATATGCATATGAAGTCATTACTTTCATATGCAGGTCACAACCCTGCACAACCAATTTACTCAAGATTCAAAACAGTTTGTCCTTCAACAGCAGCCCGTGGGACTGTAAAACATGAATACTTACATAAATCATCATTGAACTTACATATGATGGTGAAAATGAATTTTCCACAGCACAAACCGACATCTCCAATTTGAAAAACAAAGATATTCTGTTTCCAAGGCAAAAAAAGATATGCCAATTGTATTCATTAATTAATCCGCCAAACATATGGGTTAGAGTTAGGTATACATACCGTACCTTTATCAAGGCCTGACAGTACCCTGAAATTCAATCAAGCCTTAGATGAGCTCTAACTTAACAGGAAGCAGAAAAAGGCCAGTGGTGAAAGGAAACATATGGAAACATGGAAGCAACCAGAGATATAGAGATATTATAGATTATACAGAACGCATTAAGAGACAAGGGGAAATAAATCTGAAAATAAAATGGCAGCTATGAAATGGAATTTCTGACTTTTTATCTTTACCATCATGTATACTTTAAAAGCACATGAGGTTAGCAGATGACATCACTCCCCAGAGGGACCAATACTGTTACATAAAATCCAGACGTTTCCACCACACAGCACCGTCCCCAAAACTACTGGTCTTTAGTATAGATTTGCCTGCAACAATAAACTCTTAAAAAAAGCACAATATCACAAATGCAAAACACTTTTTCAAAAATAATGCATTCAAAGAAGAGCTGCGAGAACACAGACCTGCTCTCCTTCCCTCTGAAGAGATGAAAACATGAGCACAGCTTCACACAGCGACGGTATAAAGGTAATGTGTTATTCTGTACTGTGTCAGAGAGAGCCACACTCAAGTCCCATCAGGCTGACACAGCTGTGTTTATGGTAAATAATATCAGAAACTAAGTTGGGCCATTTGTCTTGACTATTGGTTCAATATTTTAACTAAATTATTAAAGTTAGTTAAAAACTTTTGGAGTTTCCTCCTGTTGTCAGTAACTTCCTGTTCAGGGTGTGTTTATTCCATCCTACTATACTTAGCACTGTATGGTAAGAAGACTCCATTAGCGCTGTTAATTCAGTAACAAATATTTAATTTGTTAATAGAGTAATGAAAAATGAAGTTTGGGGTGTATTAGCAGTTACAGCCCGAGTATACTCCAGAGCCTCTACTGCTACATGAACCCTTTCTGTGATATTTAAGGTTTGATATAGTGTCGGATTTTAGAGAAAATGAAGCTCTGCAGCTACCAAATGTCAAAAATAAATGGTTGTATTCACATTTCATGACTAAAAGTGCACAAGAATGCAATAGACTATATGGCTATTCTGTTCCAAATCACTTGTTTATCACAGATCATCTAAAACCTGCCCCACACTAGAAGATACCTGGTATGATTCTGGTCCTGGTCTGGCTCTTCTGACAAAACATGTGCCTTCTGAGTTGACGCTGGTTTGAACAGATTATCTGACCAAATTATCCTGCAGTGTGAGGGGTTTACGAACACGATTGAACTGTCATCGGATGCTGGACTGACAATATGACGATTGGAGGAACTGTCTGGGAGGCGGAGCCATTTTTTTGATTGACGGCATTGTAGAAATATACAAGAGTCTTTTCTGCCTCAGTACCATGAGGAGTTTGCATGTGAAGTCTAGAAATTTCTGTTTCTAGACTTTATTTCTTTTTAAAACACAATGATAACATTTGCTTGTTTCAGTTTGACATAATTATCACCTTTTAATGTTCGAATTCTTTGTTTTGGGAAGGAGGGCAGAATTTAGGTATTAGTAAATGGGCCTAAAATGAGATAAATAATTAAAAATAAATTTGGAATGCAACTTAAACTGAAAGAATCATCCCATGCTGAACAGAAGGAGACAAACTTGCTGTTACTCCTCCAATTCTAAACCAACCATATTGTGCTCATTTTGGTAGAACAGAGTAAAACTCAACCATGGATCACCAAAGTGTAAAATATCACTCATCCATTACCATGGGAAAAAGCCTATATAGCTAATAGATGACTACAAACAATGAAATAAGTTTCAGACACTTGGAAAAACTGACTCAAACATCTCCAGTAAAGTCACAGTGGTTCACATTCCCCTAGACAACGCTTGTGTTTGATGTTCAGTATCTGTTGGCGCTGCATCGCAACACACACGTGTCAAATTTCCCAGCAGCGTATTCCTGCAACTCTCTCACATGGTAAAATGTCTCACTCTGAGCAGACTGTGCAGGAATGAAACTGGCAGCCAAACACAGATCATCACCACAAATAAAAAAAAAAAAAACACTCCAAATCCAAATGATCCGGAGCTCCCAAAGAGGAAAGTGATGTCATGAGATAATGATGCCGTGAAACGAGACACAGCCAGAGAGAAAAGTCTTCGCTGGTGAGCAACTACAGGAGTATCGACGGCTTTAATCTATTCCAGCTCACAGATTATATAACTACAGACCTCCATGTATTCCTGGGCCTCTAAACTATGTGAAAAGTATGTGTGCAGGCACAGGAGTCTGGGTTTCCCTGAAAAAAAGGCACAGATCTCTGAGATACAAACTTAATGGAAACAAGTCTCACTGCAAAACAGCTCCAGTGAGAAGTAAATGCACTCAACAGATTTAAAGAACCATATGAGGGAAGAGCTGACGTAATCAGGGAAGATTTTTGGACCTCACTTCACTTCACTGTGACTCCAGCAACATGTTATTTACTGAATCCAACAGCTTTACATTATATCCCTCACAGGAGAGTCAAATGCTATTGTTTCTTGTTGCCGTTTATTAAAAAGATACAGTTCTCAAAACAAGACTTTGGGTCAAAACATCCTTTTTTTTTTTTACACGTTACAGGAAATTTCTGTCTTAATAGTCTTGATAATGGATGATTAAATTGACAACAATTATAAGAGGTTTTTTTTTTACTAACCTTAGCACATTATCAATTCTTTATTTATATTTTGCCTGATTTGATTGTTTCAACCTTGTAAAGCACTTTGTAACTATGATGTTTTTACTATGAAATTAATTTTATTATTATTATGTTTGAATTACTGATCAAATATACCTTTCATATTATTGCTCACATGTTCCACAACACCACCAATATGTCCAAAGCTGCAAAAACATTATCCTTTTTAATCCGACTACAATCAAATGCTCCACATCTTAATCTGGTAATTGGTTATTATGAGTATGACCTAATGCTGCACTCACACACATGAGAAGCTGTGGTGGCGTCACATGTCGCTGAACTTCATTGGGAATTTGTTGCTTCCCTTTGCTCGCGCTGCCTGCGGCAAAAGTTGAGTAATGTTCAGCTCTCTGAGGATTACAGATAGTGAATGCAAACCTGAAAACTAATTTGTTCTAAAGCATGTGCAAAAGTGAGTTACGCTCAGTGTTAGAGCTCTCAGTCATGGCAGTTCTTCTGTCCAGACAGAGCAAACCAGAGTACTGTCATCACTTTAGCAACGCTTACTGTAAATATATGCTAACTCACGAAAGCTGCCTCCAGCACCAGATACATAAACAGCTGACCCAAAGCATTTGTGCAGGTGCAATGGTATTCATGTTGCGTTAATCAGATTAGATTCAATCTGGTTAAAATTAGATCAAAATTCCTCAGTTTTGCACCACTGAAACTTGAAAAATCTTTTAAGATCGTGTTTGTGGATTAACATGGGATGATATCCTCTTGGAGGCTTGACTAGAGTGATGTTGCTTATTGTCAGATGTAGTTAACTGACTAATCAAGTCCATTTCATCACCAAATTAACAGATCGGACAACCAACCAACCAACCAGTTCATAACCTTACACGCTTAAAAGGGAACAATATGTAATATTTAGTGACATCTAATCCCAGTGACCAGATTACATACAAAGACGTGAGTTGATGCGTCAGCCTGGCCGCGTGGCGCAAAGGTCATATTCTCAACAAGTCATACGGTCGTGTTGAAAATGTTCACATTTGGCAAATAATTCACAATGACCAATCAGCATTGAGATTCTCTGGATGACGTCATGCATTCGGAGCTCTACGACACAAGTTACTATATGTACGGGGACAAAAACAAAAAGGAGAGAGGATGGCAAACGGTCAGCAAAGAAGCCGATGACGCCGGTGGTTCGGGCTCCAGCCGATCAGCTGATGATGTTGCACAAAAACACAGTGCGCATGACGCCGCAACTCATCCTCCTCCTCCTCTCACCCCCGGTGGCCTTCACATACCATAAACAATTAAGTCTTTAACAACTCTCCTTACTCTCTGTGCCATTTATGTCAATGGAAACATTTGTCTTTTTGTACATTCGGATACTCTGACTGATATACAGCAGCCCTAGATGTCTGCTTCCGTAAAGCAAGGCCCTTGCCTAAAGAAGCACAAATAAAAAGCAAAGTCTAATGGCGTGTTTCCACTACACAGTTCCTGCATGGCACGGCACGGCACGGCACAAGTCGACTCGACACGTTTGGTTTTCCACTACTCCTCAATGTGGGCGGGGTCGGCTGCACAAAACCGCCGTGACGTCGTTTTATACGCGACACAAACTAGTGATGAGCAAAGCAGTTCTTTTGTGAACTGCATCATTAGAATTAGTCCATTACAGAGATTTGTTAAATACTTCCTGTATGGCCGAACCACAGACTCTGTCTGACACATTCACTGAAGTGAAACACAGTGGAGGGGGTTGTGATGTGGCTTACAGTCGCCGGCTTTCAGCAGCGCTGCCGCTAAATACACCAAACTCTGATAAATATTGAGATTTTATAAATGTCCTTGTTGAACGTGGGAGATTAACGCATGTTTTCAGGATCTTTATAACTGAACTGCAGTTTGGCACTGTTTGGTTTCATTATTATGTCAGACGTCGTGCTCATGACTCCTCCACTGACGACACTCACTGCCAATCAGCGGTCGAGACGTCACATTTAGTATCGGCTTAGCTCGCTTGGAACCTCGCCAGAGCAGGTACTAAAGAAAGAACCAGGTACTATCACTAGAGGAAAAGCAAAAACAAAACGTGCCGAGTCGAGCCGCGCCATGCTCGAACTGTGTAGTGGAAAAGCGCCATAAGGCTGTGAAAACCAGACAGTTTTTACCTGAAAGTGAGTAAACACCGACAACCCAGAGTTGCTCCTGACAGAATGTGAATGGGTATGAAAGATATGTCATAGAAAAAAAAAGCTGCAAATAGATACACTGTAAAAAGGTGTAAGTGAATGGGTGAAAACTGTGCTGTAAAGCAGCTTTGAATGGCCATCATGACTAAATAAAGTGCTAAACATTATGCAAAACTGTTAAAACTTGAGTCCTCACACCATTCACTCAAATCGAGACCACTTTTACTCAGATTCCTACCTGTATTTGTCTACGTTTACTGGAATAAAATGCGAAATGCGACAATGAGATCAGAGCAAATCTTTTTAAATGACGACTTGCAGGTTTACTGGACAAATTTCCAGCGGCGTCTCGAGCGAGTCTCGAGCCCGGGTCAGCCAGTCACAGCACGCCATACACGGCACCGACCGCCCTGCCCACCCAGAAAGTCCACACAATGGCCACACTGGAATTCCCATTCTGTCTCGGAGCATCAGCACCTCGTGTTTCACACATGCTGCTCCACCACGTCCCTGCTCAAACTGTGTGTCTTCACAGTCCAGGGGAGGAAAATAATAACAAAGCATGCACTTCAGACACATGCGTCTTTTCTTTATGCTGCACTGCACAAATATGATCATCCCATTGAACAGTGAGACAGCCTCCAAATTCAGCAGGGTTCTTACCTGCTGCTCTCACAGTTGCTTTTCATTATCTTCAGTAATGACCCTTACACAAGTGCACTATCACACTGACAGACAGCAGATACAAAACAAAGCATGAAGCAGCACCACATTCAATGGTCTCACACACACACACACACACACTGGTGAATATAAAGTATCTGGGAGTGTGATCAGCATAGAAAACAACAATAACAACAGACAACAAAGTGAAAACGTGCTTCCTGTGCTGCTCACAAAGCAGACAATAGAGAATTCAAACCAAAACAACACTTTGTGTGTCCCAGCACATGTAAACTCACATCAAATTCAAGCTCATTTTAATTCCCACTCTCACTATCACGCCATTATATTAGGTTTTAACTGTTGGGTTGAAAGAAAAGGGGACTTCTTTTATAAAAACGCAGGCCTGTGTGTGTGTGTGTGTGTGAGTGAGTGTGTGCGCGCGCGCGTGTGTAGTTTAAATAAAGAGTTTAAATTCAAACATGACGAGTGCAGTCGACAGAACGTCTGTCTTACCTTCCTGCTCGGGCCGCTTGTGTCGCAGCTTTGTTGCCTTCTATATTCCCCTTTTCTCTCTGCTGCTCTGCTGACGCTCAGTCGCGTGTCTCACAGACACAATCTCGACCTCAGTCCATGTGCTCGCGACCAGGACCACGCGCTCATCGGAGGGAGCGCGAGGGATCCGGCGCGTGACGTCACGGCGTGTCTACACACTCGTTTGTTTGACTGTGAAACACGAGACAAGGGAAAGGCCCTCGTTACAACGAAGATGTTTAACTAATTCTATGTAGAGGTTTTTGTTAAAGTTCCATTAGTATTATAGATATAATATTATATTTATATAGAATAGATGTGGATATCCCCTCTAAAACTTTACGTTCAGTTGTTTATTTGAATAAATATGGCAACAGAGGAAGTAAGCGTTGTTTAAAATAGTGCCTTTTGTCTTTCGTCCATATTTTTCTAATGCTCTTTCTTTTGATTTGTTGGAATAATATTACTTTATTCATTCAGTCTTTCATTCAAAGTCCTTCGAAGACTCATGCCACTATGTTTTACTTGCTATTGATTATTCTGGTCCTTTATTTGCTTTTCTTTATGTTTTTAATTTATCCAAATAAATTCATTCATTTATTCTTTCATTCATTTATTTGGTCAAAGACATCGTACTAGGCTATATTATACTTATATTGCTGTATTCTTATTTTTGTGTTTTTCTTTTGATTTGTCCAAAGGAAATCTATTCATTCATTCAGTCAGTCAAAGACATCATACTATGTTATATTTTACTTATATTATTCATTATTTTCGTGTATTCTTATTTTTTGTGTTTTTTTTTTGATTTGTCCATATTCATTCATTCATTCATTCATTCATGCGGCCATCAGATGCATGTCGCATGTGTTACTTTGTTTTGTTTTTTTTTGTATTAATCATGATTTTCTTTTGATTTGTCCAAATAAAAAAGCATTCATTCATTCATTCATTCAAACATATTAGACTCATGTTAACATGTTTTACTTGCATTACTGATCATTCTTTCCCCTTTTTTTTTGAAGTTTTCATGTTTTTCTATTGACTTTTCATGAGTAAACATTCATCCATTTATTTATTCAAACTCAGTCATGTCCGCATGTTTTACTACATGGGAGAAATCAAAAACACAAACTTTATTATCATATATAGGGTTTATTGGCAGAAATTGATTATACATGTTTACTTGCGAAACATAAAGATATTGGAACTCAAGGGCCACCGTAGTTCCCTGGTGTGCTTGGGAAAGGAACTGATGGATGGAGCAGACGCCCCTTTGTTGCAATTTGTTGCAATTTTTGTTCCACAAAATCTTACATATTGACCTTGATTCTGATTATTTTAGGATCGGAAATACGGCTGGAAGATATGGCCAAAAAGGTTATCACATTAAACTTTTACAAAACAGTCTTTATCAATAATTATCACAATTAATGTCCGATTATTTACGATTGTTCTGATTTGTGTTTGAACGTTGAATGAAGCACGCAACTGTGGTTTTAAACTTAATTTATGGACCAAAAAAAAAAAAACAAGAAACACTTGTTAAACTCAGTAATATTTCATATTTATCCAATATAAAACATATATATAACTAGTTACTGAACTTTTGTTTGCATTATAGAAAGTTATATTGCAGCAGTATATATAAACTGGTAATGAATTATTACCCAGCCCCTATTTGAAACAACTCCACTGGACGGTTTAATCTGAAATATTTAGTTGCATCCGAATGGAATATACGTAAAATGTACTGTAACCTGAACTATTTATTTGTGTAATACTTTGATATTGTATATACTGTAAATGTATATAAGCTACTGTTGTTCAAACCATCTACTGAATGTATTTAATTCTTAATTCTTCTCTAAGTGCCATTGTTTGACTTATTGTTAAACTTTGTTTGTGTCTTTTTTATGTCTAAGTAAACACAGTACTGGAAAAATGGAGTGAAAGTCCTTGTATGTGATTTTGTGCATTCAATAAAGATTCAGTTTATGATACTGAAAAACACATAAGAGTTGTATCATAACTATGATCCCGCACTTGAAAATGCTTCCGTACACACGATTTGGGTTTTATCTTATACACAACGTGAGATGACATTATCATCTGACAGTAGGTTTCATCATAAAAGGAGTTTTATCGTTTTTTTTGTGCCTATAATTCTGTGCATAAACTGGTGTTTCTAAATAATTTCTGGTGCATACTGAAGCAAAACAAGTCTCATCTGGATAGGTTCACAGCTTATACCCAGGAGAGTCATTTTGTGAAAATTTCCATCAGTTCTGATGGAATAAAAAAGGCTATGGAGGCCGTAAACCAACCTGTTTTACTTTCACACACTGTATTTGTGTTTATTTTTATCTGCAGTGTGGTAGTAAGTTATTATCTGACAGTTTGATTAACTATACAAAGACTTTTATTCCCGTTTCATGTCTTAAAGGAAGAAATCATGTGAAGTGAACACCTTCTCTACAGAGGAGAGTCATTTTGAAAAGGTTTCCTATCAGTTCTGGTGGAATGCTTTTATTAACAAGCTCTTAAAAAGAGCTATGGTGGCTATAAACCAATAACCCGTTTCACTTTCACACACCCTATTTGTGTTTATTCTTACCTGTAATGTGATATGAAGCTATTATCTGACAGTATAAGGAATTTTCCTCCAGTTTCTTGTAGTTGAGGGTAAAAAACAATATGAAAATTTCAAAATTATGCATATGAAGTGTTTTTTTTTAAGTTTCTGGTAAATTTCAAAGCAAAGCAAGTTTTGCCTGGATAATCGAACACCTTCTTTGTACAGAGAATCATTTTGGAAAGGCTTACTATCAGTTGTGGTGGAAAAACTTCATTAACAAGCGTTTAAAAAGAGTAAGGGTGGCTATAAACCAACCATCGTCCATGCCATATTTGCATTTTTTTATTTTTTGCAATGTGATATTAAGTCATTATCTGACAGTATTTGGATTTAAAATGTATTCTCTTGCAATTGAGGAAGAATTAATATAAGAACTACAAAATTATGTGTATACAGTAGTTCTTTTTTGTTTTTTACATTTTCTGGAACATTCTAAAGCAAAATGAGTCTCATCAGGATAATAACTCATCTTTTCTATGCAGGAGAGTCATTCTGAGAAATGTAACTGTTACTTTTTGATTAAAGCCGACCTGTTTCACTGTTACACGCTGTATTAGTATATTTTTATCCCATCTGCACTGTGACATCCAGTTATTATCTGACAGTATCTGGACTTCATGTGAAATCATGTGAGCAATTCTATATTATGTGTAGTGTTGTTAACATAACAAGTCTTGTCTGAATAATTACACATTCTGTCTAAACGGGAGAGTCATTTTGAGTGTAAAACTTACAATCAGGTCTGGTGGAATACTTTTATTAACAAGTTCTTAAACAGAGATATATGTTGGTTATAAACCGACATGTTTTAATTTTACACACCATGTTTGTGTTTATTCTTATCAGCACTATGATATTAAATTATTATCTGACAGTGATTAACCACCCATGGACTTTAACTCCAGTTTCCTGCAGTTAAGGAAGAAATAATGTGAGACATTTAAACTGATAAAATTGAGTCTCTGGTGAAACCAGTCTCATATGGATAAATATACACCTTCTCTTTACAGGAGAGCAAGTTAACCGTCAGTTCTGGTGGAATGCTTTTAATAACGCGCTCTTAAAAAGAGCTATGAAGCATAAATTACCTCGTCTTCTTTATGGCCATGCTCTTTAAGAGCGCATCTAACTTCCATCAACTGGAGAAGTTATTAATTTGGGCCCTGTAGCACTTCACATTTCAGCTTGATGATGTCAGTGGGAGGCGGCTGCCTTGATCGGAGCATCATTAAACTTAAAACACCAGTCCTTGTCAGTCAGTGTTAAGACTACAAATTATGTAATCATGCATGTGGTTAGTCTGCTCCTCCCTGTTAAGCTCTGCAATCCCAGCACATACTAATGTATGTCTACTCGGTTCACACTAATGGAATGTGTGCGTTTGTGCAGCAAGAACAAGGACACAAATTCAAGAGAAAACTGTATTTTATATTTCAAAAAGAATCTATGAACATAATGGAAAAAAACAAACACTGGGTCTGGAACATCCAGACAATTGAGATCCAAAAATACATTTTCTTAGGAAATATTAATTATATACAAAACATAAAAATTTATATTTTATCTTGGACCTCCAACAGGATGGTCCAATTTTTAATATTTTATTAATAAAAATAAACTTTTAAATATTTAATCCACCCTTAACTTCTATTGAGGCAGTTTTAACATTGAAATCAAACAAGATTCCAAACAACTTAATCCACTTTGCATTTGCATGCATCAACAACTGTACACCCCAAGTCTTGAACTTGCATAAAAAACAAAAATGCCACAAAAAAAAAGAAAGTCTGATTCAAACTTTAAGCACGAGAGTTTTGCAGCTGTGCGAGTCTCTGCCTTAAAAGTTCACTTTTCCTCCTCAGCTGCTCTTTGAGTGTGACCAGTTTCTGTTCGTCAGACTGCATGCTGTAGATGCACTCTGCAGCCTTCTTCAGGATCACCACTTTGGCCGCCTTCTCGTTGTTGGCAACTTCGGGGATCTCGTCCCTCAGGGCGAAAAAGCTCAGCTTGAGCTCGTTCCTCCTCTGGCGCTCCAGTACGTTATGAGTCCTTCTCTTGTCGTAGTCCTCCGTGTCGGACGTCCGAGGGCTCAGACACTTGCGATTGCTGCTGATCTGTTTGAGGACCCTGCTGTGGCCAACACCTCCACCACCTCCACCACTGCTGCTGCTGCTACTCTCCAGCTTCAGCCTCTTGACAGCCGGCTGCTCGTGCCTCATGGATGGGTGGGCGGCGTAGTTGTGCTGGTGGGTGGAGACGTGGCACCTCTTCAGCACCAGTGGGCTGGGATGCCTGGTCTCCAGCGGACTGGGGTCGCACCGCTTCACTGCCTGCCTCTTCTCCACTGTAACGACATCAATCTCCTCCTCTTCTTCCTCCTGCTCCTCCTCCTCGTCATCATCATCATCATCATCATCATCTCCATCCTCATCTTCTGAAACACAACAAAATGAAAATGGTCACACACGTTGTCCCAGCAAATCTTTACTTTATCCCACAGCTATGAAAAGGGGAGGACAAACAGTGCAGTTTATCAGACGATTGCCTAACATGCAGCCATGCCCTCTGAATAATCCACCAGTCTAACACATGACATAACAGCATTGTGTGGAAATTAGACGGCAAATTACATGCATTTAGCCATTAATTAGGCCAATTTAAAAATAATTAAGAAGTTCAGGGCCATTTGATGGTCTAACAGCAGAGAGGGGTGTGACTGCTGCATGGTGAGAGCACATCCACCACCCACCTGAGTCACTACAGCTGCTGCTGTTGCTGCTGTTGGGCGGCGTGTCCAGACCCAGATCTTTACTAGGCGGCGTCGCTGCGCTCTGCTTGGGCGTCTCTGCGATGGGATAGGGGAAAACCACGGATGGATCAATGCACTCCGAGGCGGATGTGTTCAGGTCCTGGAGGTAGCTGCTGTTCAGCCTCCACACAGCTGCAGCTGCTGCGGCACCGGTTGCATCCGCGCTGTCGCCGACAACCGCCGCCACTGACGACTCCTTCCGGGCAGCGTGCAGGGAGGCGAGCCGCTCGGACACCACCTTCTCCAGTTTGGCCGCGGCGGAGAAGCCGCTCCACATGCAGTCCTGGATGATGATGGACTTGAGGAAGGTCTGCGAGTAGTCGGCGTCGCAGATGATGCTCTGGTTCACCACGTCGTCGCCCAGGAACTCGGTCACCATCTCCAGCTGGTCCGCCGTGGACGGGAAGAGGCTGGAGAGGGACGGCCGGCGGCTCGGGGACAGAGGAGGCGTCGGCAGCAGCTCGAACTTCTTCCAGATGTCTTCGCTTGGAGCCGGAAGCTGATGCTGCTGAGGGTAAAAATCCTCCTCCTCGTCGTCATAGTAGAAATACGGCTGCAGGGAGTCGTATTCGTAATCGTAGTTTTTACTCGCCAAACTTGAATTCAGCGGCATCGTGTTGCGTGTCCGTGTTTCTGTCCTTATTGTGGAGCTGTCTGAAGAAGAAAAGATGAAGGGAAGGTTAATGCTTGTTTATAAAAGACGTGAAGTTTCACAACAGCTGCTTGGCATTGACCCTGCCCATGAAACATCACTTGGTCACTCCAAAACACGAGAGCCGCGGCTGTGCGCACGCCCTGCATGCGTGCACCCACAGTGCCTCAGCAACAGCAGGTGCGTAACTGTGAAAGTGATATGTACAAGGGGAGAAACCTCACCCACGCACCACACACCGCCACTAACTGTGAACCAACGTGGACTTAACGCGTGAACGTTGCAAGAAAATGGCGAGAAAGCTCCACAGAGCGTCTCCTTCTCTTACCTGTTAGATTGAAATCACCAAGCAGGGAAGAAAATCGACCCAAAACGCGTGAAAAAAGGGGAGCGGGAGAGTTATTCCAGCGCTTAGGACGCATTAAATCCTGCAGCAGAGGCGGTGCAGTCGGTGTCAGAGCCGGTGAGTGAAGCGAACATGGAGAAGTTAGCGGCTGCGGCGGCAGAAACAGAACCGGGACCGAGACAGCGACGCGTTCCCAAACACCAGTGGTATGAGAATCACAGCTGAACGCGCCGCCGCCTGCAAATAAGAACCACCGCAGCACCACTCTTGTTGTTGATATCCCTCCGCCCATTTTCCCGCGCTCGCTCGCCGGCGCTTTTTAAAAGCCTACTTTTATATCACCGGAAATAGTCACACCACAAGGTCGTGGATACACGGACAAACACTCGCAAAAACATCGATATGTGGTCATTATTGAGTATTTTCCCCCGTTTTATTTTACGGGTCTATTTCAATTGAAAGCAGAAGTGGGAGGGGTTATAGTAGAGTAGAGCTGCCATTGACTGGGGATGAGTTAAAAAAAAAAAAAAAACCACACATACACACTTGACAGTTAGTAGTAGTGACGGATAATTAGGTTGACTTATTTTTACACCACTTTCCCGCTTAAAAGCATCACAAAACGATGCAAACACGCTGTCCAATGCACATTTGCTCCCACATTTCCATAAACAACCAATCTCCAAATCACATGCATGACCTAAAATATACAATTACCTTATTCTAAAAAAAAAAAAAAAAAAAATCATGCTGCTTTTAAATCCACATCTCTGCACAAACTACATATGCCAGATTTTGCACAATTTGTGCAGAGACCTCATGACAAATGAGAGTTAAACAAAAAAGGTGCACAGGTGCAGCAGTTTACCTCACTGACAGGTGATTTGCACACACGCACATGCACCAAGTGATTTGATTTGTGGGTTTGTAGGTAATGAAGCTTTAAGCTCCCAAACCTCGTCACCACAGTTACTGCACAGATTGGCACCAATTATTAGCAGCAGGAAGGAAGCAATTAAAGGAATCAGATGGAGGAGTCTGTGCTGTAGTGAGGAGGAAGAGGAAGGTGAGTGAATGGGTGAGTGAGAGGCTAGTGGGGTGGTTTTGGACGGGCTCGGAGCGCCCTCTGCTGGGCAAAAATGATCCGGAACATGGACAGCAGCCAGGTGTGCGTGCAGGGTCATATTGATCAAAAGATTGTGGCACAAAAAAGTGACAGGACTGAGTTGTGTAATGGGATTAAATGATTGAAACTGAAGGTTTATTGTGACTGCATCATCTCACTTGGCTCACTAACAACACTGTGGTTTAATGGAGCCATTTATTGGGGTTACTGGCTCATTTCATTTCAGCATAGCCTTCTGCGGAAGCATTGACAAATGACAAGCCTTTTGATAAAGGGGCTTAATAATCATCATCATATGGAAGTCAAAGAAGTCAATTCCAATAATGGAAAAAAATACATTCATTTATAGTTTCTGGGACTTATGCAGCAAATGTTCCAGACAGAAACAGATTACTGATGGAATTCTTATTCTGAATAAGACATTGGTTATGACATTAGGTTTTAATTTGTTTCTAACAGACCAGCGATTCTCAAACTTTTTATCCCAAGTTCCACCTGAGAAAATACCGAGTTCTCAAAGTAACACCATGATCACCAACGTAAAAATATAGTGGTGTAAAAAGGCCAAGCAAAGTCACTTTTTCAAAGGAGGCAGATTTATTCCCAATAATATAATTTGCTCTCTCCTCAGATATACAGTACTTCAGACACTGGTATAGACAAATAGATTAAGATAAGGTGACTCTAATTATCATTATTCAATTTATTACCATTATTCTGATATTTCTTTCATTTAATACACAGTCAAACTTCCTCACATTGGTTTATACAGTAGAACAGTATTTCAGATTTCCCTCCATGTACAACCAGTGGAAGCTCCACAGTGTGCTTCTTTTACATCCATTTTTATTTAATCGATTACTCTGTACGACTGTAAACTTTTGTGGACCATTACATTGTGGACAAAGACATTTTAGGACATTTTTTTTATTTCAACATTTGGGAAACACCTTCAACATTTTCCCGAATTTCTGAATTTGATAGACCAAAGAACAAATTGATTAATCAAGAAAAATAATCACCACAATAGTCACATACACATGTGTCTAAATACAAAAGACTCCATATGTCTCATACTGATTATGACTTATTGTGAATATGACCTCATTTCACAAAATAATTAATACTTATCAATTTTATTTGCCAGTTTTATAGTAAATTTACCAAATAAAAACATTAAATTACATACTGTAAAGGTGTGAATTCTACTGTAGTTATAATCATTATGTCTATGACCAAAGTCATTTCCTGCACCTAATGTTTAAGAAAAGCTGGTGTTTGCATTTATACATTTATCATAAAGGGTCATTAAATTATTATTATATTTTTGAGACCATATTTTATCCACCATTTTGTGGTTTAAGGGAACATACAGTTTCCACTTTTGGAGGATTCAGGGCAAAAAAATCAATAGCTGGGCAGGAAGAGAAGACAGGAGAGAGAAAAGGGAGACTTTTCTCTCGTTATCAGTTTAATTCCAGACGAAGGGAAGTGAAGAAGATCCCCAAACTCAAATTACAACCTCTCTCCTTTCCTCTCCCCTCACTCCTTCATCTGTTCCCTCCCTCGTCTCCTTTCCTCACTGTTGTGCAGGATAGCGATCGTCATCATCACCACCACAGGGTTCATGTGTTGTGGTCGTTTCGTTTATCTGCTCTGGCTGTTTCTTATGTTGCTGTGCTGCGGCAGAGACAGACACACTGAGCAGATCTGGAATCATTTCCTCTGATAAGTGGAGACTGAAGGTGCTCAGTCAAACGGGTTCTTCCACTTGTGACGGACACAGTCTGTACAGCAAAGAGTCTCTTCTCTGTGTCCATTTTCTATTCACAGCAACCATTCATTTTAAAAGTTTCCTTTATGTCATTTTAATCCAAACTGTATATATATCTAACTGATTCACACTGCAGTAGTGCAATAGTGCAATAGTGCTTATAATAATGTTCTGTGTGGGAGTGGGTGGACGCTTTAAGTGATATACTGTATCTGTTGCATTTCTAACAATTTATTTTGTTATTTTGTACTTTTTATCTAAACAACTTCAAAGTCGGCACTGCACACAATGGTGCCCTTAGTAGGTCACCTGCCAAGGACATTTATGGGATTAACCGTGGGATTAATGTTCTTTGCATTAAAAAAAAAAAAAAAGATGTGTATTTATTTATTTATTCATTGTCTGCTGCTTTATACTCCACATGAGGGTCACGCGGGGGCCCACTGGAGCCAAACCCAGCAGACTGAGAGCAAGAGGCAGGGTAAACCCCGGACAGGTCACCAGTCCAAACATACAGAAACAAACAACCATCCACACATAGGGTCAATTAAGAGTGTCCAGTCACAGGGAGAACATACAAACTATACACAGAAAGGACCTTGGTCAGACTGGGATTCAAACAGGGGACATTCATGCAGGGAGGCAACAATGCTAACCACTGCGTCACCATGTGGCCTTAATAAGCTATTTAATGATTATTTTCTAGTTCTGGTTTTACATTAATAGAATATGTATTTGATGAATATTGAGATATTTTATGACCCTGTTAAATGTGCTGATAAAGGTTATCATTCTTCTACTACTAGAAATTATAAATCTAAATCTGCTTTTTTGTAGACCGACTTCAGGCTCATTTTCTAATAATCACATCTTCACACTAAATAACTGTCCGTTTACTTCAATGACAGGATGACTGGTTACTTGTGATTACTGTAAACCACACTGCACCTTAATTTGTAAATAATTCAAGGCAATACGGTTAAATTATTGATTGTTTTTCATACTTTGGGCTGTGCATATACAGCATGTTCACATGAGGCAGAATTAAAGCGACAGAGATGTGGATGAAATTCAACAGCGACAGAAAACAGAGATGTTTCGTGATCTTAATCATTAAAAAATTAAACTTGTGTTACAATAGAGTTTTGCCAAGATTCCATCAAAAGTGTTGTTTTACTGCGTGCACTGATGCATTACGCTCAGGACTGACACAGTGAGATTAGCGACTGTTGGCTCAGTCAGGTGGTTGACGGTCAAACTTACAGACCAACTTGTTTCCTCTTGTGTGACTCAGACACTGCCTTGCTGAACTTCCCTCATCTCTGACCACAGAATCCAACGTCCTGATTTCTGTGGCATCTGTTTCATCACAGCGACTAAAAACTGTGCCACAGGGTCAGCATTTCCCTTTTCCATTACCAGTTTTAGCGTGTTTTACCAGAGGAGCTTTAATCTGGATTTCCAATCCACTCTTCAGTTACTATTGCGTATTGATTTGATGGAGATTTTTCCTACAAACAGTAAATTACAACATTAGCTCTGACAGACTAGACTAACAGCAATTCATTAGAAACTATTTTAAATCATTGTATTTTCATACAAAAGCAACACAAAAACATTCATAGTTCCTGGCTCTGTCATATAAAGGCTGTAATGTTGTAGTTCAGTAATTTCATTTATTTCAATTTTCACTATTTGTTGGAGAAGGCAGAGCATTGTCACACTTCAGCTGTGATGGTACAATTTTCCTCACAATCAATCAGTTTTGTTGTATAAATAATTTTTTTTTTTTGCCATAAATCAATAGTCATTAGTTGACAACATCTATAAAAACATTTCCAACTTAACCTTATAATAGCTTATCAAATCTTATAAAAATCAAATGTATAATATGCTTTACCTTTACAGTCCAATTAGTTTACAATTAAGGCTATTTTTCTGACTGTACACTTTATAACTTGTTTTACATTAATTTTTATGTGTGTTATTAGTAAATCTTATCTTGACATTTTTACAATTTTTCCACTGATTCTGAAAAATGTTTTTATCTGCTATATCCAAAGAGCTGCATAACTTTATTTTTGATGTTTTTATTTTAATTGCTGTTTTCTCTCTTTTCTGTTTGTCTTCTCATCTTATTTTGGTTTTATTAATATGGATTTTATGCTCTTAACCTGTGGCACTTTGAGGTTTTGATCATTTAAAAGTGCATTATAAAGACAATTTATTATTAATAACAATAATAATAATAATAAAAAGTGAAGATCTATTCTGTTCTTCCACACTTTCAATTTGACATTTTCAGAGCTGGATCATTTGCGGTCATTGCATCTTGAGACACCAACCAAACTGAGGGAAAGTGGACACTTTGTATGAGTCCTGATTGTGTTTGTCTCTGTGTGACAGGAACTGATTTCACAGTTGTGGTACGTGCAGGTTTGACAGAGTCATACTTGAGCAGACACACCCACACAGAAATGTTAAGGATGTTTCTCCTGCTCACACGTTCAGGACACGACTCAGCATGATGAGGCAGAAAAATCAATAGATGCTCAGCTCGCTCGGTGAGAAGAGGCTGCCAGCGAAGCATTCGACAACGAAGAGAGCCTGTCACGCTGCTCGAGACCTAATTGTGTCATTAATTATTGACAATGACAATTGACAGCTATTGACACAGTCTGCAACAGCTGCACACTGTCGAACATGCGGTGTTTACAAATTTGTCTCAGAGTCGATTTCCTCTCAAAATACGAGACACATTCTGTTACATCCTTAAGACTCTATGTTCATTAAAATTAAAACTCATATCCTCTGCACTAAATCACAATGTACATCACCTCAAAGTTTGACCAACACGTTGCATTACAGAGAACAAGCATTTGGCAAAAGAAAAAAGAAAAGAGGAAAGAAAAGATTATTATACTGTGTGACCATATATTTGCTACCATGGTTCCAACCCAATTTCATAACCACACCCTGTAACAACAAAACAAAAGCCAATTCACTTATGGCTTATGGCTTTTTATATCTACAGTTTATACTCAGGGTTCCATTGATTCAAATTCCATTTTCTCAGATTATTAAATCAGAGAGCTGGAATGACTTTGTGATTGTGACTTAATTATGTGTCATTAACCTTTTTATTCTCCCTTCCCAAGTCTATGTCTCTCCCTCTGTCCTCATCTTGCAGGCTGCAGGATCCAGATCCAGTTTGGATGATGTTATTATTATTATCATCAGTAACAATAATACTGCTGTCATTGTTACTATACTCTGATTAAAGTTCATCAGTATAGTTTCTCATCAATAATGTTTGCTGCTGCTTGTATAAATGACACTGTAGTTCTATAAACATGACATAACTGACTCTAAACCTCTGTAATATTGTAAAGGTTTTGGCCTTATTATGTACAGTGCCTTGAGATAATGTATGTTGTGATTTGGCGCTATACAAATAAAATTGAATTGAAAATTGAATTGAATTGAATGTATCTGCTGTAAAGGTCTAGTGCAACAGAATGTTCAGGAAATGACCGTGTGCACATTAATATGGGAACAGCTCATACTGTAGAATGTCATAATCACATCCTCTAAAAATATCTTGTACTTTTTTTTTTAATCAAATATATTTTTAAAGTGATTCATTTTATGTTTTAAGGCTGTTTTCCATTTGTTTTCCATCCAAACGACGTTACTAAAATATACTTTACATTAAGTGAAATTATTTGTAACAATGAAGCATGTTCAATTATGTCATAGCTGCTTTTCAGTGTCCAATATCAAACTGATTAAAGTAGATTAATGGACAAGAATGGAAATCGCCATATTTATTTATTTAATTTCTGTAAAAGGATGCCGGATGCCAAATTAACCACTAGAGGGCAGCATCGACCTTTAACCAAGTAGAGAGAAATCACTGCAGAGTATTCATAGGTAAACAATGTTTTTAAGTGCTTTCATTTTAGATAATCTTTAAATAAATCTGCAGTTAACACACTTGGGTGCCCAAATGTTTGGATTTAAAAAAGTTAAGGTTTAAAAAAAAATAACTGACTCTATAGATTCTGATCCCCTGTTGTCAAAATGACCAGAGCACTGCTATAATCCCAAATATTGTAATTATAACAAACATTAGAAGAAAACAGGGCTTTACACTGGTGGGATTAAAGCCATTTTCTACAATGGGACGTATGTTAGTCCTCCGTTAAGTATATATGACTATAATATGCTTAAAGATTGTATTATCGTACTGTGATGGATTGAGCATTTCTAAATGAAGTATTAAGTCTTTTAGAAACCAGTTATTTAAGAATTGTCAGGAATTGAGAATTGACAGGAGTGCATAATCTCACTGAGGGTTAGTGAGTGTGTTAAGGGATGCTTTATAAAAAGTTTCCTCTTCAATAGATGTCCTATAAACACTTATTATTCCAGGAATTCGGGAATTCAGCTGCTTACAAAGCATTTGCCAGTCATTAATTAAGTATTGTGTGTGAGCTCATCTAAAGTGAGCACTATCCATATTTACAAATTATATTTAAAGGCTGGCAAAACCTCAAGACTCATAAAAGTCTCAGTTATCTTAACAGTCAAAGGAAAGACACAACACAAAGAGATTAAACCTTTTCCCACTGTGACTTGTGCAAAAATCTACCCAGAAAAAATGCCACGCAAGGAGGATTTAATATTGTATAAATGCTACTGAACAAAAATGTAATGATTATCAAATATACTTTTGTGAACATACAGATTTGCATTTTCTAGTTTAAGTTTTTTGTCGGTCCCTGGTGCACAGACAGACAAATCCACGAGCACAAATGACTGACAAAACCATCTGTGATTTGTAGTGAACACAGTTGGATAAATGTTCCACTAAACGAACTGTTGGTTGTTTACTCAAAAACCCAGCATGTTAAAGTCCATCATTTACGTTCAAAGTGAAAGTCTCCTGTTATTGGGAGCCCTGAGAACTCGGGCTCTTAAGCCACATGTAGGTAAAGGCTCCTGAGTAAACATCTGAATTAAGTTACAGCTGCCAGAGAAAGGAATGTCTGCTAGTAAAATGCTGTGTCAAGTTAAAAAGCAGCAGTGAACCTCCCTCTGCCACTGCAGGAACAACAACTGTGCATGAACTGAACGTTGTTTGGGTGGTTCTCTCTGTCTCAGTGTTACAGTATGAACCTGCATTTCACATGAACCGTACACTAGAATAGTTTTACCAACAAACTGAAGTGTAAACAAAAGTGGGTCCAATTATTGTTTAACTTTTACACTCAAGCAAAGGTTGCTTTGTCTATTCCCAAACTGCAAGTCATGTCATATAAACATTGTCTACAATGACTCCACATTACACACACACAAAAAAAGTCATCGTATCACCTCAGGTCTATTATCTTCATACACATAATATGACATACAGCTGTGCAGCATGGCCGAAAATGTTGTTTTGCCAACATTTTACCAGTTAACTGTGGTTTTAAACATCTTAATAAAACACAGAAACATCTGTCTATTAAAGTTAAGAGTATCAATTGAGTATCAATTGGTTTGATACATATTGACCATTGTTATGTTGATATTGAAGGAAATAATATCACAATATATACAGCACATTTTGTTATTGTATTACTGCCATGCCCTAGCATGACACATTAAAGTGAAAGGTAGGTATACACTGAAAATATAATTTGAAACATAATTTAAATGTGTGATACTGACATTTTAATACGTTTTCTTTGTCAGTTTGAAAAAGATTTTTAAGAAAGATGACTGGAGGAACTCAGTTTCCTTCCCCCCTTGTCCACCAGTGGTCTGTATTTCTGTAGACATTGCCATATTATAAATTTACTTTTCCATTAAAGAAGGGGTACAGTGGATTATTTTCATAATTGATAAATCTGTTGATTAGTTACTTGATTAATTGAATGACCATTTGGTCCATAAAACGTCAGAAAATGTTAATCAGTCTTTCCCAAACCTGGAAATGATGATCTCAAATGTTTTGTTTTGTTCACAAACCAAAATGATTCACTTTTAATGATTTCTGTGTTATACAGAGCAAAGAAATCAGAAAATATTCACATTTAAGAAGCTGAAAAATCAGAAAACTTTAATTTAATTATTCAAAATATCATCAAAATAGTCAACAATTAATTTTTTTAACTAAATGAGTAACTGTTTCCAGGAAATTTGTGTCACTTAAGCGTTTGTGTTTACTCCAAGTTTACACAGGTAAACATAACCAGCAACTCTCATGCTAGAGCCAATCAACAACCATGCAACCAACGAGAGACACAAACATTTTTCACAACTTACCTGATATGTTGCTACGCCCACTTCTTCTTCACCTGGACTCACGTGCTTGAGCTGCACACACAGCAACATTCGTCCATTCCTGCTACAACACGGGCCACTTGAACAGCAGCCACTTTGACACCTTTCAGCAAGAAAAACACAGGTGTTAGTGATGACATTAAGATGGCTCTGTTCACCTCCTGTGAACCAGCATCCAGCCACACTGAGTTAAATAAAACTTTTGGGTTTTTTGATTATTAAATTATTAGTTAACTACTTTGATAATCAAAGTTTGTGTTTTTTTTTTTCACTTATTAAAACAGGTTTTCTGATTTTTCACCTTCTTAAATGTGATTATTTTCTGGTTCCTTTGCTCCATATGACACAGAAATCATTATAGCTGATTAATTTTGGTTTGTGGACAAAACAAGATATTTAAGAACGTCACAATTTCCAGGTTTGTTAAACACTTTTCCACATTTTTTGACACATTTATGAACCAAACAAAATAATCTATTATGATAATAATAATAATTGCAGCCCTACGTCATAGCTAATTTATTCATAGCTGTGATTTATCTACTGTGACCTGTTGAAATGGGCCCACTGGAAGAATCTTGGAGTTTATTGGATTTCAAGGTACAAGTCGCAGGTCCACACTTGGCCTTTAATCAATCAATTTACAATTTGAACTCAGGAAGATTCTGATGACGTTAAAAATGCTTCTGTTAACCCCGCACAGTGCAGGATAATTTGGCCAGATAATACCAGCCTATAACCAGCTTATATATATAATTGGGACTGAAATGTGGACAATTATCCTCAAGTGTGGGGCAGAAATGACTGTGATTGTGGCTGTGGGTGTTGTGTTCCCACTATCTGAAGACAGTAAAAAAAAAAATCTGTAATCTTTGTGAATGCAAATTAAACACCTCCCCACTGGCCAAACTCTGTTTTAAACCAGTATCAACTGGGACCACTGTGAATGGGGCCCTATGTCCCCTTTGCCTGAGGCCTCCACATTTCCCTGACACGCCCCTGGACAGCATGTCTGGTGGCTCTGTTTTGACGTAAACACAGACCTTGTGCTTGTGTCTTAATGACAGCCACATTTAGGCTTGATGATGATGATGACGACGACGATCGTGGTGGTGGTGGTGATGTCACGGCCAGGCCCACGTGCTTGAGGCAGTGGGCTGCAGCCTCGGGAGGGGTCGACAACACCCGGACGGCAGCGGCGGCACAGGCGCAGTGAAAGGCGCAGCGAGAAAACGAACGCAGCCAGAAGATCGGATCACCAGGATCACCTCCGTCAATATTTGACGACGTGTTGGGACGCTTCCTGGCCTTGATTCGTCGCTGTTTTGATATCACCTTGTTTCTCCCCCTCCTTCCTCTCCTCCATAATGATTTGCGAGGAAGATGCGCCCATTTGAAATTTCCGTTGACCTTCCAGATAGTGAAACCGCCGCCGCCGCCGCCGCCACAGGAGCAGCGCCACCCGGCTACTGCTCCTGCTCTCGCCGCTTTTAACCTCCCCCCGGTTGTCGCCGGACACACACAGGTGTCGTCGCTGCCCTTTTTTTTCTAGCCGCTAATCCTCGGTTTTTCTTCTCAATCAATCAAGACCGAGGCAGATGCCCCTCGCTCTGTCAGCCCGGCTTCTACTATGGTGGAGTTTCCATCTCTCAGTCCTTACTGGCCTCTCCTCCGCTTTCTGGTGCCTCTGGCGATCACCAACGTCGCCATCGACATCGGGGAACAGGTAACGTTTATGTCGGGATTGACTGTTTTCCCACTGTGGGTCAGTGAAGGCAGCAGTTTAGGGCTTCTTCTGTGTTTTTTTTAATCCGCCATTTGGGGAATAATCTCCGTGTTTTCCGCTGCCGCCGAGCATCATTTGTTTTGAAAACACTGACGGTCATTATCTTTTTTTTTTTTTTTTAAAGTGACCCAAGCCTGTGTTGTAGCCACAGCTAGCTTAGCATACAGCCTGAGATGTTTAAGGAAGATTAATATGCATTAAGGCTGTACTGCTCAAAGTATGGGCCGCGGCCCCGCTGGTGGGCCTTGGAGGTATCGCAGGTGAGCCTCAGACAGACATTTAAAACAGGAGCTACAATTTAGCAAATAATATGAAACATGTGTTCTTTCATCCGTCAGTACATTTTCATGCACAGTTCAATCGAGCCCAGACCATAGTCTGACTAAGACAGGCAATCAGTCAACTTAGTCTGAGTATACGTGTGGAGGAGAAAATTGATTTATTGGGCTGTGTAGGTCTGACTTCATAAACTAGAGTGTAATGAATGAGTTTCCTGTTGACCTTTGTGTCACGGGAAAACAAACGGGGAACAGTTAGATGGTTCGTGCTGTGGTTCTGGAGGTTTTGTACCTGCTGCTCATGTTTATATAAATTATTGCGAGCATGGCTCTGGAGGTTGCCATGTTGTCCAAAGAATTGTTGATTTCCGGCAACACTACTGCAGTTTATGTGTCGTCTCCTTCTACTTCCGGGTCAAAGACCGGGTAGGACATTTTAGTGTATGTGCAGAACACGAAGTCCGACTCCAGTCTGACTAAGTACATCATCCAGGTATGGTAGTTCAACTAAGAGTAGCTTGTTTTTAGTTGGACTAATGTGTGACTAATGACATTCAGAAAACTGAATTATTGTTTTAGCCTTTTAACATGCATGGAAACGCTTTTTTTTTCCCACTTATTTTCAAGCATGTTGTTTGTCATTTGATTATCAGTAAATCTGAACCTCCACGGTCTGTTTGGAGATGATGATCATGAAGGCATTTCATGTACACTGTACACTTAAAAATGCTAACATTGAGTTACGTTATGTAATTAATCCTGAATGTAGAAAATCCATTTAATGTGAGTCACTTGTATTTGTCATCCAGCTCACCAACACACAAAACCTTCTAATGCTTTGTTTTATTATCCCGTGCCTAGTGTGTGTGTGAGTTCAATTTTCTTTAATTGTCATGTTTTCCTGCCGTCTCCTTTCCTGCCCTCACTCAGCCATGTGACTGATGTGGTGTCTGCACTTACTCCATTAAACGGTGGGCAGATAGTGTGAGAGTTTAAAAAAGCCATTGAAGCTGGGAGATGTCAGGATTAAGCTTATGTAACGAGTGTAGCCTTGGTATAAATAGCACACAACCTTGCAAAGGGAAGAATGCAACTCTGCCTGTTGGTGTGAATGTAAAAGTGAATGGAAGTCATCATTGGATCAAGTATTGCGGGTGTTTCCTGCTCGGATGTTATGGTGGCACGCACTGTTTTGCTCCAACTCAAAACAAGGTCTGTTTTTATTGTCCTCGCTTAAGCACATGCAGTTATTTGGTTTTTAATGCAGGAAAGCCCAGGGCTGTAACAAACCAACAATCGCCATCTGGTCAGAGATAAAGTGGGGCTAAGTCACGTTGGTCATGTCTTCCCTGATGTCTCTCTCTCTCTCTGTCCACACCCACCCTGCATTATCTTCTCCAGGCCCTCAACAGAGGCATAGCCACAGTCAAAGAGGATACCGTTCAAATGCTGGCCAGCTATGGGTTGGCCTACTCCCTGATGAAGTTCTTCACTGGGCCAATGAGCGACTTCAAGAATGTGGGTTTGGTGTTTGTCAACAGCAGGAGGGACCGGAGAAAGGCAGTATTCTGCATGGTGGCGGCCGGAGCCATTGCCTTCGTCCTGCATATCCTGATAGGTGCGATAAAGTGTAGTTTATGCACACATGATGATCCCCTGTGATAAAACCACATCCTGTGAAAGTGACTCTTTTGGCACTCGCCACAAACCCAAACTTGCATCTCTGTAGCACCTCTCTGACAGTTTTATATCTGATGAGAGTCACAATCCCTGCTCTCTAAAACAAAGAAGCCTCTGCTTAAACTTTGTGTCCTCTTTTTTTCTTCCCCTCTATAGCTTACACAGATTTAGGATACTACATCATTAATAAGCTCCATCATGTGGATGACACTGTGGGGAACAAGACCAGAAAGGCCTTCTTATACCTGGCTGCATTCCCTTTGCTGGATGCAATGGTGAGTGTGCACTATGGCAGGATTACTCTGCACAAGTGCAGTAGTGAGACATTTTTATCACGCAGGAGGGGGATTTAAACGCATCCGATCTAGATCAGTCTGGCAATAATCGCTGGTTTGTGCCGGTGACAAATGATAGTGTACTCTCTGCTTCAAAGTCTTTCTCGCTTCCATTACAGAGCCTGTCATTTAGCTGTGGTTGAGGAAAACGGGGTAAAATAAAAGCTTTTGTGTTTTAAAAGCTTGGTGTAAAGTCTCTGTGCGTTGTTCTGTCTGCAGGCGTGGATTCATGCAGGGATTCTCCTCAAGCACAAGTACAGCGTCATAGTGGGTTCAGCCTCAATCTCTGATGTTGTGGCACAGGTGAGATCCACAACATTTTTTTTCCTTCCTTGGCAAAATCAGGTTGGTTTTAAAAAAGTTAACAAATGGCAACTTTTGAGATTCTGAGAAAGTTAATGGATTTTAAACTATAACATATTTACGTGAGTTATAGTTAGTAGTTTTAGTTATCCTTAAACTTCAGAAAGCTTCAGAAACAGTTTTGTCCCCAGTACTTCTCTCTTTTTTAAAAAAAATTGTATTTATTGACAATTTTATGACATAAAACCATAAGGGTTTAAACATTATTTTAGCACTAATTCCATAATTATTCATCCTCCGTGATACATGATACCAAACATCTCCAAGTCAGTGTTCCATCAAATACTGTGACGTGATCTTGCAGAATCCTGACATGCATTTAAAAAGATTGTTTACTGTCATTAACTGTATAAAAAGGAAACAAAGAAATGAGTTGGTGTCTAAAAAAAAGTAGATTTTTCACAATATTGTTCCTTACTTTAGAAAACAGTGGTACTTAGCTTGTTTTCCTGCTTTAACTGGTTATTTCCATAGCTATTCTACTGTGTAAATTTTGAAATATTGTATATTTAAACTAATACAGTGTGTGTGAGTATAGTTAGATATAGTCTATAGTCTGAGTGTAGTTTTCATATAAGCCCCATAGGTTTCTACCTCAACCTCACTCATACTTTTTACTTTATTGTATTTACAGTATGTGTGTGAAATGATGATTGATGATGTTTATTTGCTCTTTGTGTAGATTGTGTTCGTGGCCATTCTCCTCCACAGTAACCTGCAATGTGTGGAGCCTTTACTCATCCCCATCCTCTCCCTGTACATGGGTGCCTTGGTCCGTTTTAGCATCGTGGGTCTGGGATACTACTGTAACATTCACGACAACATCCCAGACTCCAGTGGACTTGATGTCGGAGTAAGTGTTTTTTTAAAAATTTTTTTTATTTTTTTGTCACTGCCCACAGGGAGGCAATAAAAGAAAAATAGGACAGAACTAAATGAGGGGTTGTTTTTTTTTTTTACAGGATACTTTACACACAGTCTAGGTTAGCCACCAGAACCAAAGACTTGTGGTGTTATTTAAATGTGGGAACATAAAAAAAAAAAGCTAGAGTGATTTATCTGGTATGTCATGGTCTCTGCAGGGCGATGCCACCATCAAAAAGATGCTGAATTTCTGGTGGCCCCTGGCCCTCATCCTGGCCACTCAGCGCATCAGTCGACCCATCGTCAACCTCTTTGTGTCTCGTGACCTGAAGGGGACCACTCAGGCTACAGCGGTGAGTGTATCAGGAAAACAAAACTGAGGTTTTGTTTTCACATGAAAACAGGCATTTACTTATAATAAAGTGACCACAAATTCCATAATGGTGCTACTAGGATTAATATTACAGGCTTTTGGGTCATTAAGTGGGACTTTACAGCTATGAGAAGCTAATTTTCCCGGCAAGTTACTGCAGATGAAATGCCAGCAATTCCTCTGGAGTTTTCTGGCTTATAGGAGAACCTAACTTCTAAAGACAATATGCATCGCTGTCTACCAGAATAAACTGGGAATCATTGACCAGAATTAACTGGAAATCATTGACAACACTGGCTGCCACTGGTTTGAGTGATTCACCATGTACACGATAAACCCGGGGTATGAATACACACCGAGTCAAAACATTCACACTTTATGGTTCTATAGTGCCACAATAACAAACAATAACAGGCTCTTTATCCAATCGTAAAACTTGTGAAAAGCCTCACAAGTTTTAAGAAAGTGAGAGAAAGTAAGTGGCTTTCAAGTCAGCTTTTAGACACCTGTCATTAACTGTGTGTGGTGCTTGTGGTATGATCAGCGTTAAAATGGTGGTGTGCTGATGACTTGTGTGTTTGTCATTTCCAGGCCGTGGCCGTGCTCACTGCCACTTACCCGGTGGGTCACATGCCGTACGGTTGGTTGACTGAACTCAGAGCAGTGTATCCTGCCTTTGACAAGGTAAACCTGACTCTTCCTGCGTGTGTTTCTGTGCTCTGGAGACTTTTAATTGTCGCCGGGTTTGTTTACACCACTAATAATTCCTCTCACCAACAGAACAATCCCAGCAACAAGATGAACGCTGGCAGCCCCGTCACCAAATCCCACATTAAAAAGTTTACATTCTGCTGTCTGGCTGTATCACTCACAGTAAGTCATGTTATGAAATACACTTAAAATATATGAAGTGATTAGAAATTGATTGATATCGGCAATTAGCATTTGTTCTCTCTGTAAAATCTATTGGAAAATGTAACAAATTTTGCTCTTTGACTGAAACAAACTGAAGCATCTTCTTAAGTGTATAAGAAACAAACATGTTTCATTTAGACAATGGTGTTTGTCAAACCTGGGCAGTGACTTTTGTAAATGATACTGCGTGCGTTTTCACGATAGGCAGCCCCTGTCATGGATGGTATTTGTTTACAAACTAATTTGTCCTTGGTTGACACATGAGCGCGCTCACTGTAGGTGTCAGCTGTCCTCACAGTCTAAGCTAGTATTTGTGTCCTTTAAAAAAAAAAAAAACGCACTAAAGTGCCAAATGTTTTACACTATTTGTTTCTTTCGGTCGTGTCTACATTTTTCAAAACCTGCTGTATCATCAGACATTAGATACCACTGCTCTTGGTCAGTAGTTGGTTCCAAGACTGATCTGACAGGTTTGGTCTCACAGAGGTAGATAAGATATTTTATAATACTGGTTTTTGAAATGATGGAGGATCCACACCTTCATTGTAGATATTTTAAATTTACTTTTCCTTTGCTGTCCTGTTGTGGTTTCAGGTTGCACAGGGAGAGAAAACACATTAGGATGGAACGCGTGTTAAGTAAAGCCCCCCCCCACTCCCCCAGACTTTAAGACCTTTAATAAAATAGGCATTCACATAAAACATGAGTTTACATTCTTCAAGCCTGTTGCAGGTGTACTGTTCTAAGTAAGAGTGCTGCAAATCACATGATGTGCGCTGCTGCTGAGTGTGATTGTTTTTCAACATTTTTGGACGACCAGATCTGCAACAACACGCTATGAACCAGTGGTTTTTATAAAGTCCAACGCCTACTTAATTATACATGATCCAAAGTGAACGCAGGGGAAGTTGAGCTGAGCCTTTGTCCCATTTATTTGTCCCGAGAGCTCAACAAGAAAAACAGGAAGTGAGTGGCCAAGGTTGGGCCTTTTTAAGTAGAGTAGGAGGAGAATGTCACACCAGATGTAAAAGCGCTGTAAAGACCCATGTGCGGGTATGTGTTTTAGAGCAAAACAACAGGCACATAGGTATGGCCTGTAGCAACGCATGTCTGGACTCGCTCTGATTACACATGAAGAAAGGACGATGGAGCAAAACACAGCAGAGGAGGAAGTGTATTTGAGAAGGGAAGTGAGTTATGTTCTGTACTAAATACATTCACCTTATGAAAACAGACTTTGTGGAGGCAGTGAGTGTGGATGTCTCACCTCGTGCAGGGAAACCACGACTGAGCCAGTGTTAAGGTTAAACCACACAAATTAGTCATTATCTGCTGCCAACTTACTAAAATAACGATAGATGGTAAAGTAATACCAAAGGAAGCCATTAGTCACAAGTGCTATTCCCAAGTTTTGACTGCTTCTTAAACAAAACCAGATTAAAAAAGTTAGTTTTAGTTAGTTGCTAGTTTCTAATTTTCGTATGAAGAATAAATGAAGATGTTATGAATGAAGATGTTGAAATGTTTATTAGAGGTAGACTCATTTTTCAGGTTTTTCTATGACAACATGATACGCTATGATCATGATATATTGTTTGTAAAATCATTGCCATATACTCGCATAATAGCTCTAGTGAAGTTAGCACTTGGCACCATCTAGTGGAATAAAATGTTATTTGATTTTATGCTAACCCACAAAAAGTTAATTCGTAACATCAGATAAAAAAATTATATGCTAAATAGGAAAAAAAATCAATACTTGGTGTCTCAAAAGCGATATATCGCCATGTAAATTATCGCAGTAGTTCACTGTATTTTTTTTGACCCATAAATTTAGCAGATTTTCTTTTTTCTCCATCTGATAAAATGTAACTGTTAATAATACAAAATACTGTCCCTCTCCAATCTGCATTTTATGCTCTGCAGTGAAATTATGCACAGTATGTTCAATAAAATAATGTATAAACAAAATGTGAAATACATGAAAAGAAAGTGTTGAATCACATGGCATCCTAATAAAATTGACAGCAATCAGCAATATGGCAACGTTGTCCACATAGACACTCATATTTATACATACTTACATTAATGACCACACAATACTATTACAAAACAATCACAGCTAAGTCCTGTTCTTTAGATACCTGTCAAAAAGAACCAGGTGGTGTAAATCCCAAAGAAAGGGGATCTAGCTTGGATCCTTGTGGTACACCAGTTAAAAAAAAAGGTATCCCTTTGTTCATTTTATTTGCAATTTCTTGAAAATCGTTTCTGAAATGCCTGCGTCTAGAATGGTGGAGGATTTGGAGGCTCGTCTGTCCCTGCTGGAGGTTCACAGTTTTCTGGATGTATCCAGATTTTAGTTAGAGCTCAGCTCAGTTACAGCTTTATCGATCTTACAAAAATAAGGAGGTACACATTCGCAAAACCATCTGGAAAGTCTCACAAGGCTGATGTGTTGATAATTACTGTAAATCGACAGTCTGTTGCAAACACCTAAGGCTACAATAAGTGTCTTTTGTAAACAAACAATTCAGAGACAAAAGCTATCAAAACATCCAGAAGCAAGCATTGTTGTTGTTGTTGTCCTGAACCAGAAAGACACCTTTTGTGGAACCAGAGTGTTCCAAATTGTCTAAATGTTTGTTCCAAAGTGCAGGGAAACATTTCTCATTGTGCAGTTAGTTTAAAAAATAAATAGGTGTATTGTTATTCAGATCAGACAGGGTTATACTTATGTAAAACACTCCTAATGTTCTGATCAGACAGTAATAGCTCAGAGATGCTTTGGTAATTCTGCATGTGCTTCAGCAACCACTTTTAGAAACAATAACGCGTTTGCTCACCTGCTTTTTTATGTGAGCTTCAAAGGCTTACATTCATTATGAAAACCCCTTGATTTAATGAACTAATGAAATCTAATGAGGCGTACCAGGCAACTTTATTGTGGTGCAACAAACAAAATTAATTTACTTTTTTGCTTGTTGTCTGTCCAGCTTTGTTTTGTGGTGTTTTGGAGTCCACATGTGTCAGAGAAGATCCTGGTTGATATCATTGGAGTAGAATATGCGTTTGCTGAGCTGTGTGTGGTCCCACTCAGAATTTTCTCCTTTTTTCCTTTGCCAGGTAAGACAAATAATTTGATTTTCCTCCCCCCCAACACCAGTATCCAGCTGCATTTTCCGTCCTGCTTTGGCTTAAACCAGAGCTCAGCTCGGACCAGTGGGGTGATGTTTCCACTTTGTGTGCGTGTTTGCAGTGACTGTTCGGGCTCATTTGACTGGATGGCTCATGACCCTGAAAAAGACCTTTGTGCTGGCCCCGAGCTCGATTCTCCGCATCATTGTCCTCATCACCAGTTTAGTTGTTCTGCCTTATATGGGGTAAGTCAACACTTCAGAGAACGCTCTCACGGTTACATAGGTCAGCACCATGACTCAGACATTTTGTTACTTACTACTGTGGTATTCTGGGAAAACAACAATCCACAAACTGCAAAATTTGTAAAACAGCAGCAACAGAGAATTTAATACAATTGTTTTGTTTGTTTGTTTGTCAGGGTTCACGGGGCCACACTTGGGGTTGGATCCCTCCTGGCCGGTTTCATAGGGGAGTCAACAATGGTTGCCATAGCCGCATGCTACGTTTATCGACAACAGGTGAGAACTGCATGGTTGAGATCCCTGTAAATTAAACACCTCATTTCTGTCCTTTAATCCCATCGACATTTTAATCCAGGTTCTGTCTCTCACAAGTGGCAGCTAGTCTTGACGTTACCCATGTGAATCTGAACTCCTGTTTTGAAGCCCAAAAATTCACAATTTTGCAGGCACCATGTTGAGGCTTGTTAACACAGGAGTTGACCGATGTCACCTGTTACCAGGCTTATAGTGGTTGATACAGTTGTCAGTCACACTGGTCTCCAATCGTATGTGCCATACTTTAACATCAATTTTCCTCTAACTGGGAACATAGTGCAGACGCCAGAGCAAATACTGATATTTTAGTGAACAAATTAACAGTCCCTGACAGCTTCTCCTCATGGTGGCGCTGCTTTAATGAATGAGGGAAGTTACATAAATCCTGCACTTTTAACTTTTTACAGACATCGTCATGTATTGCCATACGATTGTCTTGAATTATACTGATTATCACAGAATCATTGTTTCATGATATTATTGGTATTATGGACCGTGTATCGTGTATCATATTGAATCTTCAGGTACCCTGTGATTCCCACCCTTAAGTGAGACCATTAACGCCTGAGGACAAATGAATATTGACAATATAAAATAAAGTGAAAAGTAGGCTAATTTTCCCACAGACTTCCATTCAAACAGGGCTCTTTTTGCTACCAGCAGTATTCAGTATATTCTTACTTCCTGATTAGCTTGACTGACAAACAGGAAGACTACATAAATGTTTATATATGTACATGGTCTACTGTCTTTCACCTGTTTAGCTTAAATTTGGTTGATTTGAAATTTTCCCATCAATAAAAAGGCCAGTGAAACCTTTTAATTACACATTTTATCAAAATGACTCAAAGTGTTTTTGAGGATGTGATTTTCATTCATTATCTCCCCACAGAGAAACAACGAGATGTCCAACGAGCTGGTGGTGGAGGGCGAGGACTCCGCCCCAATGAGTGAGGTGTGCTCAAGGACTCAGATGGACGCCATTGAGGAACTCCAGGAGGAGGAGGAGGAGCAGGATTGAAGGGGGTCAGCAGCGGGAGGTGACGTCGACCTCCATGTGGAACTTTGCTGAAGAGGAGGCTGTCGAGTGGAACAGTGCTGGAGAGCAGAGAGGACTCCAGTGTGATTTTGTTCAGAGGTTCTCGTGACAGAATTGAACTTGATGAGGTCTTCTTCATGTTGGTCTGCACACCATTTTAAAACGCACACTGTAAAGAAAGCCATGCACTTGGAAATGTTCATCCATCACCTTTGTCTTCCAACCTTTCCATAAGTTCTCATGGTTTCTCATCATCACGAGTGGGTGTATCAACCACTTTTCATGTGTTTACTGGTAAACAAGGGAAATGGACCGAGGGGAACTTTGTCCATTTCACAGCAAGAATGAAACGTCTGTTGAGTGAAAGTGGATTTGCCAAAATACAAAGTTCATTATGTTATGTTGTTATTAATCATGATTGAATGGCAAGGCCTTGCTTGAATTTAAATATAAACATGTTGTGGGACTTGTTGGGTTGTGCAATCGTATTTTACATACAATGGTGTACAGATTATTGTTGTTTTTACCTAGGTATTGCAATGTGTATATTTAATTGCCTAGAGGGATCAGGAATCCCTCGTTATATCATTGCGTCTTACAGAATTCAGTTTTGATTGTACTCATTGATCACAGTCTGGAAGTCACATCTACCATTGTTTTGCAATTGTTTTTCCTGGTAGTCTTCAGACTGTCATATGTACTGTATATACTGTACAGGCATTCTTATTTGGCATATAAATAGCTTTGTTATTAACTCTCCTGATTTGCTGGCTTTACTTTCTTGATGTCTCTGTGATAAGAGTTATCAAAAATACAAATGTTAAAATACTTCAGGCTTTGCAACAAAATGAGCTTTCCACAATTGCAGATGGTAACGAAACAAACAGGGAAACCAAACAGGGAAATAGCCATTTAGCATTTTTTTAACAAAGTATATGTTAATGCATCTATAGTTTATAAGCTACACCCAGTATATCCTCTTTTCATTGAAGTCAAGACTACACTAACTGAGACCAAGTCATGGCCAGGACCAGTGCACTATGAAATAGCAAATTTCACTGGGAATTGGCAAATCAAATCTTTACAAGCAACTTTTTTCACAATATGTTCTGCAAAAAACAGGGCATCTAATAGGCTAACTGTCTTGTAGATGTGAATTCTTTAAATTTATAGCATTATGCAGCTTTAAAGTTTATAAGTTGAATTTTGTACACAACTTGACAGGGTATATGTGATCTGTAACTGCATTTGGACCCAGAATTGGCAATAATGAAGCCATAATCTGTCTGCTTTTATCTGAATTGCAAGTAAAAGTGGCATTTGTTGTGGCGTTTGCAAGTAAAAGTGGCGTTTGTGTTATGCTGAACAAAATAGTATTTGGATGGGATAGTACTTGGCCACACAGTTGGTGTAGTGAATGTAGAGTTAGCACTCTTACCTTTGCAGCAAGAAGACCAGGGTTCGCAACCGGGTCAGAACAATGGCCCACCTGCAAGGAGTTTGCATGTTCTCACCGTGTGTGGGGGTTTTCTCTGGGTTCCCCGGTATCACAGCCCAGAAAACTTGAAGATTTGGGGTTTAAGCAAATTGGACACTAAATTGATAGTAGGTGTGGGAGAGGATGGTTGTTTGTCTCTATGTGGTCCTGTGATGGGCTGGTGACCTGTCTGGGGTATGGCCCCACATTTTATCCTGTCAGCTGGGATTGCCACCCCCTGCATATGAAGGATAAAGCAGTAAAAGATGAGCGAGTGAGATCTAAAACTAATCACTTTTGGTTGCTTCCACCTAACATATATTCTGTACTTCTGGGGTCTGCCAGGGGACTTAAAGATACTAAAGATGATCAGCAATTTCATCTATTGCCACTATCACGTTCCCCACCCTTATTCTTACAGCACCTCTAATTGGTGAAGAAGGGCAGCATTTATTTTTGGACAGACAGACCAGTCCAGTTTGGACCACCATTTTGTGTTCTCGCTCCCAATTGTATAAACAGTTATAAAAACAGTTATAAACCCCCTTCAAGATTTACAGTGGACTCTCACATAAACATCACTTTAACTCTTGACAGTGGGCAGGCCTGACACTTGGTGCTAAAGGTATCAATCAGAGCTTAGAGTATGTGTGAGTCGGCCATTACTTGCCAACCGCTTGAGATACAAAATTCCATTGCCCTATCCACACCCACTTCATTTGCATGGTCACTCAAACCGTCCCCTCTATTAGGAGCTGTCCCAAATCAAGTCATCAGTGCAGGCTTATGATGACGCTAGCAGGAAGTGCAACAGGAAAATGGAAGGAGCAAATCACAAATTTAAGGGTTCCTTCTTTCTACTTTGTCAGGTTATCTAGCCCAAACACTCTCACATCTGTTTATCACACACTACCACTAAGGCAAACTCAAAAACTCTGGTGTTAGAAGCCTAAAACCCACACGTCAACATGCTGAAGCAAATTAAATACAGTATGTCAAATTTACCTCATATTGTGACTGAAGGTTCTCAGTCATCCAGGTCGTTACATCTTCAGGAACTTTTAACACTGGTAACTGGCCTTGCTTTAGTTATGGTTATCTGGTTGGTCATGGTCTCATGGAAACTACACATTTGGTATTTTCAAAATGACATCATCTTCTCTATAAAAAGAAATGCTGCAAATCAGGTGTGAAAGATGCTGCGAGCAAGTAAACCATTTGATTGCCATGGTGATTAATGCTTACCTCTTATGGTAGGTTGGTGAAGCTGCCCCAAAGTTTGGCATCTCTTTCATACTCCGCCTTCTCAATCAGGAGTGTCTGCCACAGCTGTGACTGTAACTTGATTTAGACTGACACTCAGGAGTGAAGTGGTAGTGGGTGGGGAGTGGTTTGGGATGGGGACAGTTAGCAACTGTTAATTAGAAGCATAAAACAAATAAGGCACAACAAATTGTGTATAATACTCAAAATTAGGAAATGTTAAAGTTTCAAGATTATAAAACAATTATGTTTTGAGGTGTTTCACAACAACAATCATATGAAAAGAAAACGCGTACAAAAATTGTACTTCCATTTTATTTAAATGCCATCAGAAAATCTGACAGTGCAAGAACATTCCTGCAAATGGCACAATCAACGACTCATCACCTTCATCTGCTCTGAATTCTGGGCAAGGACACAGCCTATTATCTCTACAGACCTACATTCTTTCTTATTGTGCAGTATTTCTAAGGCAATATGGAGGACCAAGCAAGCCTTTTCTTCTAAATCCAGTGGCTGGTGGTTGGAACTGTTGCTAGTATTTGCAGCAACATTGGCACATTTTGATTTTCTCCTTCAGAACAGCTTGGTTAAAGGCAACACGTTACACTGAGTTTGACACATACACACGCGCATACATACACAGCCCAACACTGGGATTCATCGTCCAATTCCTCTGATCACCATCTGGTGTGAACCTGATAAAATGACTACATCCTCACTATAAACTATTTCAGCCAGTTTACTTGTGATGGCCACACAAAAAAAGCATTTTTCGCATAACAAAAACAAATAAATTAACATACAAAAATCAAAGTGCCTAAATTTTCAGTGTAAACACCAGATATCTAATGATTTCATCAATGATGGTAGCTCAATGTTTTGATCAGTATTTTAGAAAGAAAAGTGCAAAACCTAAAAAGCCTGCTCTCAACACTGGAGGATCTTTTTCTCCACCTGAAACTAAGAAATGACACCCTAAATAAGATTTGATTTGTACTCCATGGAAATTACCCCACAATATTAGATGCACATTTACTCTATGTACATGTATTCAAATAAAAAAACTCTTTATACAGTACAGTGTGTACAAAAGTGTGTAAACCACAACTTGTACAGGGTCTCGAAATCAGCTTATTTCTTAAAAGAACAATTACAACATTTTGGGAAATATGCTTATTTGCTTTCTTATAGAGGTAGACGATAGTGAAAGCACTCTCATGTCTGTATATATGAACATACTGCTGACAAGCTCTTAGCTTAGGTTAGAATACAGAATGTAAACTGAGGTGAATTTGAAGGTCGGTCCTGTCAAAAGGTAAGAAAATCAGCCTAAAGCCATTTATCTGAACGCATGCTCACAACAATGAAGCACGTAGATGCAAACTTCAGTCATGAAGTCAGTCACACAAAATCTACACTGTAAATCCACAAAAGTTTGCTTCATTTGCTGGAGTTTAAAAATATGCATGACACAAACCTTTCACAGCTCATTGACCTTGAAATTCCTAAAACGCCCCGGCGTTGTACCTGAAATAATTGCTACAGGGCTGCACTCCAAAGTAGGGCACTAGCTTCTGAGCAGGGAAGTTATACTACAAGGTAATTTGTGAAATCTGACACAACTGACTCGAGCTGCTGATTACACTCAACAATAAATGTTAATCAACAGCCCAAGGTGAAAAGTAAAAATGTATGTGTGTGTGTGTATATATAAAACACACACACTGCAGAGGTCTCTTCTGTTTGCTTACTTATGTCACAGTAGATGTAGATATACATTTTTTCATTGAGCAATATAAACGGAAAGAATAAATAGTTGCACAAGCATAGGGGGCAAGCATAGAAGTCAAGGAGGTAGCGGCCTATTTAGCTTACTGTTTAAGTCAGTTATATTGGCAGATCTTGGTGTTTACATTTTAAAACCAATATAATGCCAATAATATTGTGCGTCCCTAAACTGAAGAATACATATATTCTCTAAAACACTTGGAAGGGAAGTGTGAGGAAAGGGATATTCAGCTGCTACATGCAACTTTACCAATAAATAATGCTAAATTTTACACACAGTGCCTTTAAATGTAAGGTCTTTTTAATGACCTCTAAGGCCCTTCTTGGAGAACTTTTAAGACCTGCATATATCCTGCATGAGAGTGCTGTCTTCCCACCAAACCCAAGGACAAGCAAGCATCTTTCCTTAAATGTTGAACTTTAATAATTGGTGTAAATAGATTCATATGATCACCCTGAGCAGAGTTGTGTTTGTATGGCAGGAGGTTCTTCTGCTGCAGCATCAGCTCGAGTTGAGCTCCTCGGGCAGTTCTGCAGCTTCTACAACAGGTACGTTGTAGTGCCGGTCGTCTTCTGTGACGAGACACACCGACGGCCAGTCATCCTTATGGTCGTCTGGGTAGTATGTGACAAACTCCTCAGTGTCGGCCTTGTACAGTCTGTAAACTTGAATGGTGCACTGTAAGGCATAGCCCAGTAGGAACATCTCCACCTACACAGAGCAGGGAGATAATGACGCGGTTACAGAATAACTCAGGTTACAACACATCATCAAATGGACAGAAGTTTAATCAGATGCTCAAGCACATTACACTCAAGGGTGTGGTTTCTCTATGGGAACTATTCGGTGGCTCGTCCATGAAATGTCATCACCTCACAACACAGAAAAAACTAGTCGGCACATGAATGGACATGTTTTACGATCGTTTTTTGACGCACCCAGTGTGATGAAATCTAACCTTTTTTTTTTACCAAGCACAACAATTGTATTCAGCAGAAAATCTTGGGAGCAATGTTTTGATTAAGTGATGTTTGGGTAAAATCTGATACTATCCACAATAAGCTCCTGTTGTCATGTCAGAACCATTGGAATCTTGTTTATCTTTAAAGCCCTTATTAGATTAGATTTGATTAAATTGCCTTAAATACATCACTGTTACTTAGGAACTAGAGCATGAAACAGACAAAAAAATCCAGAAATGACTGTCAGGCTTGGGTCAATGATGGTAATTCAAGATCAGTAAGTAATACATTAAACTCCAACTGCATTTTTAAATGCTTTTTTCAAGAATATGGAGTAAACACATAAATACATGTAATATTGTAAAAATATTACATGTAGTTCTCAACATAGTGTTTCAGTTGAGAACTAGGTTTTACTATTTACAAAAGTACACTGAATGCACCACACGGGCTATTGAAGCCATCCATGGTGGATGCTAACCGTTTCCTCCAGAGCAACTCAAAATGAACCACGATGGTTGGATTATGTAAATTGGATTATGTTAATTCTAATGAGTCCCATTCTGGTTTTGTCTATAATTTCTCTGTTTGACTCAATTCTGTAGACAAGGTATAAATAAATAAATTAACTCTTGAGACTATTTGGTCAATAAAGCAAAGAAAACAAGCATAAAAACAAACAGGAGGGTCTCTGTGTTGTAGTGAATTTCTTCCTTAAGTTCACAACAGAGCAAATAAACACTAACATTTGTGCAACCAACAACCAACCACTTTTCCGTTTGTTTTTACACAACTACAGATCACAGATTTTATCAGATGCAGAACAGCACACAGCTTACTCTTGTGTTTTTAAGTTTTGCCTTGATGCCACTGTTTATGCTCTACATAGCTGAAAATGAACCTCTTCCTCAATTGATTCCCGAGTTTTAAATAAAGGTGAAAAAGAAAAATTAAATGAAATGTGAGCAGAATAAGCATTGGCGCTGCACAGCTCTGCCACACAGGTGGAAAATACATGAGCACAGATGTGACACAATTGTTTTGTTTAAACAAAAGAAAAAGAGACAGTATTGGACTAAAATGAAAGGTTGCGATACTGGTACAGGACACAAAAACGCCAGGAGTTAGATCCATTAAAGAATCAAGTGAGTCAGCAGTTCAGTGATTTAAAAAATAAATTAAAAAAAAAGGGAAAGGATTTTCTTACCTGCTCCAGTCCAGCACTGAGGCCCACATGGCTGAGGTGGTTGGACAGGAAGGAACGCGGGCAGTCGGATGAGTCCCGTGCAAACAGTAACCAGCAGAAGAGCGGGACATCTCCACCGCCCTGCATGCAGCTGTGCAGCTCCACCGCTCTGCCCAGCATCAGCAGCTTGAGCGCCTCCAGCAGCCCGAGCTCCTGTTCCCCCCCCTGAAACACTCGCTCGCATAGCTGCTGCCGCTCCACGGCTGAGGAACAGTCCACAGCAGCTCGCCACTGAATCAGTCAAATCAAATGAAATGGCAAAATTTGGCTGATTATTGCTTTGCAGGTGACAGAATCTACTGACGTTTGCTGTTTAAACTCTGCGGAGAAGATGAAATTTTAGACCAAGTCAATGTTTGCTGTTAAGTGTCAATTTCCAGCCTGAATTTATAACTTTTTTTGGAAATAATCCCATTTCCCAACAATGATATCTGAAGGGCTGCTCAAAACAATCACAATCATGACAGAACCAAGTGCAATAAAAAGACTGCAATTATGTCATAAAGCTGAAATGTGTGATATAAAAGCTTTGTGATGACATTCTGCAGGGCTGCAGGATGCATGGATTAATTGTTGCAGCCCTATTTGTCTAGTTTCATGTGATATTGTTCACGTCAAAATTTCATGAAATCTGAAGGGCTACTTTGTTTTCTGACACTTCTATGGGCCAGAGTGGATGGATTTATCAAGATTATGATCACATGGATTTAAGTTGATTTTATCTGCAGCAGACTGACATCACGGTTTGCCTCCAGGATTTTTTTCTCTCATGACTTTGTTTTCCTGACAATGAAGCTGAACTGAGAGCGGAGCCTGCAGACAGACTGAAGTACAGAGAGACAGCCAGTATGAGATCTATATGAAACTATCAGCTGTATGATACCAGGTTGTACAATTTACTTTTCAAGCATAGAAGGTACACAGGAGCGTGGAATTGTTCAGTATTGGCTGAGCTACTCACTCTGCTAAGTATTTATGGAGAGATGGGGCATGGACCAGAGAAGAACCCATTAAATTTTTGTGTGTGTAACAGTGCAGAAAAGATCCATTTTTTATGTTTTCATAAGTATGGACCTGGCAAAGGTCTGTGTGATAATGAGTGCTTTTCTAGGTTAGTCCATAACTGGTCTATACAAGTCAGTTCTATAGATGAAGTGTAAATAAAACTTAACTCAAAAAAGGTGAATAAGACAACAAACACAAACACACAAAACAGAACAAAAAAATCTCTAACTACTAATTACAAGAGGGATTTTGTGATTTAGGTCATTTCTTCCCTGAGGTCACAACAGAGCAAATAAACAGTAACATTTGTGCAACCAGCAGATACCTTTTCAGTTTATTCTTATGATCTGAGTGAAGTAAACACCAGTTCCTCATAAGCTAAACACTATAAGTTCAGCCTGGGGCAGAGGCACTGTGGTTTTAACAGTTAAAACTACGCCTTTGAGACTGAGGGTACTGCAAATCCTTTAAAGACACAAGGCTGTGTTAATGACACGGGGGGAAAAAAGTCATGAAGGACTGAGCCTTGCAGCATTTAGAAAATTTCCTCCCTTTAACATATGGTAGCAATCACATCCACAAACCCTGTGGACGAATATCAATACCCTGGCTGTACATGGATGGCATAAAAATAGAGCTGTGGTTTGCTCGCTCCATGGTTTTAAAAATACTTTCTCACCATATGTATGTTTGTGAGCAGATCTGCAGCCACTACCTTTATTCGGAGAAGATCCATGTAGCTTTTTAGCTGCTGGGTGACGTCTCCTGTCCCATCTCCCTGTAGACAATCTCCAGGAAATGTCCACTGACTTATCAGACCTTCCTGTGCCAGTTGCTCCAGCAGCTGAAAACAGAGAATTAAAGAGGGGAGATTAAACTTTTGCTGAATTAACGGTAACTGAAACATGAATACCATCAAAATAAAGACAAGCAAGATGATCTGTCTGTTGGAGTATATCTGTTTTTGATTTGTTGCTTTTTACCTCCACCACTTGATTTTCTATATTAAAAGGACATTTTTCACTTTTTCATCAATAAGTATAAGCAGCTGGATAAATACATATTTAAATATGAAATATAACAACAAAAACACCACTAATTCTTCTGCAGTTGAGCTACAGCTTCTAGAAACTGGAGAATCTTCAGTTGCTAGAAGCCATTAAGTAATCTTAATGGCTATAATCGACTCAGATCTGTCACTTCATTGATGCAGAATCGTCCATGTCCACATATTGATGCATCTTCGAGACAGCAACTTTCAACAACCCCACTTAAATGTGAGTATTACCATCGCAGTGTCTTCCTCCTGGAGCCATGCGGGAAGCTGGGTACTGTGGGAAAGCACCTGGAACAGTGTGGCTCTGAGGGCACAGTAGTTGTCTCCCCTCACTCTTCTCAAGCTGCTGAACCTTTGGGACATTTCACTGTAACCCTGTAGCAGATATAAATACCACAGGAAGTCCCCCATTCGTTAGTGTGAAGGAAAGAAAGAAACAACTGGTTTTAATCTGAAACATTTCTTCCTAAAAGCTAAAGGCACCAACCTTTTTAATGAGCGCACTTTTGGCAGTGTTTCCCTTCCACTCTCTCTCGCTGTAAGACAGAATATCTACAGCCGGAGCCAAACTGCATCTGTCCTCTACCTTTAAAACTGAGAAGAAGAAAGAGGAGAGTAAGAGAAAATGTCAGTCTTGACAAAACAAAGGCAGTGTTGTTTCTGTTCCACAATGCAGTTTAATCTTGTAAATATGTGGTCTGGATGTACTGACATGTAGTTTCCAACACACACCGAGGTCCTGGTTTGTTGTGCTCTGACCCCGACAGCTCCTCAGCCGCTCTGTACAAGTCCTCTTCACTAAAATGACAAAAAAAAAAATGAATATTTCAATCCATAAGCTAAAATTTGACAGTTTTTCACCCCATGAAGACACAGCCTGTTGTAGCTGATTCATTTTGATTCTTCTATTCCACATATCTAATGCGGGCTTCTTACTTCTTTGAATTAAATTCAAATTCGATTCATATTGCAATATTTGTTTTGCTTGAAATGAAAGACATTTCCACAGATTGTAATTTACATCTCTATAACCTGGTGCATCATTAAAAATATTATTTATATTACAAATGTACCTCAAAGTAATGAGATTATGGCACTTTTTATTAAACATGACCACACAGTGAAACTCTACAGCACAGTCAAGGGTAAATTCACACTTGAACCTTAAAAACCTGATCAAGTTCAATATATACAGCCTAGAAGTATACACAACAGACTGTTTGAAGTAACTAACAAGTTGCCCAGCAGAGGGTGCTGTGAGGTCCTTGCTCATCAGAACAAGATAAGGTGATGTTATGTTGTTTTGCAATAACCAAACTAACTAAACTGTCCTCTTGTGCAGACACATCAGGACACAAAAGCATCTGAAAAGCAGTGTGTCAAAGTATGTTTGGTTCTACACAAAAGATGGCAAGGTCTTATCTACCCAGATTTGTGCAAAGGATACAAGAAATGGTATGTATTTTTAAAAGAAGGAACTGTTATCAGATCTTTCAAATGAAGATTGGTCTAATTTTGGAACTACTTATCAAAATTTAACTTAACAAACCTGTTCTCCAGGTACATTTCAGTGGAGTCTTCTTTCTCCGAGACCGAAATCACTTCAACCCTCACATCAGTGTCTGTGCCCTCATCCAGCTGCTCCTCTTTTCCAGTTACCTCCTGTGTCTCAGCATCCTTCCCAATAAGAGCCACAGTCTCCGAAGCAGCATTCTTCACCCCTGCCACTACATCCACCTCCATCAAATCCTCCTCCTTCTCTTCCTCTTTAGGAGCATCTTCATCTTGCATTTTCAGCATAATTTCCTCTTTAACATCTTGTCTGATATTTTCCACCGAAGTGATCTCCTTCAGTCTTGTAACTAAGTCCTCAGGATCTGGTTCTACTCTCTGGTCAGACTTTGAGCTGGACAGTGACCCATCTTTGTCACTTTTCCTGCTTTATACACAAACATAAAATTAATGATCTATATTTCAAATATAAATTATAACAGTATTACATAAATGTCCCACTTAAATTATATTTTCTGTTAAGAAACCAACAATAAACTGAACAAATATTGTTGGAAACATGACGAAAAACAGCAATGAAAACACAGGAAAACATGTTTGTCATTAAGCTGCAGTAACTCCACACCCCCTAGTGGACACACTGAGAGAATCAAAAACAACTCTGAACCGACTGACCTCTCAATGGCATCCGTTAGAACTGTGGTCACTGACTCCCTGACAGAGTTGGCAGACTCTCCGCTTTCACCATTGTGGTCGAGTCCTGGACTCTGACTCTCTGTGGGCTCTGTTGCAGGAGGAGACTCATAACTTTTTATGACTTCAGGTCTGGCCTGCTCACACACTGAAGAGCTGCCATTGTCTGAATCCTCTGTCACAGCACTGAACACAGGATGACGGAAAGGAGACAGAAATACATCACTAAATGCAGGAGGAAGGTCAATGAAAAGGTCTACTTTAGTTTTTCTTTTAAATAATCTATACATATACAATTCCAAAGTACATCAACAAACATTTTACAGAACTAAACCACATGGTATATTTGGTTTGGAAAAACAACTGATTTTGCTATATGCCCTTGAGGAACTAATACAACCACATATATAAACAGATCACGATTAAAGGCACAGTGACATTTAAAGTATGATATCACTCATCACAGTTTGCAACTATTGAGAGGTAACACATTTTCAAAAGGTAATTAAAGCTTCTCTAACTGTATTTTGTTGAGAATTTATTAAATGACAGTGAAACCAAAGAAACATCTTCTTTTTCCCTTTCAGTTATCTGGATACAGGTTAGCTTCTAGACCTTGACTAGAGGTACAATATTTCTGTGGTTGACAAAAAGCTACTTTGATTATTGAAAATTTTGTAAAGCAAAAACATCAAACATTTTTTATTTTAAATATGAGGATTTGATGTTTATAAGTATTTTTAGGATTTGATGATGAGTATATATTCTTTCACAAAAAAAAGTTGCAAATGTCACCTGTCTGTGCAAATATGAAATAGCAATTTTAATACCATTTTAAAGAAAAGCCTTTGTATAAATCATAAAAATATTTTAAGGAAATGTAAAAAATGCATCACACAATATGACCCATGTGTAAAAAGTACAAACAATTTAACAGTATATTTAAAAGTCTTGACTAAAGGTGTTAATTTGATCCTGTGTGTCTTGTGACTTACTTGTCATTCTTCTCACTGACCACAGCGATGGGAATCACCTGACACACTGCTGTGTTGGGCACTGATGACGTTTCACCATCAAACTTCATCAACGACTCAGTTGCAGCATTTTCAGACACAACAATGGAGCCCACTTCTTCTTTAACATCATGAGAGGTGCAAACTGTAATGTGCTCTGGTTCTGAGGTCTTCCCCATATAGAAAGGCTTTTCAGGACAAACTGACTCAGCTAAAATTTTATCCAGGATTTCATCCTGCACAGAAGCAGGATTTACTTCTGACACTGCATTCGTTTCTGGAAAATCCTCCCAATGAGCTGTTGCGTTTGTATTCTGGTGGGAGTCTAAAGTGCATTGCAGAAGATTCGTTTGCTCATTGTTGTTTAGAGGTTCCTTCACATGTTGTGCTCTTGCGGAGTTTTCTTTGCAGGGAGAAGCTGTTGCTGTTTGGATGGCTTCCTTCACCAAGGGTCCATTCTCCTGAGTGTTATTGGGCTCTTTCTCCCCGTTCTCAAGACTCTGCTTCTTCAGTGCCTCAGCTTTTTCGTCCGACTTTATATTAGCCTCATCTTGATTTTTCCTTAGTAGCATGACACAAAGAGGATGGGCATTAGCATCCTAAAGTCTTCAACAGATGACTACTAAAATCCCTTCTCAACAAATGGATTATTGTTATATTGTTGAGAAGGAAAAATCAGGAGACATAGAGTATAATGAAAAATCAACCTGTGTCTCTTTGCCTTAACCACTGAAGCATGAAACAAATCTTTCTCATTCTGAAACCTCTGGAAGCCCCCTAAGTCCCACTTGAAACCTCAGTACTCTGTATGTTACTCAGTGATTATGTTAAATGTCTCAACCTTCACAACACTTTGGGGAAAAAAAGAAAACTTACTATATTAATCATTACAGCTTTAGAAGGTACTTCTGTCAACCAGTATTTCCCTACCCTCTGCCTGAAATGTTTTTCAGAGTCAAAACAAGCATTAGCATAAACTAGTTTGATTCCACAAACAAACAACCAAACAACTGCGGTGGTGTTTAAGTGCAAGTGTTGACAAATGTGTTGAATATACTAATATGGTCCATTTTAATTTTTTGGCAATGTCAGTGTAAGAAATAAAAGAATGTACAATAGAAAATTAAGAATATGTGCCATGTAGTAAATACTGAGTCTGTAAAATGGCCACATGTATAAAGTGTGAGTCATCTCACCTCATGTCATTATTTCCATCAGGACCACACTTTCCCTCCACAACCACTTCACCCGTGGGCACCGTGGCCTTTGTGTCATTTTGCAATAAAACGCTTCTTTCCTCCGCACTGCTACAGGGACTCTCAGCGTGACAGCAGCTGTTCCCCATCTGCTTGCTTCCTCTTGTTCAGGAAGTCAGACAGGCTGTAGGCTGAACAATGACCTCTGGTCCAAAACAACCACAAGCGACCCGATACGTCGCTGTCACCAGGAGATTTCAAGACTCCATGATGAAGATGGCCAAGCTGCTGCTAAGCCGGAAGGCGACCATGTTTGAATGAGGAAATTAAGTTGATACCTAAAAGCAAAATTACTTCATGAATACATACTTAACACGTGACTGCAGTAAATTCCATTACTGACTTCTTTTGGAAACAAGCACTTTGATTCTTAAAATTAAAGTATTTAATTTCTGCTGCAAGGGGTCGCTTCAGCAAAACAATACAAAAGACCCAGTTGGATGTCATCGAAAAGCAGCGTTTGTTTGAATTTTACAGATTCAGTGGCAGAAACTAGAGTAGTTAAGTTCATTAAATCCACAAATCCACACAATTAAATAAAAACAAAACAGACTACACTCTGATTAACAAGTCTTAACAAATATTTACTTCTTCACGCTGATGTTTCATAGGAGGCCCTATTGATTAATTTTTTTACTTTGCGTCACAATGGGGAACTGCATCTTTCCTGATTTTTTATTATGATCGTATCTATAATTCCTTATTTTTCACAAAAAGATACATAATAATAATAATAATAATAATAATACACAAGAAACAAAACAACAACAAAAAAACATTAAAACATGTTTCTCAGGTCATCGCAATAAAATCGTGAACCGCAATTGTTTTGGTCAGGGTAATCATGATGAGAAACTTTTATGTAATCCCATGGACAAACAGTTTAAAAATCCCCGAGCACATTTAAGCATTATCTTCTTTACAATTAGTATAAATAAAAAAGACTTTGATGAGATAACATACATTATTAATATATCCTTGGATCACGGATTTTGCTGTTAAGAACAGTTTCTACGATGTTAAACAATAGCTACACAATATTAAGGGCAAATTAAAAAAATAACAGCACGTTCAACCTGTCACTGAATAAGTGTTTTAATAGAAAAATCCATACCTGGATTGAGTGAAGTGTGTAGAAATACTCCACAGGCTGTCACTGACGTTTCCGTTTCACTTTTGCTTCGCTGGAAAATGGGCTGAAGTTAGCCAGCTAGCAAGCCAGCTGGCTAGCTAGCTACGGTAAACTTAAAACACAAACATGTGCTGCTTCAGAATGGCCGTCGCTGATGAGAAATGCCGCCGCCACTGAGTTCACCCTATCCTGGCACTACAACACTGTCGTTAAACGTGGCGCGCTTCATAAGAAGCTGCTATTTCACGCGTAACATCTGCTGACAGGATCCTTTAGCATTAGCCAGAGCAGCAGGGTCACGGCTCTGTCCGAGCGCATGACGTCATGTCCGTGTGCGCCCGACAGAGGCGCTGCGTTCAAGTGCTGCTCAGATACTACAGACACACGCGCGATTACGGCAACAATTTTTTAGATAAATTTGACTATTGAGACTAGTATGAATTTTAACTGTATATATATATATATATACATATATATATATATATGTGTTACGTCATTCTTACCATTCAAAACAGTTTCAGACATCTGCAATTCACTTTCCACTAGTCAAATTTACATCACCTTTTCCATTCATGTGTATGTTTGTCATAGATATCTTTATTTATCTCTAGTTCCAGATATCTGCAACGTCATTATGAAAAGTAACAATTCAAGTTCAACGTATCTACAACTTTATTCGGACTATATGAATCTTGATTTAAGATATCTAAAAAGGACGATGCATCCTCAGTTGAGGAAAATTAAAGATATATTGTACTTGAATTATGACTAGTCATAATATCATCATAGATACTGAAATTGTAGTTAGAGATATCTACAACTGAATTGTAGACATCTATAATGACAAACCCCATACATATGAATGGCAAAAGTGACATTCTGAGTAGTAAAAACTGAATTACGGATATCTGTAATTGTAGTTTTGACCCATCTTTAAGAATGATGTTGCAGATATTGGTAGCAAATATGTCTCCCGATTAAATGTTACAACCGCGTACATGCGTGTATGCACGGGGTTGTTGACGATCGGCATTGTTTTATAGAAGCTGTCTCTCAATTTGCCATTTTAATCATTTTTTTTTCAAAGTTTATATTATTATTATTATTATTATTATTGTGTGAGGTGCTGGCAGTTTATATTATGTCACCATGCTTACTGAAAACATTTAAACCTTTTTAAAAAAATGTTTTCAAATCTTTTGAGTGGAGAGCAAAACACATGTGAAAATTTTTATTTTCTTTCTGAAAAATACCAAAATGAAAAATCTTAACTATTTTACATGATATAAATCATTGGTACATAAGTGCAGCTTGAAGCGTATATTGGCAGAAACGGAATATACCACCCATAATGATGTTGGTATATTGGCTTAAAACAAAAACAGCTTTTGTAGCTTTAGAATAAGCATTTTATTTTTACAGAGGCCACCATATTGTGCCACAATTTTTCTTCAGCATCCTAAATGGACAAATCAGCCACAGCATGTGTTTGAGTTTCAAGTGGAAGCTTACTCCACATATGAAGAAGACAGACATGCTTTCTGGTACGATAAGGTGACCATAGTTCCCCGATGTGCTTGGGAACAGGAGGAGTCCTTTATTTGAGGCCATTGCTGTCACTAATTCTTACACAATGATCCCTTTTGAAGTCACCAGTTTTGTTTCACACATTGTGTGTCTGTTCAAGTATAATCCTTTATTAGATGTGATGTGTAATGCCCTGACAGGTCCCTGACATCAGTCACTATAAGTTCTTGAGCTCCTGTATATGACCGATAAGCTCCTGCGGCAGTCCCAGCTCCGACACTACATCCACGCAGCGCTGCAGGAGGAAGTCTAGACCTTCATCTGAGCAGGAAGAGCAGTCGGGTGTCCCTGAAAAGAGTTTTTGCGGCAGGAGACATTCACCCATTTCCATTTTTTCTCCTCTCTTAGAGCAGTCTGTCTCTTCACATCCTTCCCGACAACAGCCTCGATCAACCTCCAGATCCTCCATGCTTTCTGAGACATCACTCACACTAGGGTGAGGATTCTCCATAGCCTTAGTGATGCCTTCTATGATTTTGTCTTCATGCCGTGAAACCCGTTGCAGGAGATCAGTCACACAGGCTGGGACAGGGTTTTCTGGATGCTGGATCTGGCACCAGCACCATATAGCACTGCAAAGAGGCAAACAAAGAGACAACAGTGTCAGATACAATGGTACAGTGAAGGGACTGGGCCTGGAATCTGCTGAACAGAAAAGAGATTTTAAATAACAGTCAGTACAACAAAGACGTATGATGTTTCTGTGTAAATAAGAGGCTGAAGTATTAGCAGGAGAACATAACACATATTAACTCTTTTTTACAGAGATGGAAAAACATGGCAAAATGGAAAAAAAAATCCCAAATAGATTATAATACTTATTTCTTCAAACCTGATTATACTGTGTATTTACAAACATCCAGCAACACAATTTTACACCCTATCTTTATACCACAGACATGTCACAACACTACACTCTTAGGAATATTAAACATACACCATGAAAGTCTATTTATTTACCTTATTTGTCATCTGACAAGCAAAAGTACCAACGATTGGCCGCTTCCACCTTCTCATACCTAAATATGTTGCTATTATTCTGTTATTTTAATCTATTATTAATGGACTGAAAACATTTCATCAGTTGGATTATGATTATTATGATTATGGTTACCTTACAATGCCTTTGAGTCGACCCACAGCCACAGTCTGAGCTGCTCCTTCCTTGAAGCCCTGGTTGAAACCAGACTGAAGTGCAGCCTCTTCACCGGCATTAACTCCGTCGACATAACCTTCCTGTCCGATAAGATAACAGAAAAGATCATCCTTTTTTAGTCCCATTGCAGGTAACTTTACACAAATACTCACTCACTCATTTTATAGTTAAATATCAAATATTAAGTAAATAAAATATACTGTATGAGAGCAATCCCTACTTAATGTCCAGGTTATTGCCATTTTGTGTGGTTTTATTGTCCAAAAACCACCTCTCTCAATGTCTCTTACCAGTCATCCTTCACAAGAAACTTATGTGATGTCCAAACCAATCATGTTAACAAAAATTTAAATTTGATTGCAATTAAAACAAATATAATGTATGAAACTCAATAGGTTTCAAAATTCAAGATGCTCACTTTAGGGGTGCAATGATTATTAAATTATTAATTTATGAAATAATTAAATTCAACAATTTTGATTACCGATTAATCAAGTGTTTTTTTCAATAATTAAAACAAGCTTTCTGATTTTCGCCTCTTAAATGTGAATATTTCCTGGTTCATTCCACATTTTAAAAAAAAAGAGCATTAAAGTTGAATTACAAGACATTAGGGAACATTTTTCAACATTTTCTGGACAAAACAAGTACTTGATTAATCAAGGGAAGACGTGACAGATTGATTATGTTAGGGATGCAAAATATTGGACTTATCCAATGTGCCCATTTTTCAGGAGTGCTTGGGCCAATAACAATACTGATATGTATGCCAAACTGCAGAGGTCATTTAATCTTTTCCAGATGTAAAATTAACATAATATTTTTAATACTCATGTAGCAGCAGATGTTAGATCCAAATTTTCTTCATTGAGCAAAATAAATAAGCATAAGAAAAAAAATTAAAGGGGGGCCCCAGCACAGAAGTCAGAGAGGTAGGAGCTTATTTAGCCTAATGTTGTAGTCATTAGTCACATCAACAGATCTTGATGTGTTAGCCGATATCTGACGATATCTGACAATACCTTTTGCAGCCAATATCTGCCGATACCGTGCCGATAATATGCGCATCCCTAAAAATAATTGTAAGTTGCAGCCTTAGTTCACCTGTCATTTGTGAACAGACAGTGCAGACACATAATTATTCTTATGCCGGACTCCCAGGGTCAGTAAATTAAAAAGGTAGACAAAATAATTACAATAAAACAGTTTTAATACTATGCTATTTATCTCCACTGGATTATGAGATTGAGGAGACAGACAGATTAGGTTCGAGGATTGTTTCACACATATGCAGCTACCTTATTAGCTTTACCTGGACTCTCTTCTTCATGTTGGAGTTCCACTCTTTACTCTGCAGCGCGAGCTCGTCCGCGCTCTCGTCAAACACATCGTCACTACAGTGGGACGCCATTTTCAGCCACGACATCGTGACTTTTCATGCCCTTAAAACAAAACGTTTCAGACGTTAGTGCTGTAGTTAAGTGTGCGGCAGGAGCGAGATGGAGGCGCGAGCATGGCCGACTCGCCGATGTTTAACACCGGATGTGCTGACGTCATGAACCCGAGCCGTTTCCTCTTCTTTGAGAAGGCGCATGCCGCCACCTACTGTTTCGGAGTGTGTAGAGTCGCGCCATTTCTGTGGTGATTTTTTTTTTTTAAAACAATTACGTATTTTTATCGAACAAACGGTCGTATACGAAACATCCATGGCATGCGTTGATCGCAAAAGATTCTAAAGGAAAAAAGGAAAGTTATACAGAAAAAAAGCAAATCAACAACAAAAATAAAGACAATTTAACCAAGAGATAGAAATTAGTAAAATAAATAATATGTAGGGCTTTCTTTGTAACTCAAAACCTGGGAATAATTTTCATAAATTTGCACTTGTCGATTAATCAATTAATAAATCAATCAGTGTATAATTATAGAGCACTTTACAATATCTGCAAGTTACTCAAATGCTTCATATAAAAGGAAAGAATAAAAACACTCCATAATTTCGAAGGAGTAGAATACACAATAAAAGAGTAAGGAACAAATAAACCTATACAATTAGATTAAATAAAATAAGAAAACGTATAATTAAGAACAGAGGGGAAAGTGTCACCGTGCTACTGATTTTTTTTAAAAAGCCATTCTAAATAATTATGCTTCGAGTTTACTTTTAAAAACTCCCAGGTCAGTTTTGGGGTGTACTGTTCCTTTAATGCATATTATTTCTGTGGTGTTGGCGTAAAATCTGTGGTCAGTTTACACACTGACATTTGCCGTTTGGCGAAAATAACAATGGCATTTTTCATCCGGAAGGGGGCACCAAAGTTTCATCTATCTATCTATCTATCTATCTATCTATCTATCTATCTATCTATCTATCTATCTATCTATCTATCTATCTATCTATCTATCTATCTATCTTAATTAAATATGCTTCAATTAAAATATCTATATATATTCAAAATAAAAACCCACTTGGACCCAAACAAATCTTCCGGACAAGAAAAGTAAATGCAAAACAAGTGAAATCTCTCACAGGCAAATAAATAAAGTCTTTTATTTTTTTTCTTTTTAATTTTTTTTTTCTCTCCCATGAAACAATTGAACATTCACACAAATATTAAGTGCATCCGCCTGAACGTTCTGGCTGGTGAAATCAATGTCCGGTGAATTTTTACAGCTTCCTGTTAAAGTTTTCAAACAAAACAAAACAAAAATAAATAAATAAATAAATAAATAAAATGCCTTCCATCATGACAAACACATTATCCACTCATCAATAACGCATCTCACTCTCATCTCTGTAGAGTAAGCAGTGGGAGGTGGTGGTGATGGTGGGTGGATTTGGGGTGTTCTTCTTGTTTTATTTTCAGATTTTCTCATTCCTCATGCCATGAAAACACGAGAGAGAGAGAGAGAGAGAGAGAGAGAGAGAGAGAGAGAGAGCGAAAGCGAATGGCGAGCAAATGCATTCCGCCTTGGTGGAATGCATTTGCAGCTGCTGGACAACAATGGCCTTGAGAATACTCTGAGAGAGGCCACGGTGGAGTTGTCTCTGCTGTGGAAATGGAGTCTGCTGCGGAGGCCTCACCCGTGGCAGCCACACCTTCAGTCGCCTTCACTCAAGGAGTCAAAAAAAACAACCAGCCGGGGCAATCACCTGACACATTTCCATCCAATTTCCACTGCAGAATGTGTTCATTTTCAGGCTAATGGCATGTCATTTTGCTGGAGCCTTTGGTCAAGAATTAATCCTGGAATCAAAACAGATTTTCCGGGGAGCAATCTTCCATTAAGTATTGATTTTTTTACACTCACGGAGCCTGTACTCCCTAATTTAACCTGACAGCCAGCAGCACAATGGACTGGGAGCACCTTAGCATCTCACAGAGGGAGCTCTCCTCCTCCTCCTCCTCCTCCTCCTCCTCTTTTTCTCCAAGAAGTGAAAGACAGATTGGGAAGGAGGGGGAAATATGACTCCCAGATGGATAAAACAAAGGGCACTGCTTACAGAAAACACAGAAGGAAAGCTTCCGTCTCTCTGCTTTACCTCTAATTATGTTTTCCAGTATAGTGTGACTTGGGCAGGTGAGGCTGAGAGGGAAAAGGGGAGCGTTCCGAGGCCATCAGCTATCATTATGGGCCTGTTGACATCTCCCTGTCTTTGAGTGATTCTCATCTGTGATTTCCCCTGGCCATTTTCCACAGATGCACAGAGAGGGATTTCATCATGGCCCATAGGAAAAAAAGGCTCAAAGTGTCTGTACAGGTCCTCACTAATAAGAAAGCCAAGATGTGTCCAACCATGTCACTCCTCTGCCATCCATATCTGCTCTCTTGATGCCTTCAGATATGCAATCATTCTCTCTCCTCGCCGTTCCAGCCCCTCTTTCTCTGCATCTCGCTGTATGTGCTCTAAGTAGACCATACTGTTATGTAGAGGTCAGCGGAATGAGAGGATGATGGAGGGCAGGGACGGCTATTTTCCTCCAACTCTTAAAGCTGTGATGACCCGCGAATGAGAGAGTTTTTTTTATTTCATGCACTGCGCACAAACTACTTGATGACCAGACGGGAAACTCAGTTTTCATCTCATAATCCTTCATTTCAGGCTGTGATATAGTCAAGGTATTTTCACATACCCTGATTTTATCACAGCCTGAAATAAACCTATACTTCTCACTTGATTTAAAACACTAGTGAACATTTTCCTTAAGAGTTAATCATCTCACTTACTAGTTTCAGGTCCTCACCAATAGACCATTATGTCCATTTTGTAAATTAGGTTTCCATTTTGAGAAAATAGACATAAAATGATAAAATGAGTGGTCACAGTGTGAGTGACAGCTGGTGTCATCCAACAGTCTGCATTGACAAATAAAAATGTACACCAGCTTAAGTCTATGATACTTTAAGAATGAGTTTGCTGCTTGTCTTTGCTGTCAGACACCTTGTGTCGCCTTGAATGTGGAGTTTGTGTCCCACTGTAAACCGATCACTTTCCTACATGAAAGTCCATAGAGTAAATCAACAATTTGACATCATGGCACACAGGAGCTATTAATCCACTTCTGACTCCATCTATCAATTCAATGTATTGATTTGTTACTTTAGTGATTGAAATCCTTTGTTCAGATTTACCTAAATGACAAAAATATACTAAATAAGGCAGCGGTAGAACAGCAGCTCATTGTGTCCCCATGAGCTTAAAATGTTAATTTTCTCTATGGACTTTGGTGAGAGAGTGAGCGGTTTACAAACTTCAATTTCACATTTAAAAACACTATCTAATGGTGAGATAAAGTGACAAACAGATTCTTTAGATATTGTAGACATAGGTAGGGGTGTGTTTTATGTGGTGAGTCTTCTGTTATGTCCTTTGTTAATCTGTTTTTCATTGTGTCTGGTGTTGGCACCCATGTTTTTAGTCAAGAGAAGCTTTAGGGTTCATTAAAATACAGATTTGTTCAGTACTTAAAAGATACAAGACGTGTTCTGTATTGGACAGATGCAGAATGTACTTTATTTTTGTGTGCAAAACCATGACATTAAAAAAGGCAGATTAAGCCACTAATGAAGAGTGCATGATTTGTATGAGGGGAAAATAAAATCCTCCCCCTGCAGTCAGATCCTCTCCGTTGTGAGTCCTGTGCATCGTAGCAATAGAGACACGGCAAGATTTAAAAGTAAAGGATTCTGCTCAGGTGAAGAAAATAAGATTGAAAAAATATAATAAAATGATCAAATGTTGATAGAAAGTTTAAAATATAAAGAAACTCCATTGTAAAACAACAAAACGGAATCTTTTACTCAACTGTGAAAGTTTGTGTGGGTGCAATATGGCCTATATAAAGTGCAGAATATCAGGCACACGGGTGTAAAGTGCAATATGTAAACAGTAGAAGTGAATAGAGAGTGGGACTTTATTTATTCACTCCATTCCTTATTTCCTCATCAGGAACTTGGCAACCCTAGTGAGCCTCCAAGTCAGAACCTTTACATAACCACAGCGCTAATGTGAATTTTAAATGAAGTGTTATTGAATATTGTACTTTATCTCAGACATTATTGAAATCTAGGCGGTGGTGGTGTGAGGTCGGTTGAAAGCAGAATGAGAATGTTTTACACTCTCACCCTTGTGGTTGTGAAAACAGAGACATCACAGGTCAGAGGAAGAAGGCAGTCGACACCCGGGCTGCTGTGAAGTTAAATGGACTACAGGCTGATGAAAGTCAGACAGGTGTCTCTGTAAAGACCTGGGCTATTAACTCATCTACCCGCAAATACCTCACACAGTGTCATTGCTAATAACGCTGAAGAAAGAAAGAAAAAAATCTGAGACCACAGTGAAAAGCAAAAGGGATCATATGCATGGCTGACCTCGATTGCATGTGAGGATCCATAATTGCACCTCAAGAGGCATCTGGGTGTGCAGAGCAGCAAAGTGGGAGCTGCCTGAGCAGCCCGCGCCTCACAGCTGCTGTACCAACATCTCAACCTTGAGGAGGAAGTGAAAACAAGACGGCGGAGGAGCGGAGGGTGAGGGATATACAGACAGTTCATTTACCAAGAACATCAGCCCACTGTGCACTGGTGCATTGTCTGAAAGATAAGGAAAGTGAATGCTTCATGCCTGATTGAAAACAAAGGCAGCAATTTAAAGCCATCTGCATCCAACACATGCACTCGCTCCCTCCATCTCTCTGCTTCTGTGTCCTCACTGATATTGAAACATAATCCATTTGGAGCGCAGACATGTCATAATATTTCAATGCGGCCTCACTCTCCCCAACACGGGACAATTTCAGGCGGCTGCGGGTCGAACGGGAATGTTTTATTTCAACAAGTCAGACAGTTGGCAGAGGCTAAAGGAGTATTCACTTTGATTCTGTTTAGGAAGAGAAAACACACAGAGGCAAATAAAGAGAAGGACTTAGTGTAAATCCTTCTACAAAGAGTTCAGCTGCTCGTGGAAGAAAGATTCAGAGATCAAAACTGGTCTTTACTGTGTGATTCTCTTCAGCAGAAACACGTGTAGGCCGCTCTGATTTCTCTGCTGAGAAACAAACAAGAAGAAGTCTTTGCACGATTTCATAAAAATACGTGTTTGATTCGACATGGTAAATCTGACTTTGTGTGCATGAGCTTCTCAGTGTGATACTGTCTTACCCGTTTGGGAATCCACTGTAACGCAACTGAAATGGCCTAGCAACTGAAATGGCCTAACTTGTCTTTAGTGTTTATATATTTGACATTTTATTTCAAATCAACGACTATTTTGGCCCGTTTTACATGTGGAGTTATGGTTTTAGTTTCACTCGGATAATATTTTCTGACACAAACACTGACCTTGTCGAGACCAATAGACTGAAACTGGGTCCTAATGAGGCAGAACCTCATTTCCTCATTTTGGACTGGTTTAATTTAGAGCTGACATTTGAATTGTGGTTACAGGTTAAAGTTAGGGTTAGACATTAAGTGGTTATAGTTAAAAAGCTTTGTTTTTAGGCTAAGAAGAATAGCTGCACAAAGCATCTGTGTGTGTACTTGTATTTCTATGTTTGTGAGGTCCAAAAAAAGTAAAAGACTATCTTTGTGGGGACATTTTGTCTGGGCTGCACAACTTTAAAGGGCTTTTCAGGGTTAAGACCTGGTTTTGGGTTTAGGGTTAGAAATGGGTTTAGCCTGGGGTTAGGCTAAGGGTCAGGGTTGTGATGGTTGAGGTCAAGGTAATGTCTATGATGTGTCCTCACTAAGATATATAAAAACAAGTTATGTGTGTGTCTGCACAAAGACAGGAGAGAATGCAAACTTTTATCAGTCACAGAAAACAAACAGTTTTAGAAAACAGATATGGGTCAGAGTCTGTATCTGCACAATTACACTTTTAATGGCAGAAGGCGATGAAAACTCCGCGGATTGAAAAACAAAAGAATATGAAATAACGTGCCCGCGCTACCTCAGCCATCATCGCTCAAAAAATACATCCAGGATTTTTAAATGAAGGCAGAAAGGAAGACGAAAAAACATCTCGTACATCAGTTTTCAGTCTAATGTTAATAATTTATGTTGTCTGTGCTTTTTATTATTATTATTTATTTATTTTCTACTTTCTTTTCAACAGCCTGCTCCCGCTTTTTCAAAGGCACATCACGGAGCAGGGAAGCTGTATCAAACTTTTGAGTTTAGTTTCAAAAGGCTTTCTCCGCGTTTTATTTATATATTTCCGTCTTCTTTACACTTGTCTTGTTGTTCTTTGGTGAAGGCAAACACATGAAGCTTTGATGAGAAGCAAACCTGACATGTATTCTCCTCCACTGACCCCTGAGGAAATGTGAATAAATATCAACATATTATATGTTGGGCTCTCCTATTAAACATGTCAGATCGCCCGCTCACCTCACTTGTCTGTCAACCAGCAAGAGGTCAAAGGTCAAATAACCGCGTGTCACCCGAAATGCGAAGGTTAGGGATTTAACTTAGCCCTCGTGTGACCTCGCAGAGGGAACGTCCGGACAAGTTTGAATTTATCCGATGCTCTCAATCAGCGTTTATGTGAAGCTTGAAAAGGTGAAAAAGAGAAGTCAGCCAGGTTTTTTTGTGCGTCGCTGAAACTTTCGACCTGCGCGTCTGCCTTTACTTTACCACTGTTTTCTTTGTCAACACACACACACACACACACACACCTGGTTTCCATGACTTCAGAGGACATTGCATTGACACATTCATTTATTGCAGACTTCCTCTAACCTTAACTATAATTTCTAGTGCCCTAATCCTAACCTTGACCTAACTGGTCTAACATGTCTTCACATTTTTTGTGTGGACCCTCATAGACATAACGCATGCCCTAGCCCCTCATCCGAACCTAACCCTAACCCTTAACCTTCTAGTCTCATCCCTGAAAAAGCCCTTTAACCTCATGGGGACTAGGTAGAATGTCCCCTCAAGTCAAAATGTCCCCACAAAGACAGGTTTGGACCCTTGTTGGTCCCCATGAGGACAGAAAAACATGCACCCACACAGATTTTGCTTCATGTTGAACATAAAGGTTCACAACACGATTGCTCCTCAAAGGATGAAACCGACAGCACAGGCCACAGACCCTGCCCTCACTGGACCGTGCTAAAGAAATAATCATGACTACACATTATGTAAAATGTTCTTTTAGATGAGACTTATTTTAATGGAGGTTCTTCAACACTAACCTATTATCAACTGGTACAACGGTAGGTTCAGGCTTTTAGGGGAAGGAATGACAGGGAACCCCACAATACGATACACGATGCACAGTCCACGATAACAATAATATAAATACATACGTAATACATGAATACAGCATTTATGTTGTAAATATATTTCAAGACAATCATATAGCGAAACATCATGACATCTGTCTAATTGAAGAAACCAAATTGTCTGTGAAAAGTTAAAGGTGCAGGGTTTCTCTATTTATTCACAACATAGAGAACAAAGTGTGTAAAGTCTATGCATTGAATGTGAATGGAGCGTTTCTTAATGTAGCTTTTTTTCCTCCATTACCCTGCTGTAAACTCCCTCTTCTTCAGCCAGGTAACTTCCGCCAAAGTTTCCCCTCATTTAACTAAGCAGCGCCACCGTGAGGAGACATGAAGTAGTGACACCCGGCGATTGAAACAGGCAGGAACTGTTTACTTTAGAGCGCCTTCATTGGTTAATTAAAATATTGATATTTGTTATTGTATATAGATTATTGTATTGCAGAAGGAAGGACGACAATAAATCACCAAATTGATATTTGGACCCAAACGTAGTGTAGATAGATATATGACACCTAATCAACGCTGACCTCACTGTGACCCCAGCAGCTGTTCACATTTACAGTATCTTGAGAATATCTCGACATTCTTTTGACTGGAAACCGAAGATTGTGTCACTTTGTAAACTCCAGACTCCAGGCACGCCGTAGTCCATAGAGAAAATCAGCCGTTTTAACTCACTGCACACAGGAGTGGTTGATCCACTTCTGCCTCCAACAGTGAGTCCAAAATATATAATTTTGTGACTCCAGTGTTTGAAAATGCACGTGCTGATTCACCTAAATGATAAAAAGTTTCCAAACAAGACAGAAGTAGATCAGCAGCTGAGTTTCTCAATGGAATTTGGTGAGAGAGAATGAAGAGTGTACAAACATGAATTTATATATGAATTTCAATTCAATTCAATTTTATTTGTATAGCGCCAAATCACAACATACATTATCTCAAGGCACAATAAATTTCATTATATTCATAATGAAATTATGAATATAATTTCAGCAATTATAGTTCAGTTTAGTTAAGTTTAAACATTTCATTACCTCATAATATGAGAAGCTGCTTTGAAATGGCCTAGAGCATAATGACTTGATGGTGAAATAAAAAATACTTTTATTTATTTTATTATTAATTTTTTTTATTATTATTTAAAATATGGTTATAGCTTTGGATGTTTGTGTGTTTCTATTTGAATTTGGCCAATATTGCAAAACATTATAAAATCATTATACTTCAGGTTTTTATTGATGAAATGATGATTATATGAATTGTTTTTATGTCAGTGACTTAGGAATGAGCCTTTGCTGGGTCAGGCCCATGGAGGCGGTCAGTTTGGACAAATTACACATCAATTGAGATTTGATGCTAAGTGAGAGCAAAAAAAAAAAAAAAAAAAAAAAAAAGTTCTCCAACAACGACGACGATTTGATGCTAAGTGAGAGAAAAAAAAAAAAAAAAAAAAAAAAAAGTTCTCCAACAACGACGACACAAGCCTCGTCAAACAATTGTTTATTACTAATTATGGTACAAATCAATGTGACAGACTTGAAGCATTTTTTTCTTTCTCTTTTTTTTTAAGAAATACACAAAGTGCCGCTTAAATGACCAAACAGATATTGCTCTATATATTAGGTACAGTTTTCAGTCTATAGAAAAAGGAAATAAAGAAGAGAAAACCAACCTCTGCAGGCTCGTCAGCTTTGGTTTCAAGTTCTTCAGCTATTAACAAAACGTCAAACCAGTAAAATCTGTAAAATTTCAGAAAAGTCCATAAATTAAGTGATAAGGAAATCATTTAAACCGGGTTAAGAGCAACACTGCAGTATTCTCCTTTTCCTCTACATGGATCTACAGATCTGTAAAAACAGGCGGATGAGAGAAAAAAAAAAAAAGCGACGACAGATGAGCGGAGAGTCACATGTGGCTCAGGAAACCACTTCACAAAAACAGAACAATCATGTGTCCCATAATGATAAATAAAAGCCCAGCCTCGCTGTCTCTCTCTCTCCACGCTGAAGATGGACGTCGGCGACACAGAGAAGAACAGTTATTTGTCTTTTTTCCTTCTCACCTGCAGCTGCTTGTATGGCATTTGTACGACTAACAACAACAACAACAGTAAGTAATGAGGTAAATCTAGGATGAGCTACTGTACATTTCTACCCCTCAATTCTTTTATCGCCGATTTTTTTTTAAAAGATTGTCAACACCGTGAATCTATTTCTCTGTACAATGTGCATAACTATAGAGCTTTGGTCCAGCATTGAAAAGTTGAGCAAAGGCGTAAGTAACTTCTTTGTGTGTCGTCTTCCACTTGCCTTTTTATATTTGGTTTTGGTTACAGCTTTAATGTTGAGCCTCACAACTGATCCACTGCTGCTGCCTCACACATTCACCTGAGCAGTGCAGACGGGATGTAACTCTTGTCCCAAGATTACCTTGAAGTATCTTGTCCTCTTCAAAATAAAACAAATGTGAGTAAAACCTGTTTGGTGTAAATGTTAAAAAAAGTCGTTTCTACTGTTTTCTTTGCAAATTGCAAAACAACGGTGCACAGGCAACAGACATAAAGGACAGATATCAACAGACACATTATTCTGAAATATTTAAATACGTCTCAGCTCCCTTCAAATAAAGTGAATTTGTTCTGACATGTGACATTTACGCTCAACATTTACCTCTTGTTTTTCCTACGAGTTTTGGCAAAAGCCATATATTTATAGTGACTATTTGGACGCTTTTTGTCTGAATTTCTGACATTTGTAGCAGCCAATAATGCCATATTTTTTTTTCAGTTTTTAATGTAATAAAAGCTAATAGTGTCATATGTTTAGTATTTAATTTTTCAACATTTTCTGACATTTTATAGACCAAACAACTACTTGATTAATCAAGAAAATAATTGAGTTTGATTATGAAAATAATCAAGTATATTATTGTCTTCAAATATTCAACCAATAATGTTATAATTCATAGCATTACTGGACACTATTATCTTAATTACATAGTTGCATAACGATTTGTACTTTATTATAGGTAGTCATTAAATTATTGGCTGCTGCAACATTGCGAAACCACATGAAAATAGATACCTTTGTGGAGTGAAATCAATTTACACCCAAAATGTATTTTAAAAATAAACACAAATACATGAGATCTTTATGAGGATCTGGTGAAATAAACACTTTACTGTGGCAGAAATCAAATAATATGTGAGAAAACACAGCTTCATTAAAGACACTGATTGTAGATTTTCATTTAACTGAGAGGAACAAGGAAGAGACTTTGTAGAAAAGCAAATCTGAGTTGAAAATCTTCAGGTTATAAAAGCAGCTGAACTGGAGTGAGCTCAAGAGTTTGGCTTCAACCACGCCTTTACTTCCTTTTCGGCCACAAATAAAGTTTTTTTTTGTGTAAATACGTGTGTAATTTTCAGTGATATTAGCTAAATGTTATTTATTTTGGGGCTATGTAACATTTATTTTAGTCAAGGCTGCAAAAAAGTGGGAGCAAATTTGATAAAAGAAAACTTGACCCTTTTTTTCTACACTGCTGACATTAAACAAACAAACGGGGACACTGTTTCCGCAGTTTGACATGACAGTTTTGTGCTGAACTTGATTTAAATATTTTAAATTATTACAAAAAAAGGAAGTGAAAGTCATGAGAACGAAAAAATAAAAAGGTAAAATCTTCCCCAGTCCATGAGCTGAATGTTTACATGTGTTCTTTGGCTATCAGGCTTTGGCAAAACAGAGTGACACAGTAGCTCCAAACAAAACTGCAGTAAAATCAACAGACACTGAAACGTTTTCTCATCACCTTCATCATCATCATCATCATCATCACAAGACACTTGTTCATTCCTATTTCCCTCCAATCACATCAGCTCATCAATAAATACCTGTAAAAGTTGTACAAAGTTACACTGTGACAAATCGGAGGCAAACAACATTATAATGCCATCATTTAACAACAAAGGTAATTATTATTATCATTATTATCATTATCATTTTTATCCAAAAATCTGTGTGGTTTCAATTTGAAGACAGCAGTTTTCTTTTCTTTTTTTTTTTTGTTGTTTTAGATATTTACATACAAACAATAAAGAAAAAAAGTAAGCGAGACAAAGATAAAATGTTTACTCACACATATAGCTTAGATTTGCCAGTACAAATGTAAAAATTTAGAGCACATTTACATTACAAAATTATTCTTAGTACTCAGATGCAACAGACTTTGGTAAATAGTGTTTTGATTTGGCATCATCTCTTTACTAAATCCTTCCTCGTAGGAACCAAAATTTGGGCAAAGTCTGGTCCGTGTGAGACCAGAATCTAAAACTCTTTGAAACAACACACCATTTTTATTTTATTTTATTTTTATCTTTTTTATTTATTTATTTATTTAATTTTTTTTTACATAATTATCACATGTTAATCTCTTTTTTTTTCTTCCTGTTTTTGGTTTTTGCCTTGCAAGGTCATTTACACCAGTGTTTCCCAAACTTTCTTTATGGGGACCCACTTTTTAAACGATTGTGACCCAAATCACAGTATGAATCATGACAAGAGCAAACTTGTGCATAATGTAGCGACTCATTTACAGCCATATCTGTAACACCTAATATTGTGAATTGCTAAACAAATAATTTCCCAGGGACGTTTGGTTAATGTGATTTGAAACGTATACACATAAATCTAAACTAAAAGTTTGGGAAAACTCGGCAAATTTGTTTGAGGGCCACAAAAAAAAAACCTCCCGTGACCCACCTGTGGGTCCCGACCCAGCGTTTGGGAATCACTGACTTACACAACGGTGGTAATCACACAGACAACACAAAAGTTTTGTTTGCAAACTCGTCAAGGACAGAACGAGCGGGAACATGTTTCACTTGTCATGTCCAGATGAGTTCGTCCACTTTCGTTGTTTCTAACGGCTGCCATCCTTTTCTTTTTCTTTTTCTTTTTTTTGGGGGGGGGGAATTCTTCGTAGAGCTCATTCATTTCGGGAGCTCCTCTAGAGAATCGGTGAGAGGGTCCATTGGTGCAGCCACGCCGAGCTCGGGCTGTTTCAAACGCTTTATCGTGTTTTTCAACGCTTGTCTCTTGTTGCAGAACCAGACGCGCACGACCTCCCTGTCGTAGTTCAGTTTCTCGGCTATTTCCGTCATTTCCTGTCCGGACGGGTGCGTGTTCTTCTCAAAGTGGCTGTTGAGGATCTCCAGAGCCTGCGGGGTGAAAGAGGTCCTCCGCTTGCGCTTTTTTGAAGGCTCGCTGCCGATAAACTCAGTCAGGTTCTGCATGCCGGATCGGTGGCGGGCCTCAGCCTCGGCCATCCAGCGCTCCAGAACTGGCTTAATCTTCTGGGCGCTTTTAGGGGTGATGTCCAACTTCTCAAACCTGGCAGGATATAAAAGGCCAGGGTTCAGTTTGCCTGTCAGACTGTTACCTATAGTGTTCTCTTGGGCTTCCTGTGGTAGGAAAAAGTGGCTTCTCAGGATGGTGTGTCTGGGGAGAATTGAGAAAAAAGAATCTTACTTAGGCGCCCTGCCAGAACAGAGGGATAAGCTGCCTGCTTTTTACTCTCCTCAACCAGAATGCCACTGGGACTGAGACTAACATCCAGGTTCTCCGCTGAGTTTGGACCTGGAAACACCTCAGCTGCAGCAGCTGGAGGCGTTGCTTGCCAGTGGTGTGTTAATTTTCTGGAGGAGGTTGTGGTTCTCTGTCCCAAATTGGCAATAGTGGAGTAAGGAGATGTTTCCAACAACTAAAATCAGGTCCATCTAAACCAATAACATAGTAAAAAAAACACCCATCTAACTCACTGGTTTTATTGTAATTCAAAATGAAATCAAGAGGAAAAACTAAACAACAACTATCCTGAAATATTCACTTTCTTGCCCTCGGGTAATACATTAAAATAATCCACTAATTCATGTAGTTAAATATGGCACCATCATTTATTTACAAAAATACCTTAAATTATTAACCAAAATGTACATTTACTACATTTTTCAAACTCTTAATTTATATTTAACAAGGACACATTTAAAAAAAAAAAAAGTTCCTGCGACTTTACGTTTGCATGACACAAAATGTTCTGTATTTTCATGATTCACAGTGAGAATGAAAAATCAAGCTTTATTTCTTCTTGTTGGCGGCTCAGTGACTCTGCCTGGTGCTTCTGTCTGCGATATGGTGGGTTTTTTTTACAAAAAAGCCATAACAGCAAAAACTGTAAACGTTTTAGCACGCAAAGCAAAAAGAAGTTGAATGTAAATAAACCTTTAAAAAGTGGACTTTATTTCTTCTACTATGTACTTTTGATCTCAGTGGGCATCAGGCTAAAATGATTATAGTTATATTTACATTTTCATTCACTGGTTGTGTTTGTTTAAATTCTCCTAAGATGCTCCTTTTCATGATTAGACGTCATGAGAACCACAACTTACAGGATGTAAGTGAACTACAAAGTGAATTATTGAAGCAGAGCACGATTCTTTACAGCAGCTAAATACATCCTTGAAATATACATTAAATACTACCTAATAATTATGTTTAAAGAGATTTTAAAGTCTGAGTGTTAAAAAATAAATTCTTTGGACTTTGTCATCCCACAAGAAAATATGTTACTATCATCTGAAGTCATTAAGTGTTCAGAAATTAGGTTTAAAATTATTTCAATTTAGTAACAATCTCTGCTCAGCAGGATTTCAACGACCCACTGTGCATCAGATGAATCAAACTCATGTCCCACCACTTAATATCAAGTTACGACTTATTTCTGACTGTTTTCACTTACATTTATGGTGCACTTTTATTGTGCACCATATATCATTCCCTCTGTTTTGAAATTCTGTGTGATGTTGTCACAAATATTGCTCTAGTGACATTGTGAAGGAATAATGTAAACACATCTATACATCATCTATAAATCTTCCACGTCCCATCTGTGGTTCCCGCCCCAGTCTTTGGGAACCAGTGTTCTAATATATACATTGTGTGAAGAGCATCTTTGTATTTGCCTTACTCAGTTTGTACCATATCTGATTGTAAATATCTGTTTTTCAGGCCTGATTAAATCACCAAGTTGAGTGACTGTGCGGAACACGAGACAGACAGCGAGTGTGACGTGTTTGCTGAAGCTTTTAGGGAAATAAAAGTGACACCTGTGATGGAAAGAGAGCAGAGAGCTGGAGAAAGCTTGGCTCTCTGTGGGACAAACAATGCACACAAGACATTTTTAATGGCGAGGTGAGCCGCTGCACAGAAGAACAGTGAGGACGAGATGCCCATGCATGCACGAACTTCCCCTGTTTCTACACCTGGTTGGTGCATCCCTGCTTGTCAACAGGCAGTATTATTTATAACAGCACAGAGAGGAGAGCCTCATACTGCGGGGAATACATTAGTAAGTATGAAGAGTCACCAGAGACGGGACATTTCATGGATCAACAGGAACCACAGATACTAAAATGAGTTGAGAGCTGCTCGGCGGCTGGTGTGTGTGTGTGTGTGTGTGAGCACTCCCTCCTCTGAAGTAGAGTGCATCAGCAGAAGAAGAGAAATGGCCCTGAATGCACCTCCAGTCTTCCTGTCTCTTCTTAAAAGGACCCGAGGAGACGTGATGCACGTTTAGACCCGAGTTACAGTCCGTCTGAGGGTTTTACAGCCCAGGAGGCAGAGAGAAACAACGGAGATGTCAGAAGTCATAAAATCTATAGTATTGTATACCTCTATTGATAAATTATTGGATTTACTGTACTCTTCCTGGAGCGCTATAATTCCATATGAGCATGAGTATGATAGAACTTTACTAAAACTTGTTTAGGAACATGTAAGTAGCCATCATTTTGTGTGAGACTTCCGGTTTGGCGTTTATGGCCTGTCTGTCCGTCCTGGAAGAGGGATCTTCCTGAGGTTTCTCCCATTTTTTTTCCCTGTACAAAGGATTTTTGTGGAGTTTTCCCTCACTCGATGTGAGGGTCTAAGGATAGAGGGTGTCACTTGCTGTACAGACTGTAAAGCCCTTCGAGGCAAAACGCGTTTGTGACGTTGGGCTATCGGAATAAAATTGACTTGACTTGACTTAGGGTCGGTGACAGGTGACAGATAACATGACTTCTACAAGAACAGGCATTGATTGTTGATGTTGTGTGTGCACTTTCCTAAACCGTTGGTTTAAGCGAAAGGCTTTAATGGAACAAGAATGTTTTGATCATCGGCTGCAAATAAGACGAGAATGCGGAGCAAAACCCTGTACAAACTTGTTCCTCCTCCTCCTCCTCCTCCTCCTCTCTTCAGCTGTGGCTGAAAGCCTTAAATTCAAAGAATCCGCTGAAGTGTCTCTATGCCTCAGTTTCTTGAAAATAAACCTGCAGAAAATCATCCGACAAAGTCCAAGGTGACATCAGCAGCTGCAGGTAAAAGCCAAGCAGATTATGAATAAGTGTTGTTTGTGCTCTGACTTGGTGTCCCAGGAAACAGTTGATATTATTAAGTTATTTAAACCAGGTTGTATTGCCTACTTTTATTCATGTGTTAAATTTATTTAATTCATTAATTCAATCATCCACAATGAGTTAAATTGAGAGATTAAATCAAAATTATCTTCCCTCTGTAATATTACACGAATATGGAACTGATCTGCCTTTTGCATTTGTTACCAAAAAGTTCTGATTGTTTCCACAACATTTTTAAGAAAAAAACCAAAACTTGCTCCGTTAACAGAAAAACACAGAAAAAGCCGGTACTTCCACATATGCAGACACGTTCAGCTGTTAGATCATTTGGCATATAGTTTAATATTTGTATGATTTTGTTTTGAAGATGAGTGCAAACACTAAAAATCAATCAGCTTGACATGTTTTATGCTGATTTTATTAAATGGAAAACTGAAGGTAATTTATATATTCTGCACCTGCAGCATGGAATGAGCTGCTGATGGACTTGAAGATTAGAGAGTTAATCTCAGTATTAATAGGAATTAAAGAACTGGAGGCAGATCCCTGAAGATGTCACAATTTTTAGTTGAAGTTGTTTAATTAATTTAAGAATATTTTGTTTTGTCGTTGTTTTTTATTTGTGCCAGTCTTGGGCAAAATAGTTTCTTAGTCTCAACGGGACTTATGGATAAATAAAAATGATTCTAACTAAAACCATGGAAAGTAGTACTTAGATTAATGTAAACCTTTTTTAAAATTAATTGTGACGATGTTTGTATGACATATACTGTGTACGTCTGATTTTTGACTGAATTTAATCAAAACTTTTGTTTTTCTTTTTTGTTTTGACAGTTACTACACTTTGTACAGTGTGCAAAACAATAACCTGTTCTGGTGACTTAAGTAAATTGAAGTTTAGAAGAGATTTAAAATGTGAGACTTTAATAAAATGTAGCTGTTGTTCAGAGAAAATGCCTACTTTTTATCTGTGCATTACTGTTTACTGTTTAGTTAAAATTCAGGTTATGTTTATCTCTGCTGAGTCAAAAGTGTCTTTTTAAAGATTATACTAATGAGGACAGCTATCTTATAACTGTGTTCTGAATTCTAAGCAGTGAGACTCATTAAGGTGAGTTATTTATGTTTTCTATCTCTAATCATTTAATTAAAAATGGTAATAAACCGGTGGGGGGCATTTGTTCACTGTAATGAAATTACTTAAACATTTTGATTATTTCTTTAACACAAATCAAGAAAACAAGACAGATTTAAAGGACAGGCGGTCACATCATTGGTTTGATGATGTCTGCGCTTATGCCCGTGCCTGTTTAGATAAACCAATAAAGTGCCTGCAAACATACTGAGCAGTGGAAGGAGACAAGATGGAAGCATCTGTCAGTGTCTGTTCAGTGTCTGGATTCAGAGCCGCAGCCTCTGAGCTAATGTGACGTCCCGTTTCTCTTTTTCAAGCGTCGCGTCTGCGCTGATGTTAACTCAACTAAACTAAAGCATGTGCAGTTCCCTCGTCTACTTAAAACATCATGTCCAATGTTTTACAAACCCCCAAAAAATTGTCTTAACTGCATGAAAAGCAGCCCACCGGGTTTATTTTTGATGCTAATGGCCTTTAATGTATATTATAAATATTTGAATTATGTCTGGGTGTAAATATTTAATGTGTGATTTTTAGACTTTAAACATTAGTCAGAAACGTCTCGGGCCCCGTACAAGCGCGGCCTCCCCTGTTCCGTTTCACATTTTATAGGCCCTTTGATGCTGATGTGATGAAAGTTTTAAAAGTGCGTGGCAGCCCGGTGTCACTTAAACAGCAGCGGTCATCGGCAGAGCACAGGCTCTGCAGACGGACATTAAAATTAAAACAGGAATTTTACTGAAAACTGTGAATACTTGATGCAAAACAGGCCACAGCTGAGTTCAGGTCCAGGAGAGACGGACGGTCAAAATATACCATTTAAATTTGAAAAGAAAAGTTAGAAACACTTGCATTTATTGACCTTAAAAGTTCATTTAACACCTCTAGTGTTTAGGTCTTTTCTTAAAAAGACCTGATATGATCCAAGAAGATGTGATAATATTTACTTGAGAGGTTTCATGAACCAGAGATTTAAATGGTACAGAGAGAAAGAAGAGAGAAAATCTCTATATTTCCACAAATAAATGACTATATTTAAGTGCTGTGATGCAATATGAACACATAACCTTGTCACAATAAGGTTCAAAATAAATAAAGTTTCTGGTGTGTTTTCACTACGACCTATTAATATCATAATTTACATTTTTTGGTTTGAGAGACATGAGTGAAAATGGCAAAATAAGAAAACACTGGATAGTGATGTTATGATACATGCAATGTGACAACAAACCTGTTCAGCAGTTGGATAATGTGCTACTGTTTATTATGTACTGTTATTTCATGAAAGTATCTGCATTAAAAACATTATATTTGGATTAATCTAAAAACATTCAAACATGCATATATAAAATAAGTGTGAGTATTTTATTTAGTATTTCATTTTAAGAAATAATTAGTGCATTTTTTTGAATAAATGTAACCAAAGCACAGTTATATGTTTAAAAATGTTTAACTGGGAAAATTTTTGTTGTAAAAAAAATTCACTTTATGATGTAAAAATGACTTTCTGCACTGAGTACAAATGATTGCACTATTTCATCCTCTTAAATAAAACCACATTCAGACATGATGCAGCCCAATTATTCAGCCCTGAAAGGGAAATGTAGCTCATTTGGCGTCTTCATGCAAAATGTTAGTCAAGTGGAACAGCAGGAGCGATGAAACACTGATTGTCTGATTGTCTCATGAATATATGATGCACCATTTACGGCTAAACTGACCTTGTGGCAGCAGTAAAACATGGCAATCTTATTAACAGATCATCACCGTCAAGCTCCCTTCATGTTCCTGCACGGTGAAAGGCAACGGCCTTAGTAATTATTAAATGCTTTAAGTGCTTCGTGTAATACTCGTGTATGTATTTTGCATAAGTAAGACAGGGCTGTCATGTCAGCAGGAGGGAAGGGAGGGAGAGGAGGACGAGCACAGACATAAGAGCTTTCGTTAGTTGAGGGGCCGATAGTCAATTTTGCATCTTAATATCTTAAATTATATCTGTTACAACACAGGATGAAAATAGATGCCAGTCACGAGCACCAGACGAGTCACAGAGGCTGCACAACGGTCATTTGGCACAATAAGGACACATTTAGTAACAGGGATCACTCAATAGTTTTAACTTTTTCATGTTTGATAACCAATTCCACTCACTTGTTTTGCTTTTGGTCTCTTCTTTTATCTTAAAGGTGACATATGTAAGAAAAATTATATTAATCAGTACATAAAGAGGGAAAAAGTAAGTGCCAGTACTCCCCTGATCCATATGAAGCATGTCTGTAGTACTAAACCATAATAAATTATGAAAATCTTCATAAAAGATACCATAAGATGTTAGTAATGTTCTCTATTTACTTCAAGTGACACCATGTAAATTTCAACCTTCAAATAATGTCTCCAAATATATTTTGAACTTATTGTCTACTTATAACAGTTTGAATAGCGCCCTCGTCAGAGCCTGAGAGGCCCTGCATCACCTGTACTGGCACTACGGAACTTTATTATTGCTCGCTGCTCCGATACCAATCTTTCAAACTTTATTAGACCATTCTAATAAAGTTTATTCTAATTTTCGTTTTTGTCTACCATTTTGGTAGATTTATAGGGTGATATTAAGGATGAATAATCCCCTGCCGCCTTTTAGGAAACCAAGGCCTGTTTTATTTTGACTCCTTTTTGTCGAAAGGTACAGTTTTTGTTAAGTTTAAGACCCAATATCAAGAAGTTTTCAACCAAGCTCCCTAACCACTTTTAAATGCCAAAGGTTGCTGTTGGACATATTTTACATATATCACCTTTAAAATATGTCCACATACTGTAGGTCACATGATCAATGCAGCACGGCGGACATGTGCATTCGTCAATCATACTCTGATCACACAACGTTAATGACACATATCTCCTTACAGCCTGTGCTTCATAAAGCATTTACAGGGTTTTTCAATCATATCAGACATTATATTTTCTTTTTTTCAGGTATCGGCAATTATTTAGTAAAAAATGAGGGACTTAGTGTGACGTGTTTTTCCTCTCCTCTGTTCATCCTTACCTGCAGATGGCAGACTGACTGTACGCCGGCCCCTCGGCAGCGCTGAGCGCCTGGCCCACCTGAGTCTGTGTCAGGCCTAGGGACAGTCGGCGGATCTTGAATGCTTTGGCGAATTCACGGATCTCCTCCAAGTTGACCCCGTCCACCTCACTGGGGGCGTTCTGCGGGTCTACAACACACATGTCTCATTTTATTAAAACCTCTGCTCCTCAGTCGCCTTCATCATTTCCCAGAGTGAGTGGAACAAACATTCAGACACATGTGATCGACATCGCCTCTAAAAAAGGTAGGAAAAATAGTTCTGGTCTGGGTCAGAACGTATCTTTGCCCTCATGATGTAAACAGTGTGCATCTGAGAGCTGCTGTGAAGAATGAATTTACCTGAGGTTTGAATGCAGGTATTTCATGGCTTTGCATTGCCAGTGGGAATCTTTAATACCACATACAAAAGCATATGGACAAAACCACTACAGTTCAATAGATGAATAGACCTGGAGCAGACTTTTTCTTTTTATATACATATTTATATTCTGAAGAAAAGCTCATGCAGATAAACATTAAAGCATGTATAAAGGCATTATTTTATCCATCTGACCCTGACTGAAGACAGTTCAGGTCTTTAAAAAAGCACACAAAACAAGATCCTGCTCCAGACTCTCTGAAACACGTTTTACACAAAGACGAGCTGTTTGTGAATCTCCGCATTTGAGCAGATGTGAAAAATGTCACCCATGCATTTTGAAGAATTTCCCAACTAATAAAAAGTGATTTCACATTGTACATCAATGTCAGGTGCCCTGGCATCCTGCTTACTAAAGCAAAGTTTGTGCCTCTGAATTATTCATCTTGGTCATTATCAATGAATTATTAAAGGAATCCTCCAAGCGTATTTAAGCAAAAATCTATGGAGCTGCCATCTCGTTGTGCCTCATAAGTGATGTGTAGCGTACACGGCGTGCTCCAGATGTGTGAACACTTGGAAGATGAGGGACTTTAGAGGCTCCGAGCCGCCTCAGACGGAGGAGCTGAGCACTCACAGCTTCGGGTCCCATCATCTCCACGTTGATGAGCATCTCTTCATTATTCCCAGTGGAGGCTATTTACTTAGAGGTTACTCAGAAAGACTAATGGTTGTCCGGGGCAGCAGATCTGAACTGGTGCAGCCACTGGATTTGTGTTTTTCTTTAGACATTAAGTCACAAACCAAATATGATTCAAGATTTAAACCCTGTCTAATTTACTTTGCATTTATGACTGGAGAAGTAAAGCTTTGGCTTTTACAAAAAGCAAACACTGTAATTGCACATAAAAGGTTTTAAAAGCAGAAACAATGGAGACAATCATTGCTGCTCGTCTTCACAGCAACTGATCATTAATCAGATTAACAATTAAAGCAGCGCAATAACATGTTAAACACCCACAGTTTTTGCTAAAAAGGGAAATGAGGAGAAAAATTTAATAAATTACAGGCTGCGAACAGGCACATGGGGTCTTCTCCAAAGCATATGAACGTGATGCACGGCTTAATAAGAAATCTGCAAACTAACATTGTGTGTCCTTCATTTTAAAAACACTTCGTGGCTACAGCTTTTACTTGTAGTTCTGTGTCTAATGTTTCCTGAAGTGGCTAGAAAATAACATTATTGGGTAACACTTTACAGGACGGTAACAACAGGGTAAAAGAATGGTAATCATTTTTTAACAGGGATGTAATATTATGGAAATACATATCAGTATTACTTATTACATTACTTACTTACAAATATTTGACTGTACTATTACGTGTCACCCATTATGGAGCTTCACAGATACAGTTTAGCCGTGCTGCTCAAAGGGTTTACTGTTCTGTTTCACTCTCATACTGTTGTTTCAGACAAGAAGCTCTAAAAACCCAGCGTACAGCGCGTGCTCAGCACCAAACAGGCGACGCTCAGTCTGCTGACTGTCAGTCACAGACTGGCTGCTGAGCACAGTGAAGCATTTAGCAGCTAAAGAGTCAGCCGCTCCCCTCAGGGGCTGGTGGAGACCAAACACAGAGCAAAAAGGGTGAATATGGAGCTTAATTTCATCATTTAAACAAAAAAAAAACTGACTGTTTGCTATCAACATTGTATTATCAATGTAAAATTATTATTTTTTCTCTTCTGAGAGGAAAAAAAAATGTTTACAAATTGTGGTTATACGTGGATAAGATCAGATTGCAGTACAAGCCAGATTGTGCTCAGTGGTAACCAATATTGACATATTTATAGTATATGGAAATGAGAGCTAAAAAAATATGCATGCTTGGTTAATTTTCTTACTAAATATTAAAAAGACTGCTGGAATTTGTTGTTATTATGGATGTGCACCAAAATCAATGCGTTAACAAAACCCCAAAAGTTATTTTAAATATTCTATCTCACCCTCTCTGTTTCTAATTAATTGAAAGAGAAAACTAAATGATCTAAGGCTGGGTTAATAAAAGCAACCATGACTCAGCTGATTATGTTAAGTGTGTTTATAAATTCCATGTGAAACAATGAAAGCTTCATTCTGTAGATAAATTCACAGTTTCAGATTCAGATCACTCAGAGCAAAGGCAGATTTAGTGATTCTGGGCTGCAGGCAAAGTAGTGCAAAGAAAAAGTCTATAATATTGATTTGTTCAAAAACGTTGCTGTTGCTGTGATAAATTGTATATTTTATCCATTTTACATTTCAGTAACCACATTACAATTTGCATCTACAAAATAAGGCACTGTTATTCCTGTATTTTTTTTTGTATTTTTTTATCTTAAAAATTATATAAAAAGCAGTAAGAGAAACTGACTGATAAACAATGCTGGTAAGAGCAGCACTGTTAAGATCTTAATAATACTCTTCCTGTCTTTTTACTTTCAATAAAAGTGGCAGACCCTCTCAGCTCTTTTTAATCTGTTTCTGGCACTTTTGTGGCCGGTGAATATAATGACATTTTATCATCTGCAGACGACTGATTCTGTCATGGGATTTTTGCTTTGCATTTATTTGCTGTAAGTGACACTGAGAGGACGTGATATCGCTCATACTCAGCATAAAGCATTAATCCTATTTACCTCAGAAGCGCGCCACAATGATTTTGTGCGGACTCAAAAATGGTTTATGAGATATTTTCTGAGCTACAAGTAAACATAAACTAAACACAATGTCTACAACAAGTTGATCAATGCCGACTTTTTTTTTTTTAAATTAAATTCAGCAGGGCTCTCGCTGCCTTTAAAATTAGTTTACATGTAGTTTAGCGGAATCGACTCTGACAAATGAAATTTATCTGAATAAAAGAGAGTTTTTAAAGGCAGTAGCAACATGCTGACAGGCTGTGGCCTGGTGATTTATAAGTCTCTGCCAAAGGCCCACGCATTGGAAGAATGAAGCGTATGTTCATTACACATCGCACACACCACTTTGGATCGTCTAATGAACAAAAGAAATGACAGTCAGGAAAAATAAAACAATCACAGGAGGCAGGGATCAATCAAAAGCTGTCCACACTGAGAGTAATGTCGCTTCTGAGTCCACCATGTTGGATCTGCAGAACACTAAGATCGTTCTATTTTTACTGCCATCTTACAGTGGAGCAGACCTAAATTTAAATTGCGATGCTTAAAAACTCGCATTTTAAAAAAGCAGTATGTATTTCCACACACTGTGTTGTCTTGTTAATAAATAGAAGATAGTTACATTACTATTTTTTTTTTGTTTTTCAACATGTAATTTCTGAGAACATTGTTGCATGAAGATAGATTTCCATCTGTTACCATCTGAAACAAAATTCAGCTCTAAGTTTACTAAGTTTAGCAGAAATCAAAATGGTGTCTCTATGTTTGAAGGGAATGAGAAAATCCGTGTCCTGGCGCTTTAATGCACAACAATAGAAGGGAAATTGTTCTTCGCTATATGTATTCGAAGGCATGTTGTGTTTTTGTGCACTCTGTCGGACACTTACTGCTGACTAGCTGCCCCACGCTGAGAGCTGAGGAAGAGGAGGACGTGGAGGAGGAGGAAGAGGCCTGGTGGAGAGGACTCTGTCTGTGTGGCATGTGGAGCAGGTTTGGCTGAGACGATGCAGGCCCTGTCTGACTCTGCTGAGCCTGAGGCAGCTGGACACACACACGCACACAGAGCTGAAACAACATATTGACGGTGGGCAGCACAAACCAGCATCCACTATTCCCTCTGCACATCATCATCATAACCATAATTTATTGCAATCATGTGATTATGGTGATTAGGCTGTAACATTTAATCTACGCAAAAGTTAAATAGCCACCTCAGGGCCACATGTAATGAGATTTAACTTGTATCTAAAGATGTATAGATGTCAATTACTAGTACTTGGACTGAAAGAGCAGAACATAGTGTCAATAGTCCGCTTACTAAAGTAACACAGCGGTTTATGATCGCACCAGATGTTGAGAGGATAAAAAGAAAAGTAGCTGTTGCCTCAGCTCAAGTTCTCTGCTACGTCTTTGAGCTTCATAAGTGCTGTTCTGCAGAAATAAAATGCTTTAACAGAAGAAGAACAGCTCATGACAATTAGAGTCTTCTGTCTCGTTGCAGCAGAGATGCTAATAATCTGAAAAGAAAACATGTGGACACAGCAGTCCCCATATCAAACATAAATTTAGGATCCACTGGCTGCATGCTCTGATGGCGAGAAAACAGCATATTTTCATGTTTTATGCACATGTGCTTTGCTTTTTACAAGATCAAGATGGTGCGTCTTCACTTTTAAAGCTGTCTCTGCCATGAGCTGCAGTGGATTCTCCTCTCCTGTTTTTTTTTTTTTTTTTGCTAATAATTATTTTCTCTGTGGCATGTGTTTGTTTGGATGGTGGGGGTTGTCAAGAGCGATGCACACACTGTCAGGACTGTTGACAGGCTCAGAGAATTATCTAGCTTCACTGGAAATATTCTAGACTGCAAGCTCTGACAACCGTAAATTATGCCCATGGAACAATGTGTACATGTGGCCTTTGAAGTGGAGACAAAAGCATAAACATTATTACAAATGCATTAATTCATTCAAGAGTGTGAGCTGGAGATTTAGGGAGCCACAATTAGGTGTCCATCTGCTGAGAGTTCATCCATTTGGCACAGTATACGCCGTCACTGTGAACTTTTACCCTGTAATTCTGCACTGACATCATCATTATCAAGTCAATAAGATTTTCATTGTTGGGTGCATGCATGATGTTCCACACTCAGGGAGGAGAAAGCATTCAAGTTTCTACACTTACAGTGTGAGCTTAACATCTTTTGTGTGAAGTGAAACAACCTTCCTTTGAATCAAAACAAAATACTTGTAGGTTCAGGTCATAGAGGACAAATCATAAGGCTGGAGAGTTTGATTGAGGAAGGAGAGGAAGAGGGAGGGAGTGTGAGGCAGAAAGAGGTGAAGAACAGAGGCAGGAGTGTCTGAGTTTTAAGGAAAAGTGTTGATTTGGTTTTTTTCTCGGAAAAAAAAAGAAAAAACAATTCTCTTTTTTTTTTCAGAGGGGGCAGCAGTCACTCTGGGACTCTGACACACACACACTCATATGGAGCCATGAAATAATACAAAAGAGCATTTCAGGATTTCAAGTGGGAGAAAATCTGAGGTCTTTATTGTAAACAGATCTAACTAACAAACTGACAGAGCTCAAACATTTAACCTATAGTCAAAACTGTGGAGTCCGTCTTATGGTGCGTTCACATCGGACATGACAAGATGTGCAAAGTAAAAGCACATTTTAATATTCCTGCAAAGCTATAAAATATGTGTAATTTGTTCACTTCAGGCAGGTGAGACATTGACGTGATGCAAGGAGGTGAAAGTTAAATATTGCTAGATCAAAGGACCATGAATAGAGAGAGGTTACTGTTATTTATGGAGGTGCTGATTGAAGGCAAGCTTCTAAACTAAAATGCTTCTCATTCACTTCTAATGGAGCGGTGGCAAGTTTTGCTGTACTGCATGGTGGGTCAGTTTTTCACTTTGTTTTGTGAGCGCCAGGAGTTGAAAAATCTGTAGCAACTCATGTGGCAGTGCAAGCATCAGCAAATCAAAATATGTTATGCAAATATACAAGCAGGCACAAGCCAATCAAATCAGGTTTACATGTTGAGTTTAACCACTCCAAAGCTCAAATGAGGCTCGTGGACAAGGTTGTTCTTCCTGTTGCTGATTATTTTGTTGGACAAAGTCCACCCAACAGTGGTGGACACAGTGGACATCATACAACATCACCATAATTATAGCAACGTCAACAAATCTGGAAAGGCTGGAACAAACAGTTATTTTCATAATTGATCTTCAGGTTATTTTCTCAATTATTCAATTAGTTGTTTATTGTTGTTGTTATCAAATCACAAATCTCGCAATGACGATGATGCTCCCAAATGTTTTGTTTTGTCCAAATAACACAAAACACAATTACTCTGTTTTAATGATTTTTTTTATTATTATTATTTCTTCTTATTATTATTTCTTTCACTAAAAAAGAACTTGTTTTAAGTATTGAAAAAACATTAAATGTTTGTCTGTTAATCACCTAACTGTCCAACAGGTCACTTGACAGGCTTTAAACTTGGCAGGTGCTGACTCAGAGTTATACATTTGTTCTAAGCTCCATAATTCTACAGGCTCTTATTGTAAGAGTGCATCAACTTCCTCTGTTATATTTATATCCTCTGTTATAATAGGGAGATGTGCTGAATTTAAAACTGATGGAGCCATTTCTCAGTTTGGCATCTAGTGAAAAAAATTGTATTTAAGGGTGTCAACTCCAACAATAGGATTTCAAAAGTTATCAGGTAATGCATCAATAAAAGAGCATTTGGTGGAATAACTACCAAATGTTGAATTTCAGTGCCACAAGCTAGAATGACCACATGGTTGGTGTAGTGGTTAGCACTCTTGCCTTTACAGCAAGAAAATCCGGATTTGAGACCCAGTTGGAACAAGGGTCTTTCTGCATTGTTTTCTTTTCTTCCCACAGTCCAAAAACATGCAGATTTGGGGATTAGGCCAATTGGACACTCTAAATTGCCCATAGGTGTGAATGTGAGAGTGGATGGTTGTTTGTCTCTATGTGTGACCCTGTGATGGACTGGCAACCCATCCAGGGTGTACCTCGCCTCTTGCCCTATGTCAGCTGGGATTAGGCACCAGTGCTAACACATATGCATATGCTCTTCTATATCTTCCTTTATACTGTGCATGAGTGTTGTGTGCTTGTGCATCAGCATATATGTTACCTGCTGTCCAGGCTTGATTGGTGACAGTGTGATTCCCTGGGTGTTGATGACAGGCAGGATCTGATTGCCGATCACCGTGGCGATGATCTGGCCTTGAGCGTTGGTCAGAAGCTGAGGTGTAATTGGCTGTACCTGCAGTGCTGTGTTGCCTCCCCCTGATTGGCTGGAGGGCCCTGCAGAGTTGGGCATCAGTGGGATTGTTCCAATTATCTACAAAGGGGGTAGAGAGGAGATGAAATCAGCTGGGTGGTTTTAAAAAGAAGAAGGAGCAGAGAGGATGAACGCCACTGGAAGTAGCAGTCCTAATGATCTCTGCAGCTCTGAGTATTTTTCTGAGGTGGCTCTCTTTTTTTATGTGATTTAAAACACAACTTGAGCTGCTCATTTCACCATGCTATTAGACTAATCAGAATGCTTCTGCTTTTTAATCAGTCTAAATGTGATTGAGAAACACGAAGAAGCATTCACTGATAATCTGTCACTGAGGTGGTTTTACGGGAAAGAGCAAGAGAAGCTAAAGCAGACTGCTGGGAGCACACTGCAAAGGTCAGCGCTGAATACCTGTGTGTGTGATGGTGCACACCACTGACTGTATTATCCATCACCAGGCCAAGACTGGGATGAGTGTGTGTATGTGTGTGGTACTGCGCTGGTGCTTGTGTGTCTTTGTCTGTCTCTGGTAAGAAGAACTGAGGCAGCTGAGACACAGAGTTCCCCACTTCACCCTCTCTCCCTCTCACACACAGACAGAAAGGACAGAAAGAAAAAAAGGGACAATAAGAGGGAGAAAAGAGGTGCATCAGAGAGTAGGACAGAAGCCGGTGTTTCTAATTCAACTCTCAGGGTCCCCAGGGTACTTCGCCCCCCCTCCGTGCCTCCTATCCCCTGCTCTCTCCCCTCTGTCACTGTAATCAGGAAGAGCAGATCAAAGGGGGCGGCAGAGAGTCACTGCAGCGTTTTAGCTCTTAGAACTGCCAGAGTGTGGCCAAGAGTAGCGCTTTAGGGGAGACTTTGTGCCTCTTCACTATGATGAAGGTTAATGTCATCTGGGGCCAGGTCTGGGCAGCTCCAGTCCCCTCCGCCCCAAAAGATTCATTACTCCAGAGAGCAGCTCAACGCAGACGAGATGCTGATCATTCCAAATTCTGTTATTTGGCCACACTGGCAAAGAGGTGCTTTTGTTAAGACTTTAGCCTCTTTTATCGTCCTCAGTGATCCGATCGTACGTGGAAAGACCTAATATGACTGGTCAAACCTGACACTGAAATGCTTCTCCTGTGATTACATGAGATTGGATCAGGCGTCCTCACCCCTTTAGGTCTGTCTGTACATACAGTACATTACGTTTCTGATTTCAACTTGTTTTTGTGTGTCGGCATGTGTGCATCAGTGTGAGAGAGTGAGTGAGAGAAAAAAACAGATGGAAGGAGCTCTTCTCACACTGCTGTTAATATTAAATTAGATTTTAAATATTAAAAAAAAAAAGAAATTCTGTTAATTAGAGTTAACACTGTGGCAGTGGCTGCAAATAAATATGAGCATAAATACCCTGAAACTGTCGACAATCAGACAATGTCCAGAGTAAAGCCTGCGTTCATGCAGCTCAGGTGTAAGGACACATGTCCTCAACCCACCTCCAAATGTGGTTTCTGGGAACAGACCTGAGGAACCATTCAGGATGGATTGGGAACTGTTTAGATCTGTACTTGGATGTTCTACCAGGTCTGACCAAGGTCTTTAAGTCTGCTTTAAGTTTTTATTTTATTCCATGCTTCAAAATAAGGCGGCGCAAAGCTACAACAGCTTTGACATATCATTAACTTGGCCTTCTCTGCTGCTGCAGTCTCTATCGCCACCACTTAAGTATCAGTGCGTGGTCCGCCTCGCCCTCCCCTCTCCCCCCCATCACTTTGACATAATATGGAAGGATCAGTGAGAGAAAGGTGGGCCGACAATATGTAATTCATCCCTGCCACGGCTCATTTGCTTACGTTGCTTCGCATTAGGGGAGAGATAATTTATCTCTCTCTCTGCGCCAGCTTTACAAATTCCCCTGTAATGCTCTCCTGCCACTTAGCATATTTTATTGCCCTGTCTGACGCTCGTGTCTCCAGAGTCCCACTGATCCCGCTTTGCATGCCACAGTGGCAGAGAACATGTTCCGCTCAATTATTCATCATCATTGGACTAAGTGGTTGTTCTATAAGCATAATAAAAGAGCAGGCAAATGACAGCTTAGCTCCTTATCCTACTCAGCAATGCTTCTGCATCTAACTATCTCAGACAGATGTTTCATAGCAGAGACCATATAGACTGAAGACTTTGTTATAAAATTCAGCAGTGGAGGAAGAGAGAGACTATGAATGTTGTATGTGATGAAGCCTCAGAATTTAGTGTCCATCAGGACCATGGACAGCGTTTAAAAGTAGTACAGATTAATCAGCTTAGTTTTTCACTGATCACATACATTTTTGACCTTTGTCCATATTTTTAAGGAAAGCTTCACCATGTACACAGACACATTTTTGATATGTACAATTAATGGTTAAAACTTGTTTACATTCCTTAAAATCAAGCACCAACCACAATTTATTCAAATGTACTAAAATGTGTATTGAATGGACAGTTTTTCATAGTTGTAATATGTTTTTCCATACTTTTACTTAAGACTTACTCTTGCTGTCACATTATGAAGTGTAGCTGGTGTGCCTATTCAGAATAATACCAAGTGTTTCAGAAATAGTAGTAGAAATTATCAGAAATATTTCCTTGTCACTATTTGTATTGTAAAGTGTGTCATGGTTTGACATCTTTAAAAAGTGGATACCCATATAAAAAGTTTGGGTTGGGCAACATTGTTCTACAGTATGGCTTGGTTTGACTAAAAATTGTTGGTTTAATGAGGTACAAAAACAGACACATGTGATGTATCAATGTCATATTTTTCCAGATAATATACAGTATAAAGGAAGCAGTTTTCCTTAGGTTAAATGAGATCCCATCATCATAGAAACCTGCAAAACAACCATAGAAAATTTACTAAGTGTACATTCAGTCTACATTTGAAGAAGAGATTAAATAATTGTCAAAAATAAAAAAAAAAAAGACAAAAATACTTGTCTAGACTTTCATCATGTTTGTATGGTGTCTAAGCTTCATGCTTCTCTCCATCCAGCAGAACTCATTAAGATTATGCTGCTCTTGTTTCCACAGAAATGTCATCTCATCTCTGCAGCCGGGGCAATCTGTTACTTTAGCCATGGTCGCAGGCAATATATCTGCCCAGTTTTGTCTCCTCCACTGTTCATGCGTTGAATTGAGACCCAAGAGGAAAAAAACAGTTTGTGAAGTTTTGACTTCTGTCAACACAAAAGTCCAAAAAGATTGGAAAAACAGGACCATAGTATACTGTATATGTAGTTCTCGTGCAGAAATTGACAGGCATTTTCTCACATATATAATAAAATAGAGTACATCAGTGCACCCAATGACAAAATGAATCTCCCAAAGTCCTGAATATGGATGAATGAAAAAATGTTTGTCATAGTTGCTGTGCCTAAAAAGCTTTTAGAGATTTAGTCTGACCAAACAAGCAGCTCGGTAAGTTGTAGAGCATTGACTGTTTAATTGATAATGAAAGTAATTGATAGTTGGAACCATACAGTAGATTTACAACTACAAAGTCAATAGCCCTTTACCCTGTAGTTGCACTTGATCTAAAGCCTGGAAGCTCACATCGATACACAGTGCAAGCTTGTGTTGTGGCCCAGCTTCATCTTTTTTACAGGCTAACATGCTTTGCAGCTTAACAGAGCATGTGTTCCTCACCTGTTGTTATGTGCATTAGTTCCAGCATTGTTTAGCCAGGAGGCTCAAGGCCTCATCAAACCCTAGGTGTACTAGGAGTGAAGTGGATAGATAGCACAGAGGGAGGAGGGGGTTTTCATACATAACGTTGAAGCATGAAAATGAAACTGGGACCATTTCAGGGAGAGGTTTACACTTTCCATCATGTAACATAAAAATAGCCCTTAATTTTCCAGCCATTTTGTGCTTGCAGAAAATAAGAGAGAGAATTTTTCTGAACAGAATATAACAAAAAAAAAAAAAAAAAATGCCACAGATTCATCAAGGGAAAAGAAATGTAAAGAGTGAGACCGAATTAAAAATATTCTGGCTTTTATTCAAAGCCTTAATCACTGTAGAAGCAGCGAGAATAAAGAGAACTTCATTGATTCTCCTTGGAAAAAAAAGGCTGGGGCCAATATAATTAAGGCTTAAGAACACATTGAACTCCAAATGTCCGTCAAACCTGGCACTCAAGGTTCCCATGAGCTCTGGCTTATGAAAATGTCTAACAAAATTGTTAAAAAAAAAAAACAAACAAAAAAAAACAGGAGGTCAAAAGACAGTATACTATGTTTTTAAATTCAAGGAAAGGTAAGTTTTGCTCAAAGAACACAACAATTATAAAAATTCCAACTGAATACTACCATGAATTGGTGAAAAAGGTTTACATTTTTAAAAAAAGCTGCTGCCCTGCTTCATGTTTTGAAGCTTTTCTATGGTGAAAAAAGTTCTCAGAGCATGAGTGGTGGACCTCTAGCCTTGTTTGAGGTATGTATTAGCTTGTAAAATCTCCTCTGTGTTGGGGGGGAGGGTTAGGCAGGACTCTGTGATAGTGTGGTGCATGTTGCAGAGGCCTCCATCTGAATAATGCTGTGGAATAATGAGGTGGGGAGCAAAGGCTGTAGCCCAGGGCTTTGACCGTGTCTGTGACCTGATTATGTCAGGGAGCGTAAGCCGCCAAGACACTACAAAAGCACAGAGCATCCCATCAAGTCCATATCCACAGTGATCTGTCCCCAGTGCTCCAGGCACCTTGCAAGCCAGGGAAGTCCATACTGTCTCATTAGCGACATTTAACATCAAGTGCTCACATGCAGACACCACACAGTGAAGCCTGGTACCACTGGTGGTCCTGAAATGTAATTCTGGTAGGTTAAATGTCAAGTGTGAAATTCAAAATGAATAGTTTTTACATGTTTTTTCCTTCAGTTTCCAGATGTAGCACCTTCACTTTCAAGTGTTATGAAGACTGTGCAAGTGAAGACGAATGAGGGTTAAAGTAAATAACACAGAGTGGCATAAAAGGGCACATTGTCCATACAATCTTTCTTTAATATGTGCTGTGTGCACCTGCGATAAGATGATTCATTAGATAGGGCCTCACAATGACAAGCATCATCGTTCAAGCCTCTGGCTACTGATGGAACAATTCTGCAGCCACCCTGTAAATATGACAAGGTCAGCGTTTTACAGCGTCGGGCGCATGCGGAACAGAAAGAGAGGCTTTGTTTATTCCCAAAAAGCTTAATATATGGTCGAGGGGCTACTAAGACCAGAGACAAACAGCTTTAGGACAACACAAGAGGGCCAACACTGGAAATCTATGTGGAAAGATCAGCAATACTATATAAATATTTAATTTGGAGCCTCACTTTCATTCATGATAGATGGTCCAGGAACATATTTTACAGAACAATTACCAAGTCAACTCATTTTTTTCTCTCAGTTGTATTCAATCAGCTGTATAATTGATCCTTCCTTGAAGTTTTTGCTGCCATTTTATAGGGTAACATCAAGCGTAAAGGACTCACCTGTCCCTGTGCATTGGTGACCAGCTGCCCGGTGGCTCCTTGCAGGTTTGATAAGGTGTTGCCAAACACCTGAGAACCAGCGATTGAACCCATGGCTGCTGCTGCTGCTACTGCTGCCTGGCTGGCCAGAGGGTTCAGCTGCAGAGGGGAACAAGAAATTACTCATCACAACTGCATCTGTTAATGTCATCACTGCAGATGTTTACCAGTGGAATGCTAATTCCATATAAAACAGGTTCAGTTGGAGTGGTCGCATATGTATTCTTTGTTGCCAAGGTCAGAATAGGTCAAACACTGAGCTGTCTGTATACTCTATCAGTGAGGGCTATGCAGTCCATCATACAGCTCCCAGTGGCCATTGCTGCTGAACCCAGTGGGAGGATCAAGGGTGGGGAGCAGCGGTGAGAACGGGTGGGTGGCTGTGAATAAGTGGCCATTTTACCACTCTAAGTGCTTCCTCTGGCCCACGGGGCTCCCTGTGGGCCGAGCTGAGTCTTTCCACCTGCAGCAACAGCCCAGCAGCATCCTGCTCTCACAATACAGGCCAGCAGTGTGGCCATGCATCACTGTGGCCATGCATCACCGTATCGTCAACTGCTTCAATACGCTTCGACTAAGAATGCCTCCTGCTTCATAATGCACTAGCACACTGTTTCTTTTTAAGGGAGAGGAGGGTTAAATGACTCTCTTTTGCTGCTGCTGTAATGGACTCATCTGGTTTGGCCTGTGGTTGTGAAAATAGGCTCCTTGCATCTGGGAGAGGTTGTAGAGCCCTGCCACATTGCCAAGATTACCCATATAAATCAAGCTAACCACTTATTAGTGGCCTGAAAACGCACTGCTGATTTGGTTGTAGTGCAGCAGAGTAAAGTCTTATTAGGTTGAGTAAGTAGATCAAAGACCAAGACAAGATAGGAGACCTCCCAATTACTCAGAAGAATAGAGAAATGATAAAAATGCTACTTAAAAGCAGGCTGCCTGCTCCCTGCTGCTAATGCTGAAATTAAAAAGCAGATGTTACATTTAAGAAGTAAAACAACATGAATGTTGTACAGATTTCACTAGTTCGGTAACACTTTACATTAAAATACAGCACTGATATGAAAATCATCTAATATTCATTTTGTAATAGGAAAGTCATTTATGATAACAACATCTTACTTCTATAGAAATCTCAGAATAATAGCCCAGTAAAAACAATGGAAATGTGTGTAGAAAATAAAGTAGAATGAACATTATTTCCATTTCACAAAATGATTAACATGCTGTTACTGCACAGTAATGTAAAGTGTTACCTCATTGTTCCTTACACTGGAACATAAAGTTTTCTGCACTTTCTGTTATCTGCAGGGAATTCAGCTTTGTTCATCTGAGCTCATTCAGTTGCCATTTGTCTTTTATCTTATACGCTACCACCATATATTATTACAGTTTCTGAAATCAAATGATGAAAAAATGCCACAGAGCAATCAATACTTTTTCATTGACAGTAAAGGTTAAGCACATTAAGAATGACACTGCATTTGTCTTATGAAATCATATTTCATGTTGGTGGCCTCAAATTGGCTGTGATTGATATTGCCTCTCCTCGTCTGAAAGTCATCCACTTTTTCCTCGATAATCGCAGGATTGTCTTTTATGTGTCCAGCAGTCGTCCTTCGGAAATCCTAACACATCAAATGTTTAAGGCTACAAGGCTGATTCTTTACATGGAAAGGCAAATGGATGGCTGGATTTTACTCAGACTTTGATACTCGCCGTTAAACAGTAAAAAGAGACAAGACTTTGTCCGAACTGTATGTGCTCTGAAATGGCCTGAGACTGATTTGGGTCATCATTACTGGCCATATTTGTTCTCCGGTGTCCTCCCACAGTCCAACAGCATGCAGAGGTTAACTGGACACTCTAAACTGAACATAGGTGTGAGTATGAGAGTGAATGTTGTGTAGTCTTTGTGTGTTGACCCTCTGATGGACTGGCAACCTGTTCAGGGTGTGACACTGCCTTCCGTCCTTCGTTAGCTAGGATTGGCTCCAGCCCACCCAATGACCCTTGTGGAAGATAAAGTGGTTGACAATGAATGAATGAATGACCACAATTTCACTCTCTCATCATAGAGTGAAGAAACATGTTGAAATTAAAACATTTCATTGTTGAGATTCAGCAATATTTAATATGTTCTGGGATGGAGTTTTGGGGATTTCTGCCGTGGGCTACACATGACCCACAGCAGTCTCTCCATCTCTGAAATGCTCAGCTGATATTGACACACTTTGTCTGATTTCATTCTAAGTCTTCATCAGTTGTTTCTTCTTTGCAGCATAAGGAGTCATTGCCAATTCTGGACTGGGAAGCATTGATGTGGGACATGGATTATTGGTAGAACAACCAGTTGTAGTGCCCTTTCCCTCTGGGCTGCCATGTAATTGGTCAAAATCTCCTGCCATAGAACCAGATTACCCCAAGGCTGTAAACAGAGTCTAGTTCTTTCTCAGGTCACTTGATTTACATTATGTTGAAAAGTTATTATGGAATAATTGAACAATTACGAGGAAAAAATATGTTCTCTCGCCCATCTATAAGCCATGGTGGGCAAAGTACAGTATTATTTATGTCATGGTATTGAATGGGAACAAAGTGAAAAGCCAACAAGGCCAGTTAAACAATGGCTTCACACCAGCACATAAATAATGTGATCTGCTCAGAGGAGCACATTCACAGTCTCCCTGAGACTCGGTCACTGTCAGCGATAGGCTGTTGGAAAAGCTTTCAGATTGATTTGAAATATTATCATTGTGTTTCATTCAATGATAGCCCTTACACATGCTTTATTATTCTGGTAAATCTATGTGAAAGGAGAGCAGGGGTTTCTTTTCTGCTTTTCCCAGAACTGGGTAATATGGACAGCAGTTGGAACGAGAGCTGGGAATAAGGAGAGGTGAGGCTGTGTTCAACAGCTAAACAGGTGATTTTCCGCCACGGTGACTCCTCTCAACACCTCGGCGGGAGGCACAAAATGACAGACCTGGCCTGGAATTTGTACTGATTGCATGTGTTGGAGGAGATAAACACTGATCTTCCAGTTTGCAGACCCTGCATGTTAACCATTATGTTTGAGGTTTTTCACTCACTATGAAAAGGGCATTAAGAGGATTTTTTGGTGGGCATAAACCACTTTGGTCATTCACACAAGCATCAAATTCTAAATAAACAGAAGTTTGCCAAAGCCCTCAATTATATCATGGGGCATCATCTTGTCACCTTTAAGTCGCCACAGCTGCCATCACTCTCACTTTAATACAGTCAAAAATAAAGGGCTACACAGGGATCAACAAACACAAAATAAAAGCCTTTGACAGGTAAAAAAAAAAAAAAAAAAAAAAAATTCTCTGTGCTATAGGAAGGGGAGGGTATCAAAACTCCAGCAGGCTCTCCATCACATGTTCGACCACAGAGGTCACCTGGTGCAGCAACCCGTGTAATCTCAGGAATAGGAGGAAAAATAGCGTTCCTACAAACCGTGGAGAGAGCCCAGGAAACTAAAACTAACTTGAGTTTATTCTTGGTTTGTGCTCTTTTCGTGTGGCCATTTTAAACTTAATTGCTTTTTTTCTGGGCGTGCACATGACATAAAATAGATAAATGGATAATGTGGTGCAGATGCCAGAGGTGGGAAGATGTGGCTTCAGTGGTGTGTAAAAGTTAATTTCGACTCATCCATGATGCAACAACAGAATCAAATATTTATCTTATCTATCACCGAAATAAAAGAGAAGATGAGATGACAGAAATTATTTGGCAAATTACTGGTCAGTGTTGTTTTGAATCCACAATGAAATAAGTCATTTGTAAACTTTCATTGAGAACAGCAATTCCCAAAAAGTGAGCTGTGAGAGTACTGCAAAAATAGAAAAGATTTTAATTTTGAGTTAGTAGACAATATTTTAAAAGTTGTTTCCCAGGGTTAGAGTTAAAGTTAGAGTTCATTTGAAAGGATTTGGACCTTTTGTAGAGAATTTATAAATCACTTTGCTAACCTCTTTAAACAGGCATATTCAAAATAATATTGTGGGTTTGGAAGGTTTTTCAAGTGAAATGACCTTATTACATTTTACAGTATAAATAAACAGAGGTCTGATTCAAAGATCAAATGTTTTTTTTTTTTTAATAATAAGTCATTTAAGTTTTTTGAGGGTGGGAGAAGATTAACCTTACTAACTGACTGACCCTACATTCATTAGTTTGGGAATGGCTGATCTAAAAAGTTAATGGAACTTGAATGGTAAATCATGCAGTATATAGGAAAAAATATGAGACACAGTTAGTCCAAAAAAAGTACAACTAAGTGGGTTTATTATCAGAGAATACTACTATTGTTTCTCAAAAGGGAGAATGTCTTTTTTCTTTAGACCAACATGTACGTTTGATGTCTCCGCGCCTCCCTGCTCTTTTCCCTCTCCAGAGTGAATGTAATCAGCTGTGACATGAAAAAACACGTTTGCTCTCTGTCAGGACTCTGCTAGTCCTCTGATGCCAGTCCTCCACTGAGTCTCTTCTTCTCCCCCAAAACAGACTCTCCCCCACCTCTCTGTCTCCTCTTCCTCACATCGGCAGTGCTTAGGAACATCAAAATGCCATTAGGCCTTTAAAAACACCTCTGTTTCCTAGGTCAGCGGTGCCTTGCACTGTGGTTGTGCACTCTGAGCGCTCTGAGCGCTGACTGCAGTCACTACTGGGCCTCTGCTGCAGCGCTTAGGAAAAATAAACACCTGAAAAAAGAGCCATTGTTGAGGAAGAATATTGGGAAGTGAAAGACAATACAACTGGGAGAAATAACACCCAGCAAAATAACGCCAGATCTGCCCACAACTGGACACTGTCACTGCAAAAGGCAGTGGGGAGGTGGAGGTGGCAGTGGGTGTGGGTGTGGATGTGGAGGTGGCTGAGGTGGCATGGCGAGCACTAATGCAGTGATGTCACATGAAACGCCAGAATGACAGTGCGTTAACTGGGAAGGTTTGGCTGATCAAATAAAATGCATTAGCTCCAGGAAATGGATATTGCAGGCGGCTACAGAAATGGCCGTATCTAATATGGCAAAATGCAAATGAAGGAGGAAAAGAGTCGTGAAAACGTTTAAACTAACTATAAAGCGATGATGGAGAGCCGGACAGTGGCCGTCAATCTCCCCACTCATTACCTTCATGTGAAATTAACAGCAGCTTTAATCATTACATAAAATCTGCTCCAGCCCATTTGTTGATAATTGTGAAGCTTCTGAGGTTCAGAGTGGGCGATTTATCATCACTCACAGCAGGCAGTATATTTCCTCTGGAAAACTGCAAGTAAAAATATAAGTTTTACTGCATTCCTCGCACATTCTTTCTCTTCCAGAGGAATGATCTATAATATTTAGCTTTTTTTTTCAAATGCATTACATTTGAAACTACTTGGTGATTAAGTATCTGGGGGAAAGTGCTGACCACTTCAGCTCATGATGTGACATATTTAGTGCAGTTATTCCTGTATTGCTCAAGTGTTGGCTTGAAAATCACAGCAGCACCAAACTGGTGTTACAGTAAATCTACAGCACTTGTGGCCACTGGCTATATTATAACATGCTATGAGACAGAACAAAACTATTAGAGTATGGTCAATATAAAAACTATTATTCAGGTGTATTATCAAACACTCACCGTAACCTTTTGATGACAATTTCTTAAAATATCCAATACGCAATGAAACATTGCTCTTGATTTCTAGTGTTTTACTTCAGCTTGACCAACTAGAAACCATTTGTTTATGTTTCTGTGAAAATGGCATCTCTTTTCACTCGGCTGTTGTTTGACATATAAACATAGCATCTGAATGACTTTAATATCCTTCTAATCAATGTCCAGTGATCTTTTGATGTCCTCAATTCAATATAGGAAGGGTCATCCATGCTGCAGCTTTATAAACACAATAAAGGTAAATGATTACTCTGCACTGTGGTGTCCAAAAATACGGCCAGTAATGAAGAGAAATGGAGGAGTTTGAGGGGGAGGTCTGTCATGTGTCATTGGCCAAGACTAAACCCCAAGATTAATCACAAGAGAGGGGCTCTGTGGCTAAGATGTGGTCACCCTTGATCAATAAACCCACCTCCTTTCCTCCCACTGTGTGTCTCTACCTCACCATCTCTCTTTTTCTCCAAAATATACACAGTCTTTGGCACAAGCTTAATCAGCATAAGTGAAAAGATGAATTGATGACATTTACAGTCATATTTTTATCGACTACTCGAGTTTTGACTTCTGAGGCTCCACTCTTGAGGAGGTGACTTGCGGAAATGCATCCAAGTTCAGTCTATTTGCAAAACCATCAATTGCACATTCCTGCTGCAAATGAAAAAAAGGGCATGAAATCACTAAGCAGGAAAGATACAAAAATGCAAGAATCCTCCTCATAATAGTGTGGGGCAACAGAGTTAAAGGGAATTTCAATTCATTACAAATTATATACTAAATCTACCCTTAGCAAACCACAACTGAACACACTTTGGAGAAGAATTTCCGATAATATTCTGCAGGGACCACAAATGGGACTTTTGACTTTGTCTATGAGGAGGGCATAATGCAATAACATTGCATTAAAAGGGCCTTTTTACAGTGTGGCAGTGCAGTGCGGCCGTATTCCTTGTGTGAGCCGGGTGCTCTGTTTGCGGTCACTAATGGGCATCAGAAATTACAGGCAGTGGAATCGCGCCCCGCGGGGGGACTGGCCTCCTCAGCGGAGCGGAGCACTTAGACAGTGTCTGGGAGGCTGCTTGAGGAGGAGGGGGGGACTCAATGTCACAGCCTTGCCTCATAATTAAAGAAACCTTATTCCTTATCCACAGTTAGGTGAGCCCTAGCTTGGTGCTCCATCTGAGGGCTCCCCCGTGGGTGTCTAATGCGAGTTGCCCCAAGTGTGCATGTGGGTAGATCAGCCTTTCTGCTGGGTGCCTGAGCTGCGAGCCCTCTGACCACCACCAGTGTACTGGGGCCATGTTTTTAAGAATCACAGACTTTAAAAAGCAAAGGAAATATTAACTTGGTGAAGTCTGAAAACCAGAGAAGCCAAAAAGTAAATGCAAAGTGCCATGTAGGTGTAATTTTAAAAAGCTGAAGTGTTGCCACAGTTTCCTGAAATATGATCAATTTTACTTTTCTCCTTATTTAGAAATGCAAGGCTCATCTTTGGGTCCTTAAGTCTGTAGATTGCCTAATCCCTCATTTGAAGTAAATAAAAGTAGTAGAGCTGTCATGGTCAGGTTGTTTTCCTCATCTAGCTCCCATGCTTTATAATTATTCATATGAAATGTGGTGCTGTTGATGGGCAACAGTCTTATTTTCTGCTTCAGTCAACAGTGCACATTTGTATTTCTAAATTGTGGAGCGCTTGTTATGTAAGGCAATTTTCTGCCTTCTTAAGAGCCGGATCTCCTGTGCATTAATCAGAAGCAGAGCTGCTGGGGAGCTGAGGACCTGTTCATGCCCTGAACCACACATCCACCTTCAGCAGCAGCACACATATCCTGGCACCACATACATTAATACACATTTTTATTAGAAACTTTAGATTTATAAACAGGTGTTTGCTTAGATAATGGTCAGCTGTGAATATGCTTAAAGCTTGGGCAATTTTCAAATTATTATTAAAGAAATTATGAAATCAAGAGTAGTACAGTAAAATGTATCTCCCATTAAGCCCTAAAACTATAAATTCTTGACAAAGCGATTGACATACTATTTGAAATATATTTCTGTATTTTATTTTGCCGAACAAACAGTCACAGTTAAAACGTCTAAACATAATAAAATCAGTAGGACATGAACTATTCTTCCTTATTACAGGCTACAGTTTGACCCTGAAGTTAAATAATACCTACTGAACAACCTGCAATTAACAAATATAATTTTGTACAGTGATTTAGATGGATAATGAATGGATAATGATCAGATGTGAGAATGCTCAAAGCTTAGGAATGTTGACATGATTTGCAGCTTTGCCTACTGATACTGAAACTGAAAGCACTTATATCCTCTGCAAATTGTATCTAATGATTTATGTCAAAGACCTTGATACACTACTAGGACTATAATACTGGTAGTTTTTGCAAACTAACAGTCACTGTTAAACACACTGCAATAATAACAATTTTCTTTTCTTTTCTTTAAATAATAAAAAAACACAGTTCAGTAAAAACACAGAATCAGCTGTATTTAAAGGTGCACTGTGAGAAATCAATTGAAAAAGGTACCAATATAGAGTAATGAGACAAAAGAGAGATAATGGACTTAAGCGTTACCAGTTTCATTGACAAACCACAGTATGAACCATCAGGTTCACATTTGAGCATGTCATTTTAATTTTGATTTAACACTGTGCAGGGTGACGGTGGCCCGTTTAGCTAAATTGAACAGACATGAAGCTGATCTGGAAAATCAATTAATCGACGGGCAAGGCTCATTTAAGACACGTGTTAATATAATGGGAGAAACACCCACCGCCCATGAGAAAAGGAGACATTAGGAGTAAATTGGACAGTGGTGATTCTAACAGCGGTTGACATGAGTAACATGAGTGCGCTGCAGCGGAAAACAGTAACATGAGTGTCTGACGAGGGCCTCAGCTGGAGACAAAAACAGCAGAGATGGGCCTGAGACTTGAGGAGGATGATGCAGTGAACGAGGGGAGGGAGGAGAGGAGGAGGCAGGAGGTCGGAGGGTGGCAAGGAGGTGAGAAGAGATGGAGAGTGCAGACAGCCAAGCCTCTGAAAGGCCGTTGTGGTTGGCAGGTGCTGACCTTGGTGAAGATGGGCTTTCACCAGAGGCTTCTAATGAAGGCTGATTGCCAGGGAACAGTGAGTGAGGCAAGAGGTAGAGAAAAGAGAGGGAGAGAGAGAGCGAGAGAGTGAGTGAGAAAGAGAGAGAGAGAGAGAGAGGGATAAAGGAGAGGCTCAGGTAATTGCAGCACTTGTGGGTCTGAGGCCCTGCGGTCCTGTGATGTCGGGGTGCAGCGGGGAAGAAGAGAGATGTCTGTGGACGCTTTGGTGGTAAATTGTGGAGCACAGGGACTGGAGGCAGGCCTCTAGGCTGTAATTACCCCTATGAGTGTGCGGATGAAGAGTGGACAGGCCCAGTGTGGGGCTCTGACAGCGATCAAGCAGACGACAAATGCGAAAGGGAAGGAGAAACAGACAGACAGACAGTAGGAATCTCTGCCAGGCCACCTGAACAAAACAGCTAGCCGGAGACTGGACCAAGGTCAGAGGCTATTAGTGTATACACAACACGCTGCTGAAAAGAATTTCAAAAAGACTTTGCCGTGCTGTGGAGGGTGCATTTCTTGGATGGAGACAGACAGACTACATGCATAATTCTTAATAAATTCTGCTACAAATGCGCCTATTGTCTACACTTCCTCTGTGCTTTAGAGCCCCAATGTGGAAAAGTTTAAAAAAGCTGCTGTCTCCATTTTTGCTTGAAGACTTTGGGGCAGCGTTTCAATACAGGCACAAAATGGACATCACTTCCCGATTGGTTTATATCAGCCACAACTCGACGATCGACTGCGATCAAAAAGCTCTGCTAAAACACTTACTTTCAGTTTCACCTTGTCATTAATCTCAGAACAGAATTACTTTTCACATTGCTGTTTCTTGTTTGTAGAACTTTCTGAAACTCGGCAAACAAATGCAGAGGAAAGAATAAAAAGCAACTAATTCGATCAGAGCCACACACACACACACAGAGAGAGAGAGAGAGAGAGAGAGAGAGAGAGAGAAAGAGGGATGTCGAGGCTTCGCTGGATGACACAGCAGGGTCAGGAGGTTCTGGGCACACAAACTGGAATGAGAGAGCTGATAGGTCGGCCTAAGCTTCCCGCTGCCACGGATCAGTATGTACTGCTTCTCCTCTCCCTGCCTCGGCTGATGTAAGTCACTGGAGTGGCAAATTACACCAGACCTACAGCTGTAGCCCGACATTATGATTAATTTGATCAGTAATTTCTCCTGTTTTTCATTTTAATCGCCGTGACCATTCTGCTGTGGCAGGTCTTTCAGATCTAATTAAGATCAATTCCGGTGTAACAGACTTGGCGAGCGCCTTTACCCAGTCAAATCCCTGAGCTCTCTGGGCATGGAAAAAACCTGCAGCTCTAATCAATCAAACTTCTAGCAAAATCCAGCGGTCTCCTGCAATCAGCCCATTAACACACTTAAGCAAATTTCATAATCTTCCCCCGTCTACTTGTCATGAATGTGGTGGCTATTTTGAGCAGCTACAGGCTGTACCTCACTGTAGTCCTCATACTGGAGAGCAGAGTGGACGTGGGCAGGGTTGAAAAGTGTTGCATTGTTACTCCATTTAACCAAATTAGCTGCACTAATCTGAGTTTAGGCCACTGACACAAGGGGACACAGTCTGTTGTGATGCGATTCCTACTCTAATAGGGATATTAATTAATTAATTTTGTTTCACAAATTAAAAACACCAAGCATTAAAAACACAAAGGATGTAATGAGTGCTCTGGATTTCCTCACTCTGAGAATATCACGCACCTCCCATGAGAAGAGAATTACAATGGGACATTAATTGGAACATAATGAATGTTTGTCTCTCAGCAGCTCTGCTCTGTGTTTTCGGCAAACAGTTCAATGGCTGGGTGATTCTGAGTGTCTGAGCGAGGACATAAGGAAACAGGGGCATTATCTGTGTAATGCGATTGCATTATTGTAATTATGACTCGACTTTATTGCAGTTCCTCTGGGTAAAGAAATGTCCTTCATTAAAATGTACATAAGGCAGATAATTGTGACAGTAGCTGATATGTTTAGCCAGTTTTCTTTCTCAAATCTGATAAAATACAAAACTTTAATAATGAAAATTATACACCAAATTGCTTGATTTAATTAAACATTTAATCAATAAACTAAACTTTTTCCAAGAACATTTTGAATGAAAAATACATTTTTAGTGACTAAGCAGCATTTATCACATTTCTGAGAACAGAAAATGTGTAAAGTACATACATAAGTGATAATAATATGTTAATTGATATAGGACCTATCAAGAACAGATGTCACAAAGTGTGGCACAAAGAAAAAGGAGAAACAGACCACAGAACAACAAAACAAAAACAATGCAATTAAACAAGCCTGAACACAAAGATGTTTTATACAAATATAATAGTGTTTACACATCTTAGGTCCAAAGGAAGAGAAAAGGACCTACTACCTCAAAAGCAGCATTCTCTTTTTTCTCGAGCCTGCAGTGGGGAAATTTAACAATTGGCATGAGCCGATTACTGTTTAATTAATCGTGTGATGCCAGTTCTGAAAAAAATTGGCAAACATTGACCCATTAATTTGGCCTGACTGATTAATCCGTCTACTTCTATTTCTTACAAACTCTTTGTTTAGAACCTGTTCCTAAATTTAAATTTTTTTTTTTAAAATTAACCAATAAGGGGCTTAGGGGTTGTGGAAGAGAAAATCCAATCACTGATCCTGGCAGTGGAGGGAGGAGGAGCTGCAGTTTAAATCCCATTGCCGACTTGAGTGGTTTTTGAGACCACGGCCTGTCCTTGGGCGAGCTCCTCACTGGGTGACACAATCTTTGACAACCCCAGTATTGACCTGAAGAAACTAAACCTTTTATGGCCATTCTGATTCCCCCATACACGCACAGAGACACACTTTTCATAATCCTATTTGATGAGGCAATATCTTAATGACACCTGACGTGGCCCCTGCAAGCAGCTTCTGCCCTGTCATCATAATCAGCTGTGCTGCTTCTTTTGGAGAAAGATAATCTATAAGAAGCTCAGGGTCTTAATCGTCACACAACCCTGGGTCAAAAAATATGTTCATAAATCCTTCAACATTTGACAAATACAGGTGTAAGAAAATATCAGTGCTGTCAAATATCATGAAGCACTGAATCAATTAGGGATTTCACTTTTTATCCGAAATTCTATCCATTGAACTTCGGGGTTCTGACACAATGTAGGATTTTTTCTTGGAGTTGGTAACAATTTGTTGACAAGCCAATGATACTGGTGAACTTTGAAGCAGGACTTTTAATGTACCAACCATGTCTTCAGACCAGGTGCAGCAGCATCTGTTATAGCATTTTATACAAATAGAATTACATTGTTTTATTTTTCAATATATCAGAAACAAAAACTAGCACTGTGCAACTTGCATTTTCAACTGAGCTTTTAGCAGACCTGCTCAAGATTTGACAGAGTTGACATTCTCCCTGTATTGAGTAGGTGAGTTAATCTGGAGACATAATTTGAAGGTTGAAATCCAACATTGTGTCACTTTAAGAACCCATTTATGTTCAATATACAGCGTAGAAGTGCATCAGAGCTCCTGAAATAACGCGTTGTCCCCTAGAGGGTGCTGTGAGCACAGCTTGTCCTTAAATTGACACGGAATTCCTTCCTAGTTTAGACGTAAGACAGCGATTTCACAAGAAAGCTAGAACCATCCTCCTGAGCGAACAAGCACAACATCAAAGCATCAGCAACATACTTAGTATTCACATAATATTTGTTCAAGCATGATTTTTGGGAAAGAGTTGTATCAAAATATGTATATTTTTTTTGACAGTGGTTTTCTGACTGTGGCTCTGTGTATTTAAGCCTCCGGCCACTAGTTGGCAGCAGGTTCTCAGCCACTCAGATGCATATTGTTCATGCATCTGACTTAATTTTTCCAAAAACAAACTATTTTTTGGGAAAAAAAGAAGCAATATAAAACCTTGTTTATATTATCCCCATATATTGTATCGTCATCTTTGTATCAGAATATGTACTGTATATGAATATGACTCCTTCCAACACACAACCCTATTAACAAGTATGACTGTAATGTGGCTCTTTGTATGCTCCCTGACATAAGCTGAAAATGTGAATCTGTATGTTGGTCAGTAACTGTGAATCCACACTCAGACTGGACAGTGTGTTTGGTGCAACGTAGCGGCCAGCTTTTGGAGCCCATTAAATTCAGAGACTGTTTTTCCTGCTGAGTCTCACTAGGCCGTGACAGGGCCAGAGAGAGCTGCAAGAGGGGAAACAAATAGCCCAACTCATCCTGGCCATAAAGAAGGTTGCACCACAACCCAATAAGGCTGTGACGCTGATGAATGTGGCCAGGGACAGAAAGGCGACCCTTGCCAGACTGGACCAGAAATGAAACCACAGGGATATAAAATAGGTTATTATCGTCACACAGTGACAGCAAGACAGACAGAAGGGCAGAGATGGATGGACAGACAAAGTGACTAAAAAGGAGGTTGAGTAGGAAGAGCAGCAAAGATTAAGGGACTGATTATGGCTGGAGGATAGATAACCTCAGAATCCCCTCTGAATCTGCAGGAGGATGGGAATCATGCTTATTGTCTGGTGGTGAGGTTTGATGTGCTCAAGTGCATCATGGATTCAGCAAAAAGATGCATATTCAAACAGCCTCACAGAGACAGACAGAAGAGCAGCCTGCCTCCATTCAAATACAGCTACTTGATAAAGATCAAGTACCGACAGAAAATCAAGCACTGCGTCGTTTGCTCAAGGCTGACCTGCCAAAAACCACGCCATCTTCAATGACACCATTCATGTGCACACTTGAGTTCTTAAACTGGGGCGTCGTATTTTAAGTATTTAAATTGTGCTCTTGAATTTTGAGTAGTGTTAGTTTAACGTGAGTGCTGCTGCTGTGGCCTTTTCATACTTCTCATAATGTAGTTCACTCCGTGTCCATGAAAACATTATATGAATAGGATAAAAGCAGCTGATTATGGCTGAAAGCCTTGTATAATTATAGACAATGAGAACATTGACACATAAAATATGTTGAAAACAGCATCTGATACACTGTGTTGTATTTTTATTACCATAAATACATGTCGACAGTTTGGATGAAATCAGTCAGGTATCAGCCAAAACTAGATTTATGCTGTTTCTAAATATTGTTACAAAATATACATTAAATTAGTACGTGTGTAATATTTAAAACATTTCTGGTTATTGTAGAAAAAGAAAAAGCCTTTTTTATTTTGTATTTTGGTACTGCCATTTTGTACCACCATATTTCTACAGCAGCTCGAACATACACGTACTCTGTTTCACTTTTTAAAGGTTGTTATTCAAAAGTAGTAAGACAAACTACACCCTTCCTAATTTGCAAACTTGCTGGAAATCTGTACTTTCACCATTAGATGTCATCAATTCTTTCACACGGGACTTTTAAAGGGATAGTTCCAATGTTTAAAGTGGCGGTATATCAGGCACAGTCATTGTGTTAGGTACAGTGGAAAAGTTTAGTATGCTGACTGTTTGGCCACACAATTATGCATTGTGTTGACCTGGATGAGGAAAGAGAAAAGAGAGAAAATGTCTTATAGCCTGATTAAAAAAAGGCTGAACTGAAAAATTTAAATAATAATTAGTAAGAATTATTACTTATTTCTGCTTCATTTACAATACTGCCAGTAGTTTACCAAACTGTTAGACAGCACCTTGTAAGTAAAACCAAAATACCTGTTTTGCTGCACCGTGAGAAAGTTTGACTGACAGCATGGTAAACTTGTAAACGTATTCAAAATATAAGGAACAGTTAGGACTACTGATTTTTTCTTTACAGGGCTGTGGCACATTTAGTTTGCTGACCCTATTCACATAAAAACAAGATATAAATCGTGGACTGGTTTCAACCATCTCCCTCTGAAAACAGGCAGTGTGATGAACAATGTCTACTGTTTGTAACACACTATGCATAGGTACCTCATGCACCCCTACTAAAAAACAAATGAATTCACACAAATAAATGGAACTATCCCTTTAATCAAAGATCCCAAGTTACATACAGTGATGCAAACCACTAAAGGTTCAAATGTGAATAATTCCATGGGTTTTAGCGTCAGAGTATGAAGATACAGTCTAGACCTAAGTTTGTGGACTTACCGGCAAAGGAATGGGAGGAGTGACGGGAGAAGGAAGGCTGCGAGCCGGTGAGTGATTGGGTCTGTGAGGTGGAGACTGCTGAGGATGCCCAGAGGTGGAGGAGCAGGCTGAGCCTGGAGATGGAATGGAGGATTGCTGCTGGCTGGGTGGGGTTATGTGATGCTGGGATGGCAGCTGGTTCTGGGTGTGGGAGTGGGTCTGTTGCTGCTGCTGTTGCAGCTGCTGCTGCTGCTGATGATGCTGCTGCTGCTGCTGCTGTTGCTGCTGCTGGTGGTGCTGCTGCATCTGTTGGAGCTGCTGCAGGTGCTGGAGCTGGGAGCTGAGTGATGAGGTAGCTGTTGATGAAAAGACAGCAGGGTTGGATTCTTGTTTTTGCATGAGACCTGAACTCTTCATATAGAGAACAACAAACGCAAATGAGTTTGAAGCTGAGAAGTGTTTTCAGCACATAAACTGGAACACATCATTGTTTGAAGGATATGCTCACACCTCAGATTGAAGTACATAGTGGTGTGGTATGCATAGGGTGGATAGTGAGAGAAAGATGTAAATTGCATGGAGCCACAAAAAGATCCTCCAGGGTTTTTTGGCTGCATGATGGAGTCAGTAAATTTTATTTCACTAGTTGGAGGACAAAGCTATCAGGCCTGATTGATATAATTGCTCTCTCTGGAGCCAAAAAGTCTTCATTGTCACTTGGAGAATGTCAGATTCTCTTGTTTAATGAGAACAGACATCCATCTTCACTGCAGAAGTTCAGAAATAAACCCATTAACTAATTGGATCCAATAATGGTGTGTCATTAGAAGCTAATTTCAACCTTTAAATGCTTATATATTTTTATTGTGTTAAAAAAGGCCAACACTCAAACAGGAGTCTTTAGCCACACTGGAGTGAAAATACTCCCATGGATACACAATGGCCATCTAAAATATGACCTTAAAATAATGTACAGTAAACAATGTCATTTGAAATTCTACCAAAACATTTTAACATATCATTTGGAAAACTGTCTTTGAGCCATTTTGGACAGTCTAACCAAAATCTTTGTCCTAACAATGTCATATCTAACCACAAAATTCATTTAAGACCCTCAGAAATTATGTTCTGCCTCATTTAGCCCCCATAAGGTACTTTTTGGACAAAGCCAGTGCTTATACCAGACAAAGGTCCTTAAGAGGTAACATAAACACGTACACTCAAAGAAAATGTTTCTCAATGTCAGGAAAAAAATCCATACAAATACAGAACAAACGTGTAACAAAAGGGTATCAACTGTAAAATTATATGTGGAAAATTCAGCCAAAAAAACATCAAAGATGCCCTTCAAAGTTTAAACTGAGGAAAGGCCATACTGAGTTTGCATAGTGATATAAAATGTTCTCTGTCTCAAACCTACAAAATATTTACAGGACGAATGTGTAGAATTTACAGAGATCTACTGACAGTAGTATATACTATTATATAGCGTAGACTGTAAATCATGATTATATGCAGTATTCATTACCCAAAACTAAGAATCATTGTGCTTTTGTTGGCATTAAATGGGACCTATATATCTAAATATACCTATCTGAAGGTTTTTGTAAAAACACATAGATTAATAATATATATTTGAACTGTAAACCATATCTCTGTCTGAGATCCAATAAGACTGATTTAATTTCAGTTTTTCATCCAAACTACACTATAGGGGAATGTATCTTGAAAAAATAAATGTGTAATCTAGTGTTATATGAAAAGATTTGAAGCAATTTATTCAATAAAATGAACTGCAACAAAATAAACTGGAAAAAACACAGGTTCAAAATACCGCGAACATTCATTGATAATGTAGCTACGCAACTGTGAGCACAAGTACAGACAAGCTTGTATACGTATACAGAATCAATGCACTTAAATTATTTAAGTGGGGTTGTCTCATAAAATATAAATAAATGATTGGGGCAGACGAGTCTTTGATTGGTTTGGTCACTACGATTGTAGGATGGCACAGATGAACATTTGATGAAGATCTGATCATCACGCTCTATCCTCACTCCGCAGAAGCACAGAAAAAGTAAGCTGCCGTCTCTTGGCCAGTAAACAGTACACTTTTCCATTTCTTCTACCTCCTGACACATTGACACCTCTCTTACACCCCCACCATGAATTATATATCATCTCTGCAAACGGCGAGAGTCCAATTCTCACTTGAAATGTTGGGGCAAGTTGTCTAGCAAGTGCTGAGCCCCTGACAGGACTGGGCTCTTTTCCTTTGCAACTTCACGACGACAAAATGTTGAGCCCCCATTTAGAGACGGGATAAAAGGGAACAAAGACACAGAAAACAACAAGGGGAGCAAAATGAGATATCTGTCAAAAAATTATCGAAACCAGGCAACGATCAAAGACGATTGGAGAATTTCCTCCAGCGGCAACCATTAGGCTGAGGAACAAGAGGCACAACAAAAGAATATGATTCAAAAGAAAACAAATACAGAGGGAATATGGAAGAAGCCCCATGTGGCCTTATTATAAGGGCTACACCGCAGGTAACTATATTCTTTAACAGCAGTGCTTTATAAATTCTGTCATCTTGTTAAGACTGTCAGGACCACTGACCCTCCCTTACTCTCTCACTGGGCACCTGGCACTTTGAAGCTCATTCTTTTAACCACAGCTGTCTCATTGCTTTGGTTGAGCACATAATCCAAATGGCTTGTCTCAGCTAATTGTTTGTGCTCCTTACTCCAGCAGACACAAGGCCGAGGATGCGAGCGCAAGCTTCACTTATGATGGAGAGAGGGCAAAAGGCTACCAGGATCCTACAGTGCTCATTATATCTCCCAGTGTCTCTTTGTTGTATCTCATATTCACTAGTCCTTTTCGACTGCAATGTAAGCAGAGCTCCCACTTAGTCATCACGCCTGAGGGGTGTAAGAGCAACAGTCTCATTTTCACTGTTGTCACAACTCACTATGTTAATGTTTATAATTAGGAATGAGCCAGAGCAAAAGGTTGCGCAGCTAAATTAAATTAAACAGTGGCATCTTGAGCTGCATTTAAACATTTGACAACAATCAGTTTGGGAGCACAAAACACCAGCACCGAGAAATCTATGGCCTCCAACCTCAACGCTTTGAGACTGTCTGCCATCTCTCTTTTCAGAGCTTTGTTTTAGTTGTTGTGCCACAGAAGAAATCAACTGTTATCTTTGTCTGTCCCAGCCCCGGCTTCTGAAGTACTAGAGGACGAAGCGAGACTGATTGTCAGAGGTCGAAAGGCTAGGTCAAAGCTAGCACATTCGTCAGACAAAATGCTATTTTTGTTTCCTGTGTGGTTGAGAAGTGAGAGGGTTGGGGTGGGGGGGGGGTGGGCAGTCTGCTCTCTCATTACCAGCGCTATCTCAGAAGTCCCTGCCAACCCTCCTATTACAGCACTTTTCTCTCTGAGGCTGATTCAAGCCTTGACTCCTTGTTTTCCTCACAATGCACAACACCCACATTTGCAACTATTCCCTTCAAGTTATCCTATTTGTGTGTGCGCATAGTATCTGTGCACACGTGTGGTCAGGACAGGCGTCCACCACTCAGTACATTTTCATGCACAACAAAGTCTACATTCTACGGTGTAAGCTGGTTAACTGGACGACTGGCCTTGTCCCAGTATACATGCTGTAGCGGATTTAATTTACTGAATGAACTGTGTCTGCCTCCACTGCACTAGGTGGCAGTATGCCACAATTTTCTGGTTGACCTCTGATGTCACAGAAGAAAACAGGTTTAGCCGCTATTTGGTAGCACGTTCATTACCATACCGTGTCTTTCCACCATCCATTAACTTCACAATATTACATTTTTAAGCTGACAGAACATACATTTGGTGTATCTGTATTTCACCATGTTTTTATTGGTGTTGTCTTCTGTATATCGGTTTCTTCCACTATTTTTTGGTTCAAAGGTCAGGAGTGAGAACTGGGGTACATGCATGGAGTCTGACCAAACAAACACATACAGCAGTAATTCGATTACCAATTGCATTATCAAAACTGTGTTCGTCTGAGTGCTACATGTATACATGTAAAGTAAATGTATGACGGACACTTCAAGAATTTAAATTTAACTACCGCAGGAGTCTAATGAAAATAACTGCAACAAATAAGGGCTTTGGATTTTTCCATAAGTTATGGCTTATGTCATAAGTGAATGACCTAACATGCCCTGTTCTGTGTAACACAAACGAGTTTAAAGAAATAAAACCTCAGTTGAAGCATTGGATTTCGAAAGCACATGAATCGATTTTCAAAGACCTTACAAAATGTCTTGCCAAGGCCAAAGTGAAGTGCGACTTCGCCACAGCAGTAATCACATGTCCACAAAAAGACTTTGCCTTTCTTTCACTTTCATCAAACCAAAATGTGCACTACAAGAATGGTCTCACGTTAGGAATTTAAGTTACGTGAACACCAAAAAGGGGAAATTGATCAAAAACCTTGAAAAGAATCACAGGAGTGAATAAAATCTACAGTAACTTTTGTGTCAGATCAGTAAATTGTGCGTATCACTGCACAGAAAGTCTTTTCTAAGACATAGAGTTGTAGATTGTAAAGTTGTCATTGTCGACATTGACATATGTGCATCACCTTTTCTGCTAAACATTAAGAACTGATCAGAAACTATCTAGAAGTCTGTCAGGCAGGAGTCAATGAAACTGTCCAATGTGACCCACCATGTATTTTTAGGACCCACTTTAGTTTAAACACAGCTGTCATTCTTTAACAAGAGAGGTGAGAAGGGACAAACAAGCTCCCCATTACTGCTCAGCCTCACGTTCCACTATGGGAGTCCATAAACCACTGTCTCAATTGCCTTTTCAGTGAGTCACACTGATAATTACTTCACTGGAGGTAAGGAGATTTAGACTGTATGAGCTGTGGTAATTATGAAAGTGGTCAAAGGAAGGTCATTTTTCACTCTGTGGATTAGACTGAAGAACAAGCAAACTGAAGACTTAGACAACATCAGTGTTTCTGTGCTGCTTCTCGGTGGCTCACTGGAAACTCAATCACTTGGATAATGCTTGTCCATTTATATCCATTTTCGAAATCAATCAATCAGTCAACAATGTTTTTGTGATTAATTCTTATGTTAAAGAATGCTTTTACATGAAAAACAATAAGGGTCATGATATGTATGTTTGGAATTTGAAGCATACCTTTGAATATTTGCTTCAAAAATGACAGAAACAAACTGATGAGTATCATCATGCACGAATCATGTACGAATACTGTAATTAAAAGAAAATCAATTATGTGTAATATTACTGCATAGAAAATAACACTTATTTATTATAGCATTATTTTAAAATATTATTTTATTAGTTGTTTTAGGTGGAGCCACTTTTACCTTATACAGTTGGACAGTGTAATCAGTATCACAGTGTTTATAGCTCATTAAGAAAATATTGATGTGTAAATTAAAAATATCTAAATTATCAGCAGAGTAAAAAGAGAAGTATTTGTTTCAACAATTAATCTAGTTATTTCCTACTACTGCATACAACTTCAGCATTAACTATATCACCTAAACTTGGTCTTGCTTTGCCTATTTTAATATTTTATAGATGCGGTTAAACTCAGAGGAAAGTGTGACTTTTATCATCTAAAAATGAACCAAAAAAAAGAACAAACAATAAACTCTAGGAATAAACTAACATTGTGTTTGTAGTTTATTTTAACCAGCTAGTCCATACCAAATATAATCACATAAAAGTAACTGACAATAGATTCCTACTTTGGCAATGGTTGAAAGAAAAAGAAAAACATGACTCATGACATCAAGCAAATATCAGTGTTTCATTCCTGCTGCAGTATAAACTCAGCAGCTATCAAAAAAAAAAAAAAGAGAGAAAAAAGTATATATGAAGACACTTAAGAAACAAGAATCAAGAGTCGTGAAGCCGCAGGATTTTACAGACTTAACCACATCACTTGTAGGGATCCAGAGATAACACTTTCATTTTGTGATGTAAGGCAATATCAAGCTGTGTCGCAGAAATCTCACTCCAAGGGAAGTGTTTTAAAGAATCAAATCCTCTCCTTGGAGATGTTACACATACAAGAAAATCCCTCTCCACTCAATAATGTTGTCCTTTTGGTGTTGCTTATGCCAAGTTATTGATTTCCAAAGTGTGGTCCAGGGACCGCGAGGAGCACTTTAGAAAGTTCCAGGGGGTCCGGAACAAAGTGATCTCTGGTTTATACTTTGACCAGATTTTATTCATTTCTGAAGAAGGTATTCCAGTTGTTGGTTAGATTGACTTTTACTGGCTTTTAATAATGATTGGTGGTGCCACACTATGTGCTGGGGTGGTTATTAAAGGAGACTGGGGAGACGTCTTTGCTCCCTGGCTCCCTTTTTCAACTCAGTGACTACGGTGGCCTTCACATACCAGAAAATCATACCAGAAAAAAAAAAAAATCTTTTTTTTTTTGCGTTTGCATTGTCAGGTTCCACTTTAAAACTCGGAAACATGCACTCTAGCTGGTTTGTCTAGAACAATTAGAAACATGGTGGTGCAAGACGGAAGCATGGCCCTTACTTTTAACACAATTTTACAGTTATACTTAATAAATATGTAAACTGACATGTAATTCACATGAGGTTGATCACTCATTGCTCCTCTGCCTCACTAAAGTGGCGTTAACTGCTGATTGTCATAGGGTGTCGAACCTAAAACAACTCCAAATTCAACTCAGATGTTTTGTGTCTTGACTGTGTTCTCAGGAGGACGGCTAAGCTCCTGCCTTCCACATTCACAGCAAAACACAGCATTGCTGTCTTATTTTTCTGATGGGCCAATTGTGGCATTCAGATCATTCAAAGTTCACAGCACCCACTACTGGACCATGCAATAATTACTTCAGACATTCTGATGTGCTTCTATGCTGATTATTTTGAACCCCAACAAATTTAAACGGATAAAAAGTGACAGGCCTAACACTTATGGGTAGTATGTTAAATTTCTGAAAAATAATTCATGTTAAAGATTACATATTAGACCTTTAAAGGTTTTCAGAACCAAGGCAATTAGCTATTTACAATATAAAAATATTAATCATATTCAACAATATTTTTTTTATTATGCACATAAAAAAAAACTGAGTGGATCTTTTGTATACCCCCCACAGAGAAGTTAGTACACTCTTTTTTTAAATGCTGCTTAGTGTGTGTGTGTGGGGGGGTGTCACTCACTTTTGTCCTTCAGAGTCCAGAAGGTGTTGGACCGCCCCTCCATCTTTAAAGCGTCTGTCTGCTTGGCAGAACTGACTAGGTTATTACAGCATGTTCATGGTCCCATCATGTGTCGTCAGACCAAAGCAGAGGCCGTGAGTAAAAGCCTCATGCAAAATTTATGTTCATGCGGCTGTTTCAGTGGGTGGAAAAATCAATATTGCGGGCCTGATGCACGGAGATGACTGAGTGCTCTCTGAATGACAGTAAAAGCTGGGAGAGATTGAGGGGCTACATTTACTGCTCTAGAAATTGAGTGGAATGGAGTCGCTCTAACACTCTAAATCACCTTAAATTTGAATTTCATTGTGGATTATTTTGGTAACAACTTTGATATCAAGGACTTGAAGACATTATGCCATTAGGGAACACGAGAACAAATAAAGAATGAGCAACCTTGTTTTCAAACAATCCAAAACACATCTTGTGGTTTGTGAGCAGCTACAGTATTGTATATTATTAGGTTATTAAGCCTTCCCTTCCTTTCCAACTTACATAGATATAAAATGATTGTAGAATAATCAAAAGACAATGTGGGTATGAGGAGGACATCATAGAGCTTTTGTTCTATGCTGCTTCGCTTACATATGCTTTTGATAGCGTGCCACATACCCACAGTGCATTTGGGGGGGACGTAAGAAGAGAGTGAAAGAAAGTGAGAGAAAGAAATTCAGTGGGATGAAATAACCCCAAACAATGGGATTTGCTTTCCATTCTTCTGCCTCCATCTTCTGTCTTTAATTATTCCCTTTGGTTGTCTGAGGGAGCGTGTAAGCACTTTCACACAGCACAACATGCCCAGCAGCACAACACTGTCTGCCTCAGTGATGTGGAGACTTCTGAGTGACACTGAGCTTCTTGTGATTATTAATGCTGTTTAATACAACACAGAGCAGCCACTATACGATTGAGGGGGAAAAACAGATTTCAAAATGCATGCATTCAAAATGCAGTGTGAATGGAATAATGTACAAGATGAGTGCTACACTTGAGACAGAACACCCCACCACCCTACACAAACAACGTGTACACCATAAAATGGGGGCTACTGTTTTGTAGACGCATACACTAAAAATGTGTATTTGATAACAAGTACCAAACTGTGCTGTATTATGTACACAGCACTTAATGGCACCTCAGCTGATCCTGGTGGGATCTTTTGTGCCGGTTTAGTAGTTTCTTCCTGAATCTCATATGAGATATTTGAGAGCCCAGAACGATGTATGATGAATGAAGTAGCATGCTACTTATACGCTTATCGTGCTCACTGACTAGCAACAGGTTCAGCAAAGGGCAGCAGCAGTAAATGAAATTCCACACCGGGACAATATATCATCAAAAGAAATGTATGCACCTGAAACTTACAAGCCTTCCCCAGATGCGGACAAGGTGCCTGATGGGGGCTGGGGGAAGAGGGGGGAGGGGGAGGTGGAGGTGGAGGAGGAGGAGAGGGGAGGGAGGGTGAGGATAGGATAGTGTTGGGGGGGGGGGATAAGAGAGGGAAGTGGGGGAGGGTTTTTTTTGCTGGATGGTTGAGGAGCAAGCAAGGGGAAGCAGCGGATTTTGTTGAATCACTTCTATTTTCATACTGGTTGATCTGTGTCTTTTAACCATTTCACTGCAGCTGGAAAATGAAAATACCCAGGCTAATTTCACAGTGAGAGCCCACTGAACAAAAACCGCCCCACAGCCTGTGGAAAAAAAAGGTGACAATGTCTACTGTGTCACTGTGAATCACAGCAGAGTAATTCAGGAGTTAGGCTTGAAAAGGGAAAAGTAGAAGTCGACTGATATGGGGTTTTCCCTCAGGCTGATGCCAATAATGCTTTAGAAATCAGCAAAAAGAAACATCGAAATTTTGGGCTAATTTGGATCTTTCTTTTCCTCATTGTATAAAATATAGCAGTTTAACAACAGAGGTTTAATTGGGCCTTCTTAAGTCATCAGTGTCTTAAAAATCATCACATCATGTTGTGAGTGTAAGAAGTGATGGCGACACAAAGGCAGATCACAATTGGAAACTGATTTCTCAAGATCGGTATCAGCACCTATAATGGGGAGACTTTGGTTGAACTATATTTATCAAAAAAATTGCTCATCTTAACATTAATTGAATGACATTTGTCTACAGTCTGATTTTGTGTTTACACTGCAGTGTACTTAGATGATTTAAATATACAGTACATATATATAGTATATATAAACTATATTTTAAACAAATGAAACATATAGTCCAAAAAACTGGTAACAAAAATGTGCAAACATACGGTCAAATGATTACATAATAATTGGCTGGATACTGATGAAAATGAGCTAAAAGATCAGTTCAGTTAAATGATAAGGTCGATTAATCGATCTAAGTCGAAGATGTGAGAAGACAATCAAGAAAAGCCCCTTTTCAAGAGTGAGGTTTTCCTAAGTAATAGATAGCTCTTTCCAAACATGCCGTGCTGTACTGATGCCACTGGATCCATCTGTGATGTGTCTGCAGTTAGTCCAGAAATAGCACCCACGGGGCCTACACACTCCTCAGGCCTCCTGTGGGACCTTTTAAGCTGCACTGATACTGATAAAAGCCCCTACAAACCAAGACCCCAGATACCTCAGCCATTAATTAAGGTAATTAGGCCCTGGTCAGCAATTAGTAACCACAGATAGCTTTTAGCAGAGTCTAAGACATCCTCACTGGTGAGGGGTTTGGTTCCACACCATCTGCTGACAAATGTCACCACAGACTCTTTGGTTTCACACCCGTGGAACTGGAGAGCTGTGTTTAAAAGTGACCTCTGTGTGATCCACGGTGGCTCCCACAGTCCCACTCCCACCGTATGCTGCTGCTGCTGCCGCAGGATCGCTTTATTTGTTCCTTCTCTTCTTTGATTCTTTTCTCTTTCAAACATGGAAGAGCCAGTTCTATGAAAATCCATACATGTTGTACATATCCAGAGTGGAAATAGGAAACATTCACTGCACAAGGTATTGATCCAAATTAGAACATCTGGGCTGAGCACAAGTAGTATTGATTGGACTCTAATGCTACATTGACTTGCTTGTATTATTACGTCTATGATAGATCCACATTGATAATGTGTTAGTTTATATTATGACCTTATAAGCACTGTACTGTAAATGAGGATAATCAAAACAATTCTGCACAGTAGATTTCACTTTTTTTGCAGTTAGAGTATAATTGTTGGACAAAAAAATTTAACTTTTTTCATTACAATTTAAACACAAAGAAAGAAAATTCTGCCACTAGGGGTCTCTCAAAACAATAACAAAATACATAATGTGATAATCGTGTTTGGGTTGCACTTTACAGGGAGATCTTCAGTGACAAAATGGGAAGTAAAGTAGTAAGTATTTGTCATTTGTGACAAGTACAAACAATGAAAAAAGGGAAGACACTCTGGCTAAAGAGGAGCACTGAATATGTCTTTCCTCACACAGATTTGGCAGACAAGCAACTGATACATTTAAAAGGCAATCAAAATGAAACAAACAACATCCTAGATTTAAATTTCAGATTTCTATAGATTTAAACAATGTTGTAAACAATTAAGCTCATGCAATACAGTGGCCTGTAATAATGTCGTTAAAATGTGACCAAAATGAAACGGTCTCTTACCTTACATGGAAATATGGAATTTTTTAGACTGAAAGTGTTTGAATTTTTCCTAATGTAAGAACTAGACTCAACCAAATATATACAATTAGACTTATGCAGTATGCAGAACTGTTACATATTTTATGTCTTTACAAATACACTTCAACTCAGGCACTACTGATATTCTATCACTTCTTGATATTGCATTACATATTACATCTTTAAGTCTGTGATATTTATGCAAACAAAAGCAAATACCCACCTGACACACATTCATAAACAAATGTGGCCTTTTTAAGAACTCCAAAACACAACAGTTCTGTGGTAAAGGTGTATAACAAGGTGCTTTAGACGCACCGATATAAAAAGGCTGAATATACACATGGAAACTCAGGTGGAATTATGCAATGACTCACATTACTGGGGAATGAGGAATAAAGGATGCAGCTATGCTGCTTTACACAATTTCAAATTTGAAGCATTTCGTGATAACACCATTTTCATTTCAGTTCAGTCCAATAAAATTACCATTAACATAACAACTCATGCAGAACACAGATAAATGTAAAATGTCACCCAGTTCTGCCAGGCGGGAATTCCAGTTTCACAAGATTACCATCTCTGTCTGCTCTCTCCCACTGCACCTTGTCTAATATTTCATTTACAACATTTCATAAGTTCATTTTCCCCTCACTGACCATGTAAATCACAAATCAATTTTCATTTAAAATGCTTGACTACAGATTGTTGCTGAAAGCCTCTGGATTGCACCTCAGCAATATGGCAGACCTTTCGCAAATCCTTTCGGAAACAGCTCGGCCCAAAAGTGGAGGGAGAAAGTGCGATGTAATTTCCACAAAACAACTCCAGGGCCAAGTGGTCAAGACATTTACTGAAAGCATTTCACAAGTGTTGAAATATCAAGAAAACAACACATTATTATGTACTGCAATTCATATCGGACTCAGCACCTCGTTGTTTATTGGATCTACTGACTTGTGATTAAGGCGAGTATTTGAAAAGAAGAACAGACTGATTATATGATGGTGTGAAGATGACATTTCATTTATGAAACACTTATATAAATTTTGTATTCAGTTAAGATATCAATGTGCAGAAGATGTCCTCAATGAAAAAACACTCGGATTGGAAATATTTTTCAATTTTACACTATTAATTTGGTTGAATGGACATGTTTATACTTGTGCACATCTCACATGTAACTGCGGCAGCTAAGGAGATGAGAGAATCAAAAACAGATGGACTATGATGAAATCATTTAGAATAGTTAGAATAGAAGGACATTTTGAAAACTGCCATATTGTAATTTAAACTTCTAATTCAGAGAACTATGCTCTCCCAACATCCTAATGTGAGTTCTGGGCAATATATTGATATTATATCAATACTGTGGTGTGAGACAAGATTATATTTTGGATAAGGTCATGTAGTGAAATGGCATCTGATGTCTTTTCCTGGCTCCTTTACAATTAACAAAGTAGCTTCAATTTTAAGCCATTTTATTGATGTTACAGCTGGATTTTAGTGTATGTATTGGCAAAAATGTTTCTTACACATGTAAAATATCCTGTTTTAAACATTAGAAAAACCATTGCATATATACTATATTCCCTAATAGTTTTGATTTATTTCTTGGGTATATTACAGTATTAATGATGTATTGCCACTGCCTATGTACAGCTTTACATCAAAACATATCTTGTTAATAGGAAAATAGCCTAAAAACATCAACATATTATTTATAAGCAATATCACCTGGGCGTAAGTATTGCAAAATATTTAAATAAATGTATCACACTCTGTGCAGAAACAATGCACACAGGACAGACACAGTGTGTAATGTAGATAGAATATTTCGTAGTCGGTGTATTTATGTCAGGTTTGCAAAAAGCCTCCCCCCAGTGTTTACCAGTGGGGGCAGATGTCAGGGTTTGCTGTGGAAGAGCAGACACAACCACAACTGATTAACAATATTATTGTCCTCCTCCACACTGCCATAAAGACTAAACCCCTCTGCCCCACCTCCTTTTTTCCTTTTATTTCTTTCTTTCTATTTCAGGGCCCGGCTGTGTGCTGTCCTGAGCCAGAGCGACATGCCACGAACACGAGTCAAAAGGCGGCAGTTTACAAAAACAGTGCTTCTATTTCTTATAGCAGATGGAAAATGCAAAGTATCATGGGATACATATGTTTAAAAAAGAAATGTGCTTCACAATCAGATGCACTGTGCATCATTTGTAGTTGTTTTCGTGCAATTATGAAATACATGAAACTTGAACTCAGAACAAATCATTAGCATGTCTGCAACAAGTGAAACACCGGGGGGAAAACTTACTCACATCTCAGCATCAAAAAAGACATGAGAGTATAAATCAGGAGTCTCCTGGGAGTGTGTCTGTGTGTTCACTCGTGCATGTACAGTAAACCTGCGCATCAGCCCAACTATAAATGTATTTGTTTGATTCTCACCCTCTCATCCTTTCCTCTGTACGTTTTGATTGGTGATTTTTTCCCCCCTTATTTCTGTCGGCAAACTGTCACAAAGGCAGTAACCCCCCGGCCCCACGTTTTCAAGCTGCTTATTGAAGACAAACAATAAACCACTGGCAGATATCAATGGCAGAGATGAGAACCCGGGTGCCATATCTGCTGGGACTGCCTTGGCAAACCTGCCTCAGCCTGCGCTTCATCTCCAGCAGCACCTCTCACTCTCAATTATTTGGCTGCTGTCACAACAAATCAATCAAATTACCGCTCCAGGACTGTGTGCAGCTGCTCCTATTGCACCGCTAGTTACATTAGCTTTGAAATGTATGAGGTCTACATTTTACCACTGTTATTTATTTAATGCAGCTCTCTCCCCTGCGAGTCATCTCACAACCACAGCAAAGTTAAATCATTAAAGGAAGAGGTGGAATACCTACGGCTTGAGAACACTTCAAATTAAACAGCAATGAGGGAGAAAGGGACATCATGTAAGGAAATGTGGACTTCTTATACTGGGGTCACTTAATGTGCTCACAAACAATAGTCTGTCTCTTTTCTTAAGCCAAAATGACTCTGACAAAAATACACAAGGAAAGGAATCCCACAGTGAGCAACTAGTGAGGCTATAACAAGCCCAAAAAGGATGTTTGAAGTTCTCCAGCTTCGATAATGTAATAGGCAAAGGGACACAGAAGCATTCCCATAGCAGACAGAGGTTAAGTCAGTGGCTCGGCCCGGTGAGCTAACGTCTTATAGGAGCAGCAGTCAGCTGAGGCAGAAGAGATGCAGTCTGATGTGTCTAACTAGTGTGGAAACATCTGGCTCTGCCCCCCAGGAGCCCAGCCTTTGGTGGTGTAATGAGCGAAGTGATTTCCCTAATTTGTATCATGCCAACAAGCGCAACCTGCGAACGACACCACTGAGCATTTTCATCAAAACGGCAGACGTGCCTTTGATTGGCACTGACACTGGGTCTCATTACTGCAGGTGAGTGGGATGCCGACCTTTATCGGGGAAGCCTGAGTGCTGTTTTGTGTTTCCTGCGGACGACTACAGAGGAACAATTCTCTCACCTCACCATTAACTCCGCTCTCTGATGTGATGCGCTGCCTGGCTTTTTCTGCTGAGAGCAAATAAGAAGGCAGATGCTTATTAATATGACAGAGCTCTGGTAAACTAGCTTCTTGCATTACCTTTGAGTGAGTCAGGGAGAAGACAGATGAGACTTTGTTCTGCTTTCTCCCATTGCGCATTACATGTACAATGCTTTGATACAACTTCTTTTACAAGTATGGTAATCATGCTCTGCTGCTTTTAAGTCCATGTGAAATGAAAACCTATTAAAAATGCAGCCGCATTTTTAAGTTAACACTGAATGCAACAACAAATAGCTGTACATGTTTTGTCTGCCTCGGTCACACAAATTGTGGGTTTTTTTTATTCTTATGAGCTGTCATATAAACAGACCTCAAGCATGACCCAACCTAGTTTTTGCCTCTGTGAAGTCAGCGAGAATTGTGTGCACTCTGTCACAAAAGATAACTTTCTCTCTTGTTTAGTTTCATTGGGAATTTGTTTTTACTGCATGTTTGTGAGCATAAATCATTCTGACAAATAACCAGTTGCAATAGTGCCTGTGTTTACCGAGTCTGCCACAGGATGCTGCTCGGTTTTATTTAAGCCAACCGCTCCAAATTTACAGCACAGCCCCATTACAGTGATAGTTATTCATCACAGTCTGAAGGAGCTGCTTTCCTAAAGCTCACAACAGATCGGCCAGTTCCTCTCTGTCAGATAAACCTGAGCCAGCCTTATTAGCACGATAACACCGACTTATTAAAGATGCTGTGTGTCATTGTTGTGCTTTCACCTAATTTTCCTCATTAAAACTGAATAAAGTCTCTTCACCAATATAAGTAGCAGATGATTTTTGAACCCACATGAACATGCAAAAAGGCAGTTACCATTTTTTTGTGCATGAGTTTTTATGGGAACAAGTTGGGATGGAAGAAACAAGTCAAAGGAAGAAGAAAACAACAACACCATCAAGCTCAGAGACAATTTTAAGATTTTTTTTTTCCTATTTGGTCTCTTTAAATTTGCTCTTTAAATTGATCATTTAAGTAATCAATTTGATGAAATAAAACACAAACATTCATAGCTAACATCTACGCAAACAGCCAGAAAATTAATGTGTGCCATAGCAGTGTGCCGGAAATGATGACAGAATTAGCTTGGTTGCCAAAAATGGGTCACCCGATAAAAGGTTTAACTAATAGACTTTATATAAATATTAAAAAATGGATGAGGTGTTCCAGTTTCCTTAGTGAAGTCAATCAGGAAGTAGGAATATAAGAAATAGCCACCAGGAGGCAACTCTGTGGGTTTCAAAAAAAACTCATTCTGAATGGAAGCCTATGAAAAAATCTGCCTATTTACCACATGGTTTATAACATAAGTTAACATTTTCCTGAGGAGTAAATTGCGAGTTTCAGAGGAAAAACAGATGGTAAAGTACAGCACAACTAGTGGACACCAGTTTGATTGACAGCTGATATCATCCAATAGGAGCCTGGGTAAAGGCAACACCTGAGAAATTTGCAGCTGCAAAATGTCAACGTGGCGCCAGTCAAGCTGCAAAATGGGATTTTGAGTGATATGCAGAAAATTATTTTGATTTAAATACAGAAATCTGACTTTATGTAACTTAGAAATGTTGAGTTTATGTGTGCGGACTATGTGACTGCCAGCATGCCAACTGTCAGGTTAAGTACACTGTTCCTCCACCCTCGACTGCCCATTCTTCAAGACAAACAGCCTTATTAGTGGGTCATTAGCCGCTTCATTACATTTAAATACCACCATTGGTTTGGCTCCTCCTGGAGTCTCATTACTGTGCCTCGCAGTTGTCTTGTGTCTGATCTGACACTAATTAAACAGCAGCGTGAGTGCTGTAAAGCACACTTGTTCCTGAGGTTGTGAAATAAGCCCACTGCTCCCCGGCGACAGTGCGGCTCTGACCTCGGGGGGTGGGGGTGGGGGTTGCAGTTGCCTGACAGAGGTGCTGTGCCAGCAGGCCTCATTCAGAGCAGCTGTGATGAACTCCGACAGGGGAGAGTGGAGGAGCGCTGTGTGGCCAGAGGGGCCTGGACACAGTCAAGACATTTAGCTTCACTCGTGACTTGTGTCACTTTCTCTCCATGGAGGTCCCTTCAATGAATCCCCCTCAGATAAGAGGATGTGCGAACAGGCAGTCTGTCAGCCCACACTCTTAAAAAAAGATCTGCCACAGAAGCTACAGTGTTTTTTTTTCACTATCTCTCATGGATGGGGAGTTTTATCAGGCCACTGGATTCTACACTGTCTGTTGTTTTGGTTGGCAGTGGACAATAAGGATGACGGAGAGGTGTTTGTTTTGGCATCCTGACACCCTGACAATGTGTCTGTCGATCAGTTCATAAGATCACTGAAGCCTCTGGGTTGTCCCTCATGCACCAGGAGGAAGATCTGTTAAAGTGCAAGTGAGACAGGCCTGCTGGGCCCATTATCGTCCACCACTGACGGATACACTGAAGAACTCGCTGGGTAGATGCAGGTTTATTAAAAGCTCTGCCCACAGCGATGGCTGCTGTTATTTATGCATGTTTGTGTCCATTAGGCTTCTACTTCCACATTTCCTCACTCAGGGAATCTGTCTATCCATTTCCGCACATGAAGGGAGCCTTCCCTGCACTTTGTGCTGCACTGTCATTATTGTAATCTCCAACCTAAAAACACACTGCTTTACATGTAGCCTGGCATCTTTTTACATTACTGTGCCTCTCTCATCCAAGATTTATGACTGACTGTTTCTCCATCCATCCCTCAATCTAATGGTATAAAAGAGACAATGTTTTAAACATTAAAATGAAAACCATTTACAACTATGATCAAAAGAGAACACTTGGGCATTAAAGTTTAAAAAGCGAGGATAAGCACTGGCATGTGGATGGACAGATGAGGTGGAAAGGAGTTAAAAAAAAACTGAAGTAGTGCACTCTTATGAACAGAAAAGAGGCATAAAGTGCTTTGGTGCTGCACTGCAAAACATTGACCTGTAATTAATACGGTTGATCCTCGGGGCGAGTTGAGAATGGCAGCTTTTTGGGATACAAACCCCTGAAGGATTCTAACCTGTGCAGAAGCTTTGTAAAGAATTTTTATTTGTAAAAACAAAAGAAATGTCTCATGTTATACAGCGGAATTATATAAAAATCTAATTGTGAGCAATATTTGTTATACATAATGGTAGTGATGATTAATATGGTACTTTTTGCAGTATGAATCATTATGGATAACAAACCAAAACACCATCATGAGATAAACATGCAGGTACAGACGTAAAATATTGATGTCTACTTAGAACATCCAGGTGCTTTGAGTTTTTTTGCTCTTTAATGTTGTGGTGACGGATTTTACTGTGAATTAAACCGAATACCAATACACAGCACACAGTATACTCAGTGGTGTGGTGTTAGACTTTTACAATATAGAAATTAAAAATAAACAATTTACTTTATTGTGCAGACATGACAAATATACTATGATATCAAAAACCTAAAGTACAGCATGTAAAATGTGCTCTCTCATTAAGATTTCTCACCTCATTCTTCCCTTTCAAGTGTGTTGTAGAATCTATGTAACCTTCAGTTAGCATCAAAACCCAATATGTTTAGTTTGTCTGTTGTGGGTTACTGTAAAAACATGGTGATCCAAATTGGTGGACTCTCGAGCTGACCTCGCTCCTGATAAAAGGGTCATTCTGGGGTAATGAAAAACAATTTATAAAATGAGGTGATTGTATAGGTGAAGTCTAATTACTTAATCTTCAATTTTGGCCAAATGAAAACAATTTCACCTAAGTTTTACACACTGGACTGGACTTAAAAATATGCTAGTGCTCCCTCATCTGATGATGTGCTCTATCATATTACACTTGACATTTGGACCATTTGGAGTACATCATCCTGATGCTACGAAATGCCATTGTCTGTGTGAACACAATTATGAATAAGGAAATTAAGTCACAACACTTGTTTTTCATACTTTTGTGTGGGTGAAGATCTGTTTGTCCAGTCATAGCTTGGCTTACCTTGCAGGTTCTGGAGGGGGAGTGTCATGAGGCCCCCTGCAGCAGCAGCAGCCACCAGGCTCTGAAGGTTGGCTGTGGGCAGGGAGAGGACCAGGCCCTGCTGCCCGCCAATGTGTCCGCCTGCGTTGAAGGGGATGAGTATGGGCTGGTTCATGCCTGGCGCTGCCCCAGACATCACGCCACCTACAGCATTGGCCAGCTGTTGTGCCACCAGCAGAGACTACATGGGAAAAAACATGCATAGACACATTCATGGCATCATTTTTCCCTTACAAAATGCTTCATATCATCAACATATCATCACTTATACACGGCATACATCGATGAGGACATTTTTATTGCTGTGTATGTTTGAATCTAATGAATCTGTTTTAATCTAATCTATATGTTGGCAATAATGGTGTTACTTTGACAGCTCAATATTTTCTTTGGTGGTACTTGGTAAAAAACGTTTGAGAAAAACTGCTATATATCAAACCACGCTCCCAACTCACACACCATCAATCATTTTGTAATTAAAATTAAAATCTAAAATGTATTTACATTAAAATTCCAAGTAAATATATAATGTATTAAAAGTATCCACAATCAAATCATGTTTACTGTTGTTTTTATTTTAGATAATTTAGGATTTAATGCTAGATGTCTTGTTACTCTGCAACACAAACTTAAAATTAACTGTAATAATGGACAATATGTTTTATTTTTATGATATTATGAAAACACCACATTATTCCAATAGTCACATAGTTAATAGTTATCTAACAGATAAACTTTGTCCAACAAGTGATAATTAAACACAAACTAATCTAATGTGTAATGCCATAACTAATGCAGCTTTGAATTGCAACTCGCTCAGAATTATTGATAAAAACAGCTGAATTTCCCACATAGATATTAGATTCCTCTGAATACAATAAATGATAGAAGTGTTGCCTTGACCAAAATAACAAATACAGAATGAGGACATTATTAATATGCAAACCATTTTACATCCCGAGACGTTCAAGTGAGTAAAATCGATAAAGTGAATGTCGGCAGCTTGAATGTATGACTAAATCAGTACACTTTGATGAATGTAATTGTTCTGCAGCTGAATTCTGCGCTTCGCTGTGTCACAGACTGATCGTCAAAAAAAACACTGCTTTTGGAACTGACATCAAACCCAATCTGTGTGACGGAGCACAGAACTTCACGGGGATGCAGTGATTCAGGTTTCTTCCCACTGAACATTTCCCACAGAACTGTGTCTGAAATATACACAGTGCCATTATAATCGTGGCAGTATTTTACTTATTTAATGAGGGATGTAACACATCACTCTCATCTCTTCATGCAGCCATTTATTCATATTAGTTAGAGTGGAATCGGTGCAGTCATACCAAAAGAGGAAAATATATGTTATCAGAAGTATGACTTCAAATGCATTTTCCGAGGGAGTGGGTTTGTAAATAGACCTACATGTGTTGCACTGAAAGCTTTTGGACAGAAATGGGAAGGTTTGTGCCACAGCTAAAATCTCCATGAATGCACTAAGAATGTCATCTTAAATTTTATTTATTCAAATAAAATCCTTTAAAAACTAGATTTTTACAAACAGAAAAGAGACAGGGGATGCTGCAGAACCCAGCAAAATCACTCTTTAAATATCAAATTGAATTGTTTGGAACAGAAGTAATAAAACTACGTTGTCAGCGTGTGTTGTCTTGTACTCAGGAAAGCGTCATTTACACATTGCTAGGCGAGCTCCACTCACTGTTGACTCCTCCACTGCGACTTAAGTTCACAAGCCTTTAACTCCAGTTGTCAGCTATCTGCTTCTGTTTTGCATGGGGTGTCTGCTGTTTGCACAGCGGGCTGACTGCTGCGAAGAGCCCACCATACGGCCGAGGCTGGTGCTCCTAGGTGACAGGCATGTCACTGTGATAAACCAGCATGGTGCACAACGCCTGCATCCACTCCGACACACATGTGATCACAGCTTAAAAGGTACGAGGTCAAATAGGTTTAAAGCCACAAAAGCAGGAAGAGACCTCAGGGGAAGATATATGCAATGAAAGACAAATGAATGAAGGAACTGGAGTGACTGTTTTTGGATGAGCTATTTATGAAAGTAAATTCCTTTTCTTTATTCTTTATGTGTTCTGCTGTGACTTCTTATTTGTGCTGCTGCCTATCTCCACCAGGTCTCCCTTGAAAATTAGGTTCTTAATCTCAATGGAACCATTTCCCGGTTAAATATAAATATAAAAAAAATGAATACCTCTTTGTGTTACAAAGTTAAAACAAGAAAAAAAAACAAAGAGGAGGAGTATTGCACATGCTGCCTAAGATTCTTCACTCTCAACATTTGCTTTGATATACAACAACAGCGCATAACCAACGACAATATGACACTTCTGAGAGCATTCAAAATGACATTTGCCATTAAATTTAAAAAAATGAATTAATAATAATACAGCAGCTCAAAGAATCCTCAAAGGACAATAACAGTGGCGACGCATTTGTTAGCTACAAGTGACATATGTTTAATCTCGCGTTTTTACACTAAATTTAATCTTGAATTGAAATAGCACATAATCAAAGACACCCTTTGAACATTTAATCTATGATCCAAACAAAATGAGATTGTCGAGTTGACAGCAAAGACTGTCTCACATGGAAGGGAATAACATTAAAAGACAATTCTACAATAATCAAATATAGCCGTGATTTATTTATCATTACAGGCAGCTTTGGAGAAGCTCGCAGCTGTTCAGCACACAGGCAGCTGCCAAGAGAAACCATGTTGGAGATTTTTTTTGAAACATGTGAGAGAGCACTTGGTCTTTAGGCTGTTTGTTGTGCCAGGTTTAGAAGTGATTATAATCTCCATCTGAGGAAGAAATAAATACTGTACATGCACATATCAAAATCAGAGATTACAATACATTTAGCGTGAAGATAATTAAGTGAACTTCTGCGGCCACACAATAAGCTTTCACCACAAGGATACCCAGCATCACTCATCCAGATTCACAAGCAGTTCCACTTCTGCCTTTTTGCCTGATGCTCTCACTCCTCTCTGTAGGTGCTGTTGGAAAACTGTTGTACACTGCTTGGCAGGCCTGACAGCTGAGCGTTGAAAAGTGGTCTCCTAGGGGCCACACAGACACACAGATCTGGTTGTGTGTTGGGCTCTGGATAGGAAACAGCCCCATTCAGGACTGGATGTGGTACCCAACATCTCTGCCCATCAGGGGAGAATAGGATATTCTATCTGCTTGGCAGCTCTGGCACTGAGAAATTGCCCATAATCACCCAGATAGCAGACTTTTGTCATCCTAACTGCAAGTGGGAAACAGAAGGAAGGTGGATTCATGTTGGGTAAACTACCATTGGATAATGGTTGTTCGAACAATATCCGGCTCTGGAGCGAGAATCTATCAAAACATATTGATCCTGGAACAGGAGAATTGGGTATGGCATGCGGAGCGCCTTTGTTTCTGAAAAGTGTTAGCTTCACAGAGACTGTACTGACAGCATTAATATATTAGATGGTGACTGTTGAGAGCTGCCTGCTGAGGCCCAGACTCTAACTGTTGCCTGCTCCAGATGCTTTTGTGTTTTATTTCCTATCTATTACCAAAACAGTGACTTTGAGCAGAGAGCGAGTGTTCAATCAGTGAAGCGCTTTTAATTAAGCTCATCCTTTATCTCCACTTGCAGCAGATTGTCTTCTTCACCGGGGATTTCTCACCCTGAGAACCTTCACAACAAAAGTGAGGAGCTTTCCTCCTCTCATGTTTCCTCTTTGGTTTATCCTGATGAGGATTGACTGTCATTGAGTAGCACTATGTTTGGGGAGAATAGCCTTATTAAAGAGGACGGAGGAAACCTGACATTGTGTGTAAGTGTATGGGTTGTGCACATGTGTGTCAGTGTGCTGAGAGCTGACATTGAGCAGCACTAATGAGATAGATGTTCATTTAACATCAGTGAGCCACCAGGCCAATAAATCCAGTCAGATAGGACAATGGCTGATTGAGGCATTAACAGAGCTGCAGACTTGGGCTCTTTGCTCTCCTGCTTGTTGTGACATGGCCCGTGTTGTCGGCTGATCAGCTCCACAGCTTAATTACATTTGAAGATGATGGGTGATGGCAAAAAAATTGTAATCTCACAGTTTGGCTGAAAATGATTCCTGGTTGTAGCATTCAGCTAATTTTCATAATAGATTATGGTTAAGGTTATGGTCTCATTGTGATTATACGCGCTAAAATAATTTGATCGAAGCACAGAATAAATCAGTAGGCTAAGAGATCAAAAGATCAATTATTAATTGATTATTACTGTAAATTAAAAGTTGTAGTTTTTTGCTAAAAAAAGAAATATTTTTCTATAGTTACTTAAAAAAAATACTTGGTAACACCCAAATTGATAAAGTTTAGTCAAAATAAAATAAACACATCGTAAACATTAATTGAATAAAAAATTATTTAAATGTTGGCAGCTGACGTTTGTGGATGCAGTTTATTAATGTTTGGCTGTCTATGCAGGAATGGAACTAATGAATGATTTTTATAACCACTTAATCTGTTGATTATTTTAGCTTGTTTTAATTATTAAAAAACACTCAAACTGATTCAATCAATTCTCAAACTAGTTGCCATTTAATTAAGTAATCAATTAATATTCAATATGTCATTACAGCCATACTATGTACTGGAGTGTTTAGCCCATAGTTCACTGACACTTTGATGAATGTTTTCAGTAATAATGCATGTAAATCAGGTCCATTTTGTGTCTTACAAACATGTTTCCTTCACAGTTGTGTGTCTGACTCTCAGTGGGCAATCACGACCAAGTAACTTAATGCGCATTAACATTCCAGACCAATGCAAAGTATTAGTCGCAGCAGCAGTGAGCATATGTTTCTCACTCCACCTCACCCCTTTGTTTTGCTTAAACCATTGCATATACATATAGAACAACAGCAATGAAAACTAAAAAAAATCACTGTTTCGCTTGAAGAGGTGGTGAACTCTCAACTTTCGAACTGTAAACATTGTACATTATTGGATGAGCTACACAAAAGATGGCCATGAAAACTTCTTAACTCAAACAGTGTTTTGCATGTTTTAAGTTTGGTTTTAGGTTATTTTCGGATTCTCTCTCTCACCTGTGGACCCATCGGATATCCTGGGTGAGATTGTCCCAGCTGACACGGCTCTGAAGGACTGCTGCTGGCATCAGACTGGACCGAACCGTCCCGAACCCCTGAGAGCATAACAGAGATTCATGTCGAAAAAAAAAGGCAGGGAAAAACAACAGGATAAAAGGTTAAGACCACAGTGAGTGTTAATAAATAAACAACATTTCAATAATGCGCCGTATGCAGTTGAGGGAGGGCAGTTGGGAATGGAGGGGAATTTGTATTTAAGCGTTTTATCAATAACCACTGTAGAACTGGACAAATTACCAACCAGTGGAGAGGCTCATTGATGGGAGATGATGCATACAGAATGGCCCCCGATGGCTTAAATTACTGCTCCACCACAAACACTGGGGCCATATTATTCAGCCATTTACATCAGCGAGTATCACTCATCTAAAGCCACCCGTACCCCCGCTCTGTTCTGAGCCTGCAGCTACGAGACACAATTAGACCTGTTTGCTACGAGGGCAGAGTGGAGCAAAGCAGACAGGGACATGATAATAAGCTTGCTGATGGCTGCAGGGAAAATAAAAGGACACCAACGGTTGAGTATCATAGCAATCCCTATCTCACTGAATCTGCCTGCAGTGTTCCAAGTGTGGACTTCTCTAAATGGTCCAAATGGCTGCTTTGACCCTGACCCTTTGACCCTGATGATATCAAGAACACATGACGCCTCACTGTTGACAAAGAATCATGTGCAGTCTGTGCAAAGGTGAGGTAATCTTGCAGAAAGACACTTGGATGTCTTTCTGCATTTAAATCATTGCCTAGAGGGAAAAAAAGGCCATCCATCTATAACTACTTTCATATTAAAAACCTGGGAGTATTTGTTTAGAATAAAAGAATAAAAACACAATCAAGAGAGATTGAAGAGAAGAGCACTCGTCCGTTTTGCATTTTGAAGCAGAAATTTACAAGGACATGAAGAAATGAAGGGATGCCAAGGCCACCGTAGTTCCCTAACATGCTTGGAAAAGTGAGGAGTGAATGGAGTCTGCAGTTTTGCCATTAGATGTTACTAATTCGTACACACTGGACCTTAAAGTTTGAGAGACATTTTCTTTTTCCAGTGTACAGATAAAATATTTAATGCCATGTAAGTCATTTTCCATCGGGTGGAACAGCATCTTTATGGGATTCCCACCTTTCCCTAGGGGTAGCAGAGTAAAATGGTCCAGGTGGAGCTAGACTGGCTGAAAAACATCACTTCTTTGCGATTTGTGCAAATATCCCATGGAAGTCGAGGCAAACGCCCACAGTCTATTCTCATACAAAGCTTGATGTCTTGTTGAGATAAAGAGCCACAAACCAAGAAGGAAAATAGTTTGTTGTCGTTCTTCGTTGTCGTTGTAAACACTACATATCTGGTTGACGTTGCCATCAGGCACAGCACACACCCCGCCTACCAAATAAAGGTACAATTTTCAGTCGAAACGCAAACCTGATCCAGGGCTTTACCAAACCGTACCGTCCGGTACCAAACCAAACCGTACCATGATGGAAACATGGCATTTGTGTTGTTCCAGCACCAGACTACATGTTTAGGGGATGTTGACTACATTCCTAATCTTCATTATATTATAGAGAATCTAAAGTATACCACTGTATTACAGAATGACTGTAAAAGCTTTTGCTCTTGTCCTTTGGAAATCATTCTCCTTTATTACTGAAGTTAGAGATTTAAAAGCTTTGTCTGTGTAGATGTGAGTGACTTAAAGTCCCATTAGTCATAGCTGTTACATCAATTTACAGGCAAAATACTGTAAAATTGGCTTGTTTACCTTTAAAACATCAATGTGATCATTTTACATAAAGGTCATGTGTCATCGGTAATTTAATAAGCACAAGCTTGCTTTTTATGTATGATACAAAAGCTGAATAAAACATCTTTATAAATGTACTGGCTCCCTCATAAAGCAGCTTTTACCTTGAATAAAGTGGAGATAAAGTGAAGCCAGCTTTGTGAAGTCGTGTTTAAAAGCTACACAGCCCTTTTAACTATATAATATGGGCAATTATTTAAAAAAAATGTACTCTCATTTTTACCATGAGATCATTTCTTAAAAAACAAAAAAAAAGTTTTTTTTATCATGTTTAAGTTGTGTTTTTGTTAAACGTATATGGACTGGGTTATCCAGTGATTTTTACAGTTTTATAAACTGAAAATGCACTACTGAATTGCCTTGCTAGCAGGATCTCATTGCCTGTCAAGTATATTTATGGGTTACATTTTTAACTCTCCTCCGCCAACTAAAATCATTTCATCTTTACATAAAATCCAAATAATTGGTGAATGGCATGACCTAACAAATGAACCTCAAGCAGTTGATGGTTGATGTGAAAGCCCAAGGGGAAGCCTGCTTTTCCGTAGCTGGTTTTCTACCTCTGGTTGACCGGCCCTGCTTCTCCATGAGGGTCCACAGCCTCTCGCTTATCAACCTAGTAATGCAATGAATATTTTGACAGGCCAGTCTCTTTTCACCAATTATTTCACCCATTATGGATCACACTGTGCACAGCCCCACCCCTGTCCACTACCCATATCTGGAATTAAGATCAGTCTGAAAGTACAGGAAAGACTTTGTGAGTGTATTAAAGTCGATAAAGAAGCTCCAGATAAAGACCATTATAATTTGAAAAAAAATCATTATAATTTGTTGTAACTGGAGAGTGCATATTACAACATTATCACACATTAAATAAACAGTACATCATGTTTCTGCATTGTGCAAACACGCAGAGAAGCAATGCATAATTGCTATGAATGTTTTGCCTCAGATGTGCAAAAAAAGAGAGTGTAACAAGTATTTGTTGCTTTCTGGCTCTTTGAAAATTTTAAATATGGCTTGCTTTATATTTAAATTATCCGATTTGAAAGATCAGGTCTCATTGGATACTTTCACACTATTTCTAAATGACTTGGACACAGAAACTTCTGGCTTTAGACATTTTGCCTTATTGCCCTTTATTTAGATTTTGCTGAAAACTTGCTGATTATGTAATTCAATCTTTTGTGTAAACTTTGATATTTTCTTCTGTATGCTGTACGTTTGAATAGTTGTAACCCTGTACTGTCTAAACCACGATACTCTTACAAAATAGATTTTTGATCTCAGTGAGTTTTGGTTCGAGATAAATAAAGTTTTTTGAGTGAAAAGCAATCTTTAACTGAAGTCTGTGTGAGAAACTGTGATGTCATCTGCTGGAAACAAAATTAGCACAACTCCATAGCCCTCGGTAATCATGTTTTTACTTCAGTCTTTCTTTTAATCAAACTTTTGATGGAATAAGTGATATTGCATGCTGTCTAAAGTTTTAAAAAGTAAGGATCATTATAAGCATAATGGTAACATCTCTGTGTTATAGCTAAAGTCGATAAAATCCCACTTTTGAAAAACCTTTTTTAAACCTGAAATTAAAGGGCTTTTTTGCCAAATGGGAATGGAATTTATGTGACATTTTATTGCAATCATTATTGAATGATTACTATTAATTACTATAACTGATTTGAAACCCTTTTATTGTGATAATGTTTTTGGCTATATTGCCCATTGCAAATTCTTGAACGGGATTTCATTGGAGGTATTGTGTCTTCTCACTATGGTCGTTATTGAATTAACTTCTTTGCTGCAGACTTGAAACAAGCAGGTTGGTTTTCATTTAGAGCAATTTAAAACTTTCCAAACGTCTTGCATGGTTGAACTGAACGACTTTTATGACAGTGATTTTTCCAAGTTACCATTATAACAAAGCCAATTAGCTAAATTAAGGTTATGAGCTACAAAGAAAAGAATGAGACTTTATGAAATCATCAATAAGCTTCAAATGGCGCGGCTCATGACTGTATTTAAGATATTGGTTGTGAATAATGTATTCTATCTGATAAACAGAGTGGGAGACTTAGTGATAAATGATTTCTTGATGCGTTTCATTGCAGAATTTCACAATAACTAAGAAAGCTTCATCCCCTTGCAAATATCTGTAACGTTAACGTGTTTATCTCAGGGGAAAAAATCAATAATAAATAAATACACATGCACATCCTCCCCCAAAGGATTTGTGTAATTTCTTTAACAAAATTAAATGGCTGACAGGAGAAATACCCAGGGAGTCAATCTTCAATTCTTTTTTATTACTTGAATCTTTGTACATGTTTTGCTTTTCCTTTCTTCAAAGAAATCTACCTATCTTATGTGAATGATGCTTAAACGAATTGCCAGATAAAGATTAGCACTGTACACAATACTTAAAAAAAATAAGAAAATATAATAACAACCTCGATCAGACCTTTTCCAAAATGAAAAATCCTTTGATGCTGTGATTATAGGCAGGTTACACGATGGATAAAGTGAAATGAATGGACGTATTGATGTGAGGAGAGATGAAAGCATGGGCCAAATGGATGAAAGACCAGGCGACGCACATTCAACATCGCTTTACATTTATCAAGGACATTTGTATTTTAACCCTCTTTTCTGAATCTCTGAGCAGTTGAGCTGCTGTTGTAACAGCACCCCTGTCCTTAAATCACATTCTTCATTCAAAAATTAAAACTATTTAGCTCTAAAATGTATGAGACACATTCACTGAGTTCTTAAAGACTCTGATCCAAAGGAGGAAGACGAATACAATAGCATGAAAAGAATCTTAATTCCAAACTTATGCTGACAGTGACATGAAAAGAGACTTAATACTAATATTTTCAATGTGAGTGAAATATTTGCCACAGGACACACGGTGCAATTTGATGTGATTTATGTCATGGAAATATTGCCAATGTCTGCCACCAGATAAATTCTCTTTTATTGATCACCAAAGTGGCCACTGGAGAGCGACTTTCAATGCCACACAAGGCACCGGGCCTCTCTGTGCTTTGTATGCATGTGTTTGGGGGGGGGGGGGTTGGCTGTGGTGTGGGCTGCAAAGAGCTATATTTATTTGACTTCATTTGGTCTGTCTTAATGCACAGTGCCCCAAGGACTCCACCACAAAACAATTAGCCTGGATTTCAAAAAGCAATCAGCACGCCACCTTGTCTAATGCAACCGCTTCTTACATTGACAGTGTGAATAAAATGGGTGTTATTGAAAGCTTTGTGTTCATGTAAGCTTTCGCCTCAATGCATTTATGAATCAATTTTTACCCATAAAAGAAGCTTTAACACTTAAGCTATTTTAGTGGAAATGCATTATGTAAGTTGTCAAATGTGTGAGATAGAGGCCTGGTAACGATTCAGGCAATTCAGAATGAACAGCCAACCTCCATTTTTATAATAGTCCTTTTGAAAATGTCTGGCTGAGTGCATGTGTTTGCTATTGAGATGTTGTCATTCATTTTGCCACTGAAATCTAATCCATTGGAAAATAATTTCACATTTCAAGAGATTGAAAATTATGAGTATAATAAACTATTCTTATTCTAAGTGGATTTCTACTTGTGGTAATTTCAGGACAAACACAGGCTAAAAGGATAATGTGATTTGCATTTATAAATGTACTGATGTGTTGATCCCAAGGATTTATGTAACGTAGGGCTGAAAGTTTTGGGAAAATATCAAATTGTGACTTTTATGACAAATATAGTAATTGTGATATGACTTATTATTAACTGATTACTAAATTAATTGTAAACTATTTTGATAATCAATTAATCGGTTATAGTTTTATTTTGTTAATTAAAATGATCTCTTTGAGTTTCCAGCCTCTTAAATGTGAATATTGTGAATGTTAATTTTGTCAATAAAATGTCACAAAAACAGTGATTGGTGTTTTTCCCAAACCCCAAAATGATGATGTTATCAAATTACTTGTTTTATTTCCAAACCAAAATTATTCAGTTTTAATGACTTGTTTGTTTTATGTAGTAAAGAAACAAATAAATAATCACATTTAAGAAGTTTAAAACTCAGAACCAACCAACCGTCACTGGTGGTGTGACCACTGATTTGCTTGAAACCACATGTCAAACTTATATAGCGCTACAGACAGAAGTGCAAGCTAAAGAAATGCAGTGCAACATAATCTCACTTTTACTTTCCCTGGAATTACGTTCAACAAAGCATAGAGAAAAGTAGCCTACCATATGCAGCATAGGCTTTTATAGTGATTTACTTAACTCCTCGTAGAATGCAAGCAAGCCAAAATCACCAGTGATTTAGCTCAGTGTTTCATTACTCCCACCAAAGCCCTCAACAATAACACAGGGCATAATCTGCTGCCAATAACTCCAGGTGCTCTTAGTCAGATGGCTCCCTCTGGACCCACAGGGAAGTAATACTCTGTTTAGAGGCTGGGGTGGAGAAGCTGCTTCGAATAGGTCAATAGTGTTTGTGAGGATAGAAAATCGCCAGAGACTGACTTTTGAGTGGCTGCCTGTAACACTATTAGCTACATTATGGCTACTGCTGCTGCTGCTCAGAGAGCTGTCATTTCCTTAATTAAGAGCCCAGCACAGGGCCAAGAGGGGGAAGAGGCCACAGCCCTCTCTCTGGACCTCCAACATTGAAGCCTGATTCCTCACTGCTCAAGGGTGTAGACTTTAGAGGGGAGGAGGGAATAAAGATCTCTGTCATTCATTATTCTGGCACAAAGTGGAATTATGGAGTTAAGGAATTACATAGGAGGTGGTGCTGTGGAGTGTGCTGAACAGAAATGATTTTATACCTCAGCAGTTCTTTCTCTGACTATTTCTGAGGTGACTGTTAAGCCACATGGGTGGGGGTGGAGGCTTGAGCGAAGGAGAGGACAGAGGAAGGACAGCCAGAGAGGAAATGGATGAGATGGACTAATAATAGAAGGTTTACAACACAAAATAGTACACTGCAGAAGTTTTTTTTGATGAATGGATGGTGAATCTGCATGTAAACAATGCTTAAAGCAGTAAGGGCCCTGTGCTCTGACACTTACACACCCACTCGTGGCCACAGGTCTTCCCCAAAAGGCTCTCTGGTATGAGAGTGCTCCGCTCAGCTCTTACCTGCTTCTCCCTTGGTGGAGTGGAGATGGAAGCGATAGAAGCACAAGAGGGACCAGGAGAGGTAAATTGGTGAGAAGAGGCAATGCTCATTTTAAAGGTCAAGAAGGAGAGATGGTGTGATGAAGAGAGGACAGTGGAGAAGGGAATAGGATTGGAGGAGGAGGAGGAAAGAGAAGAGGGCTTTTGTGTTGCACCCTCACAGGAGACTTGGGACACTTTGCACATGCGCACACCTGGTACAGGGCATCTTCCTCGTTCTCAAAGCAATGTCAACCTGATTAGCTCAGGGTAGAAAGAGGTAAATAACAATCCAGAATTATTCTTCATCCTTTTACAGCCATCAGTGAAGTGATGAAGACTACTTTTAGAGCACCATAAGCCTTTTAGGAGAAGCTTGCTTCACTGTTCCTCCTCCTCCAATATGACTTTAATGATATTTGCTGTAAATAGGATTCAGTGGCCTGCACTCGGCAACCCTGTCCTGAAAAAAAGGCCTTTCTCTCACTCCGTCAGGCCTCTCTACTTTTGTCTCCTACACAAAGAGCTATATCACATGAGATAAAAAAATATGTAAAATAATTCACGTTGAACAATAATTAAGTTCACTGTCAAGCAAAAAATGTTAAAAATGGAACATATGAGGTAGTTCCACAACATTTTCTTATTTTTTTTTTCTATTTTAAATCATGTTAATAAGTTTAGACTTGGGAGTGCTCTAGTTCATCAAGCAAAAAAAGTTATCTTTGTATAATAATATATAACATATAAATATTTGTATATGCGGCTTTTCCCATTTTTTATATACTGTGAATTTACTTTCTACTTCAGGAATGGCTATTCAAAAAAAGGTTCTGCCAAGTTTTAATCTGCAATTTTACCATTTTATTGCATTGCCAACGTCTGAATCAGCAACGTCATTTACAAAGGTTTGTACATCCTGCATTGCATCTGGTCAACTGCAGGACATTAGCCAGTGGGGTGTGAGGGCAGTCCAGTGAGTGTGATTGTGCGCATGAATGTGTGTGTGCGTGGGGGGGGCCAGACATCCACATGTCATGCCTGACACATCAGCCCGGGCCCCCCCAGGCTATCAGGCACTAATGCTGTCTATGTCCCACTTTCTACCTCTTGCCCCTTGAAACCCCCCTCCACCCCACTCCTTCTGTCATAGAAGTATAATAACAATAGATCACAGCAGTGCTACAGTGTGGGCTCAATCAGTAAAGGGGAACATCATGTGATACAGGCTGCACAGCACTTTATCTTACCTCCACTGAAACTGAGCTAAACAGACGTTACCTGGGAAAGCCGTAATTATGGAAGAAGTTGTGTCTTAAACCTCTTTCACACTAAAATTAGTGGGTATTGATTTTTTTGTAACTCAAGTGAACTCGCAAACATAAATGCAATTAAAACCATTTCCAAAGTAAGTTAACACAATAGAGCTGATTGACAACATTACAGAAGTTATTTTGTATCTTTTGCTTTGCTCCGTCTTTCTATTGATTATGTATGAAATAAACCAAACAAAGAAGAATCTAGCGTGTTCAGACGGTTCACCCAGCAGTTATCATACAGTAGAATGTTGAATGTTTTTTGGGGGGGGCCTTACTTTTTCAACTTGAGACTGCACTGCAATATTTTTTATTTCATCCATCGGATCACTTGAACGATTGACTAAGAAATCAAAGTAAACAATACAAATTGGCAACCACAACACTGTCACCAGGGCTTGAAGTGGGCTGGTACTGCTCACCGGCACTTTAATTTTACCACTTTCAGTACCGGCACTTCTCACAAGATGCCAGTACTCGGTTTAGATTATCTGTGCAATTCTTTATTATGGCCCAGATTAATCATTTCTCAGTTTACATTCTGTGATGGGTATCCGTTCTTGTGAGAGTCTAGAATTTGTTTTCAGTGTCTAGAGTTTTTATTTTTATTGTTAAACAAGAACTATATCTACTGGAGGTTGTTTTAGTTTTATGTTTAGTTATTCGGTGACTTCTTGCTAATAAAAGGACACAAGTCTAAAGTTGAAAACTACTGTTGGAAATGTTAAGGATAATCTAAATATACGAGTTGTGAAAATGTGATACAGATTTTGTTATTTTAATATGGACTGTATAATATAATATTTCAATAGATAGATGTTTAGATGATAAATAGATCGACCAACTTCTTCTGGAATCTTTTATTGATTTAATGTTCTTGATTTAGTTGCACCTACAGACATTCACGCTTCATATGGATAAAGGAGTTTTTCCACTTCACACACCAACTAGAATTGAGCTTATGACGGAGTTTCTTCCTTCCTATAAATCGTTTTGTTCTGTGTTTGCTTGTGAAGTCATAATTCACTCATGCCAATCAGAACCAAAACCAAAAAATATATATATATATATATATATATATATATATATAGTATATCACTGGAGGGTCATTTGACCTGAGAGTGAATGCTGAATAAAATCATTTCCACTGGTCAAAAACCCACCAGTGGAAATGGGGTATTAGTTTCCGCATGTCTGTGTTGCCATGTTATTTACAGTACTGTGTGGGTACAGGTGGAAACAAGCAAATAATCATGTATCTAAAAGACACCCCACCTCATCCTACCCCTCCTCTCTGAGCACATTATTCTGGTGGAACAGACAAATAGTGGAAGGAGGGACGTGAAGACACAGTATTGCTTTGAAGCCCATAACTCTGTTCTGGAGAAAAGAAGCATCACAGTGTTATTCCACATCCTCAGATATAAAGGGAAAAAACATAATAACTTCTCGATAGCCTGGATCTCCACTGCCCTATACTAGCCCCCCCCCCCTTCTACCCGCCCACACCACAGCCTCATCCAGCAGACACCCACTTCTCCTGCCTCAATCTTTGGTTTCAAAGGAAGCGAATCAGCCAGAAGGACAGAAGGTTATGCATTAGTACTGGTCATTGCTCAAAGAGTGTTATAAATAATAAAGGCTTGTGAAGGACACAAGGGCTGTGGGATGCATCTCTGGTTCACGCCACACAAGTCAAAGACAAGAATGTAATTTCTATTCCCGAAAATGTGACCCTAGCAGCTTCAATTACATCTCAACAACACCAACCGTGTCCGTGCCAGGAGATGTGATGCCTCTTTGTTAGCTCTACATGAAAGGCTGATTGATATTGTTATGGAGTGCATTCTACACGACATGTACATATCTTATTTTTTTATTTATTTTTTTTAAGAAAATGATTTTCAAACTTTAAGAAAGTGGATAATAAAGCATATATTGCATATTGATATTACATTTTTTTCTCCACAGCTGTTTACCTAGTGGACATGGAACATGCTTTTCTTCTGAACACTTTCAAGTTAAAGTAAAATTATTCTTTTTAACTTTAAATATAAAAACAAGAGGGAGAATGACACTGTCAGCTAATTTGAACTTATATTTGTTGCTCAAAGTCAAAGCTTCCTGACGACCTTAGCTGCTCTAAACAGAAGTCTGCCTACTGCTCGTCCTCTCTACCCGTCCTTCATGTCACGTGGTGATTATGCTGCTGTAGCCTGGGCCAGTGTGGGCACATAAGCAAATGTATTACACCTGCTTCATAGGCATGCATTAAGCTGGTTTTCAAGTTTTAGGAGACAGCAAAAATCCCCATAATGAGATCCACCTCCTGCGGACAAACCTGTTCCCCCTCATAGTCTCCTTTATCCACTCTTATTTACTCAGAGAGGCCAATTCAGCTCTGGGTTTGCACCACTTTATTACTTATCCTCACCACACAACATTATGAGGCTCTTTGCATCAGCAAGCAGCCTGTCTCACCATGTATTCTGCTCACTAAGCTGATTACACAAATATAATAATAAGAACTTATGCCTCCAGCAATGAGTGTGTGCGAGTGTCGTTGTGTTCCCTATTGTCTGTCTATGTGTGCGCGTGTATGCATGCAGTGGAAAGTAGCGCAAAAGAGAGTTGTACATAAAAGATAGGATAGGATTTTCCTCATATTTACAAGTAAGTAAATTAGTATAAAATAAATTGAAATGCTTTGCTGTTTTTTCAAGGAGAAATGAGAGAAACTGTGACTTTCAAAGTGTAAAAACTGACATTTGAAAATGATTCTCTCGGGATTTAACGCTGTCATGTTGTTTCATGTTTCAGGTAATTTTTGAAACTGTCGCAACACTTGACATTGTCATGCTTTTGTTTACGTTTTTTACGTCATTATGTGCTCTGCTCTGTAAAACAACTGTCTTCTCCACATGGTTGTGTTTGCAATACATCGAAGTCCTACTCTGCCATATTAGACTACTTATAAGCCTATTACAGAAAACAGACTGTTCTGTTAAATATTCCAAATTATATTGATTTCCATTGTACAATCTGATATATAAGATAGGTGCAGCATTGCAGCAGATGTACATTTAGGAGTAGACTCTCTGTTACAAATGATAACAAATGCCAGAAATCAATGTGGCCTTTCAAAATGAACAGGGAAGAGGATCTCTCTGAGAAATAGTAGTAATGAGTAATTTCAACTTTAAAAGACCAGAAAGAAAAATATTTATCCAAACATTTGAGCCTTTTGTTTCATGTTTCAACACTGCCCTTGTGCCATTTTTGATTCATGATTTTGCTTTATTACTCTGTCTTCTAAATATTGTTTAGTTTGCAATATCATTAGTTTCTCCCCCAAATTTACTTAGCCATTTACAGAATATCAAAAAAGAGCAATGAAACAAAACTCACTTTAAAGAGATAAGATGCAATTTATCTGATGATATGAGTCCACGCACACTTTAAAATAAAAACTGGACATGTTGAGGTCTCCAAATTATTAATTTCATTATTCCAGTGTACAATCTGATTCAAGGTACATCATTACAGCAGATGTAGACTCAGGGTTGGACTTTCTGTTCTGAATGACCACCAATTCCAAGAATCAATTAAAGATTCATTTTGGGTATTTTGGGAAGGGGGGGTCTCTCGGTGACCTCTGGGAAAATGTTCCACCATTTTGGCAGGATTCCATGTAAGTGCAGACCATTTCATGTAGACAGTAAGTGTATGAAATGAGTGCTCCTGTCGTTCCAGCCTGGCTCTTTTTTGACAGCATGATGATAGAAGCGTCACATCCTTGGAAGAGTAAATGCAAACTGACAAGAGATGAGCCTTTGGTTGCTGAATATAATACGGAATTGTGCTCTGAGTGTCTTATTATCTTGTCTGTTGAGGTCTGAAAGGGGGAGATTTGCTTGAGAAGAGAAGACAGAAACTGTACGCTTACAACACCATCTCGTCCATTGAAAAAAATTGCTTGCCCTGCTAACCACAGCTTTCCCACCTAATGTCCACTTCTACTTGGAATAAACACAAGGCGGGAGGATGTTTGTGGTGCCTTGTAGCCCCTGTTAGCTGAAGTGGAAGACTATTTGCACAGGCAAGCTTTTAGGAGGAGAATGACCCTTTCACCACTGCAGTAAGCATGTGATGGGTGTAGGAGGTGGGCAGTTTACTGTGGACAAACATGACCGCTACTGTCACTGCCTCCCACCGACTTCGACTCAAACTCATATAGCACCAAAAGTAAGCTCATACATCAGATCTACAGGGATGAAATTTGCAGTGAGGTCATACGAAGACACAGACAACATATGGCACTTATGCACAACTGTATGGTGGGGTGTGGCAGTCAAAAGTCACGATTTGATGCATACCTCAGTTTTGAGGTCATGATTTTGCTACATTTTCTGCAATGCGGTAAAAAAGGAACAGGAAACATTTAACTGCTTTTTTTTTTTAATTAAACACTGGTTTCATGAACAGATGGTTGTGCCGTTCTCAAATGAGTCGGTAATACTGACAAAAATAAACATTCTGTTTATTTAGTGCACAAACTCTACTGTAATGAGAGGTTTTCACTTTGGATACATGTACTGTTACACCGCAAATGTACACGCATTTATCACACCTGTTGTCCAAACAATCCCTAGTGACAGACAAACTGTCGAACTTTATACTGTCTTTAAGGAAGTCTATAACTCTTTCAGCTGCAGGGTGTCTCCAGCTGAAGGCTGAGTTATAAATACACTAATAGACACACAGCAAATTAAGTCTGAATACGTTTTACTATGTTTTCTTGATTCCATAGGTCTGTGATGTTTCTGATAACTGCTCTGTCAATCATTAAAATTGAAACATTCATTGACTTCTCAAAGTTTTTCTTTTTTGATACTGAGCAATCAAATGATTAACTTCATGCCATGCTGCTGCACCACACAGTACATGAGGAGAAAAATCATAATACTGCAGTGTAGAGCCACAGTTTTATTTATTTATTTTTTTTAATTTTTTGAAGAACAATCTAAGGCTTAGTTTAGAAACTCAATTCATGGTTGTTCTGTTGATCAGTGCAACTATATTCAGAGATGAAAGCAAAACACAAATACAATAATTTAAGTATCAAATCCAAAAAATGCAACAAACCGAAAGATTAAAATGACTGTCAAAATGTTTTATAGTTTGACTATTAAAATGGTCTATACTGCAACTCATTATTATTTATACATTTGATTAAATTGTCTAAAAAACTGTAAAAAAAAAAAAAAAACTGTTACCAAAACATTGAAATGATTCACAAAATTATTCAGTTTAAATGATTCATTTGCTATATGGAGCAAAAATATTTACATTTCAGTAGCTGAAATTACTGAGAGCTATTTTTAGTTATTAAAAACTATTCAAACCGATTATCAAAACAGTTGATGATTCATTTTTAGTAATCGATTAATAATTGAATAATCAATTAACCAGTCAAATATCTGCCTATGTACAGTATTTCATCTCAACTTTAATTCAATAACAATACAAAATGAAATATAATTTTCTTCAATATCAATACAACAAAGAAAGCTTTAGTATACATTGATATCATATTTATGCAAAGCGCAAATACTCTTTGAAATGTAACACATGGGTGCTCTGACTGTTTTCCCTATTTCTTTTCTATGTTTAACATGTGCATTTTCTGTCCACAAAGGATTTTAATATCACAATGAACATTCCTTTTAGAGCACGACTCAATTTCTAACTACTTTGCTTAGTCATATTCTCAATTTGTGGAAAAGTATATATTCAAAATGTCAGCCATTTAAGAAACTAATGTAAACAGCCCAGCTTTTACCTTTCAGGTCACACATTTAACACTCAATTGGTTTTGTTGAAGCTTCATGCATGTGACACAAAGAGGCTGACATAATCAATCAACACCAGTTAAAGGCAAAATGTTCAGTCAAACGTCAATTAAATTTTAAAACAAAACAGAACTGTCACAAAATAAATGTCACTTCACCACATATTTTTATTTTTCTGTCATTATTTCCGGTAACTGTAGTGAAAACATGCTGAGTGCCTCCTTTTCTAACACTTTCTCTGGTTCTCTATTCCCTCCTCTCTCTCCCAGCAGAAGACAAAACCATGCCATGTCTCCTCACGGGTCCCTGCCTTTCTGTCTGACAGGTCATTTGGCAACGGTTCCCAAACCAAACCCGCTGCTGTGGGCTGTGCCACTGGCAAAGAAAAAGCTTCCCCTTAAAAAATTCACAAGATGCACAGGAGCAGCTCTGACCAGTCACATGCAGTATAACAAGACAACATCAGCAAAATATTGAGTAAATATTAAAATAAATGGTTTCGAGAAACTAGCAGCATGTTTAGGAAGACATACATATAGATATTTGCATCACATTTAAGACAAATGTGTTATAGCTATGTAGAATTGCATCTACTAACATAAGAAAACAAGGAACCAAGAGTGACAAACAGGAGAGGCGTCAGGTAGAGATGAAAGAAGGAGAGACTTGATGCTTATTAAACCAAATTGCAATGCTTTTGAGACAAATCCTGCAGAACCCAGTCCTTGTTTAGAAGACTACACCCTCAGGTTATTCTTGAAATGAGGATTTAAGAGACAGCTGAACTCTAAGTGATTAAATTTGAGAGTAATATTTGGCTGTTCCTCCTCCAAATTCTTATTTTATTTTGTTCACAAATGTTTGGCAAGCTAAGTTCATCACTGGCACTTTCTTTTTTTTCATTGGCACCGTCAGAGTCTCTGCCACTTACCAGGAAAAACACACACACACACACACACACACACAAACACTGGGTCAGACAGAGATTCATGCATTTTGATATTCCATCATTATCTCTCATTAAATAAATAAAAATGCACTGGTTATAGCAGGATGAATTCATAGCCAGAGACAAATCAACTGCATGCCAAAATCTCGCTGAGACACATGGGTGCGCATGCCCACGCGCGCACACACACACGTAAAAAAGCACACACACACACACAAGTTTCACTTCTCAGAAATAGAAGAAGAAACAAATATTCAAAATCCATATTTCAAGCCATTAGAGAAGGATATTTGTCATATTTCATCTTGCATCCAGATAAAATTGATTTGATAGTAATAAATAATATATTTAATAAAATAAAATATAATAAAATAAAAAAAAAAAATATATATATATAGATATAAATATATACAATGAATCATCTCTTTAAAAGTCCTTAAAATATTTTGTCTAAAACATTTGGATTCATCCTCTACAACAAAACTTAGACTGAAATGAAGCAAATAAAAAAAGTCTTGGACACAGTTTGAGAAGTGGGGACAAGTAAACAATATGAATTTAATTCCCTTACAATGTTATAAATACAGTATATTAAAGCTGATATATTTTAATTTAAATTAACTGATCCCTTATGTCTGCTGTTACAAGGCCTTATTATTAAAAATATTTAAAAATATTCTGTTTGTAATAAGTTCTCATTTTGATTATTATACAGTCCCATAGGGACTAAGGCAGATGGTCACATTACTTATCTCATTACACACTAGTTCATTTGAAAATTTACCAAGTGGTAATTTATGGATATTGATTCATAACAAGACAGTGATTAAATTAGTCCATGAGTGAAACAGCTTGTTATTTAAAATGAAACACTTTTCTAGACAGTAACAAAATAGAAATAAGTGAAAAAATAATGAGGCGTGTTAAAATGTAGCATTCAATAGATTAAAAATAACTAAATAAACTTAAAATAAATTACTTGAAATATAATCAGGAAACAAGAATATTATGTGAGATTTTCCGATCAAAATATATAATTATATTGCCATGAAGCTGAGATTTAATTTCACTATGCATTAAGTAATTATTCATCAGAACAGTTTTCCATTGATTTCATAAATGCTCAAATAACAAATATGACAATTTCTCTATTTATGATAAGCAGACTATTTCAAAAAGCCCCAGGAGAGTGACAGTGTGTTTAAGGTAAAATATCTTGACAGTGAAATTGGATTTTTACACGCCATTTCAACTCTTTTAGAGATTTTTACATAAACTCGTGGATAACATGAAATAGATCAACCAATAACTTATTTAGAAGTTGTAATAGTAAAATTAAATTTAGTAACCTAAAAGAAAGACATGCACAAAATGTAAAAGCACACAAAAATAACACACTTTTATAATATATTTTCCTCACAGACTAAGCAGTAAAAGTCCCCAGCACTGACTTTCTCATTGCACTTCAACTTAAGTTTGCTGCCTGACAGTGCTGACACCTGTCCCACCAGTGGAAACCCTCAGGTTCCAGCTCCCTGCTACTTAAACCAAACCTTATCTGCAGCTTCATGAAGGAAAGATGAGAGGACGTGAGCCGACTCACCGTACAGCTTGTTGGGGGTTCCCTCTCTGTCCGTGGCCTCCGAGGGCAGGAGCAGGGTCTCGTCGTTCAGCTCGCTGTCTGGAGTGGCCACTTTGTCGTCCGCCCGGAGTTCTGCTGCGCTCATGTTGCTGCGCAGGGAGAGCAGCGGCTTGCTCAGCTGCCCTGTAATCATCGGATCCTGGAGGGAGCTGGGAGTCCAGGTGGGAAACAGGGAGGAGGAAAAAAGGATTAAAAAACACCCTGGTTAGATCGGCTTCAGCTTCTCACCCTCACAGGCTTCTTCTCTGTGTCTCCACTCACTCACTCTCTCTCTCTCTCTCTCTCTCTCACTACCCAGCTTCTTCTCTCTATCGCTCACTCATCGCTCTCTCTCTCTCCTGCTCCCTCCCTCCCTCTCTCTCCAGCTCTCCCTTTTATCTGAGGCTGGTGCTGCCCCGCTGATACTGTCGGCTGCTGCCTGGTGAAGAAATGTTACTGATCGTGTGGCTCTACCATTACACCCTGTAGTCCTAAAACGGTGATATATCCATCTCTGAGGGCTCATTACTACCTGACATGTGCCTCATCTTCAGAAAACACTATGCTGACAACAGTCTGTAAAGGAGGTCCTGGCTGTGTGCTGATACAAAAATGAAATCAGTCCAACTCGATGTGTATAAAAGAAGATATGTGGAAAAATATGCACCCGCGATCACATCTATTTTCATATATTTGGAAGAACACACTGAGATTAATCTGGAGTCAGGGGGTGATGTAACAAGGACTTCAGACCGGATTTAAACAGAAGATGAAGGCAGTGATGTTCCCAAAATGTTTCATTTTTAGACCGAAACAAGCATCTATGCAAAATGACAAGTATTGTTTGTTAGAAAATTAAAAATGGGACTGACAGTGGAAATGCAGACAAGAGCATTTTCAAGTGACATTATAGGTTTAGATGCATCCATAACTTGAACTCTGAGATTCAATATTGTTGACAGCTATGACACTTTATCACTGTATTAAAAAAAGTTGGTTGGCCCTCTTTAACAGAGGAAACCAAATAATAATTAGTATCTGTTCATCTTTAAAGCTCTTACTGGAAAATTACCTACGTATATTACATCCTTGTTAAACAGAAACTCTGGTTCTCTTTCAACCTGATTGAATGGACTGCTCTCAACGTTAGTGAAGCAAAATCTTTATAGTAAGCCTAATTGCTTTGTATCACTTGGACATTTCAGACATTTATTGAACAACAATAGTGTAACATAATGCAACAATGTTTTTGTGTCATTGTGTTTTTACTTGGTTTGCCATAATGTTTGCTAAATTTTTGCTAAAAAAATGAGATTCTCCCTTGTATTGAGTCTATAAATAAAAGGCGAAAATCAACAAATTAATGAAAAACAGTATATATATTCTGCAGGATTTTTTTCCCTCTTAAAAGCCACTGGAATAGCTACACTTACCTAAGCTCCTGAAGTAAAGAGTAAAAGAAAATGTCTTCAGAAAGTCCAAATGTTGAGGTCGGTCAAACAGCAGCTACAACATGCCACCACAGAGCAGAGACCAGTTAGAACAGAAGCAGCTTCCTCACACTTCATGCATCTGAATGGTCACCACAGGTTCAAGCCTGAGGTTGCTTCCTAAGACAAGTACTGGAAATGTCACCACCTCCTTCCTGCCTTTTTTTTTCCTTTTCCCTCCCTCCCTCCCTCACAAACACACACACACAAACACACACACTCCCTCCCACCTTCACTCCCTCTGTCTCTTCCCCCCTTGTGTCTTCTGACTGGAGAACTCCTCAGACAGTGTTCCCCCCACCCCAGGCTCTGAGACACAGACACACAGCAGCAGGACCACAGTCCGCTTCCTTATTTATGAATCAAGTCCAACCTAAATATGTCTCCGCAGAGGACAGGTGACCAGCACATATAAATCGAAAAAAGGAGAGGAGGGTGAGTCTCATCGTGCCCATGTGCACCCATCAATACCAACCCCAGCACACACATACACACACTTGTATCACGGTGGTCGATGAGTTCCTGCCCAGAGGGGCCTTTTTAATGTGCTCATCACAGGAATCAGCCCTCTTTGATATGACACATGATAATCTATGAAAATGTTAATCAATAGCAATAGTTTAAGCTGTCGTTAAAAACGTGAGCTGGCTGGTCAATACCCATATCCCTGGTAACAATGTCACTAGTCATCAGGGCTTCATTTGTGGAGCACTCAAATGTGGGACACTGCGCATCAGTGCACCTCTCCGCCCGCCGAGGTAAACACATTTTCCCCTCTGTCTGAGCCTGGCCGCACTCTGCATGCATTTGGGTCCACCCCCATCACCCACCTCCTCTCTTTTGAGTTGCTTGATAGGTCCACTGGAGGGCAAAATTAATACCTAATTGAATCTTGCAGTCATCAAAATAATCAATAGTTTTTTATTATTTATTCTTCACAGTCTGTCGATTGTTTGAAAGCTCAGAGGGACAGCAGAGAGCACAGGCAACCCTGAAATTTCTACCGTTTCACAATGTAATTTTCACTGGGGCATGAGACTTTGCAAGACCTATAAAAAATGAGAGCGGTGGTTTTTGTTACGGGGCAGGGAGAAAAAATAAAGGAAAAATGGGAATCTTTGCCCCAGCAGCTACAATGAAAAATAGAATAAACAAGCTTCTGACACTTCAGAAAAGGGCAGGGTCCTTTCTGTCCGTCCCTCCATCTTCTTCCCCTTCCCCTTTTCTCCTTATTTCATCATATCAGAAGTGTGGCGGCACCTCTCTAATGCTGGCATTTCTCTTCCTGACAGACTCCAAACAAGTGCTGGGAATGAGATCAGAGCTCTAATCTTCTCCTGGCCTCCAAGGCTCGAGGATAAGAGCGCAACAGATCTCTCACCATCATACGCAGCTGCTAATTACTGCATTTCAAAACAGCTGGCTTTGCCTGCTTGCAATCATGCCAACAAATTGGGTGTGTCTATTAATCTAAACTAATGTGGCTAAAAGAATCACACATAATGGGATAACTGTAATGTAATTGTAAAAATCCGTAATAAAAATGGATATTTTAAATATTACCATAAGAAATTAGATTACAGTGGCTGTAAAATGGATTATCTTCATTTTATTTTAAGTATCCCTGGTGAAAGCACTAATGTGTGGATATAAAGAGAGTTGGTGGGAGCTTGACCTGGAAGCTACTGCTTAAATATATCTTATTATTTATAGACTATATCCTAATATACAAGATGTAACTTGAAATAAAGCTGGACACTGGCTGTTTCTCTTTTCATTTTAGAGGTATGTGCTTCTGACAATAGATTGTAAAGGCCGCAATTAACTCCAAAATAAAAGTAAATATCTAAAATATTTTATGTATTCTCACAGTTTATGATCTGTATTGCACTTGAAATATGAGTGTTACCTTTAATTTCAGTAGGGGCCTGATGTATATTTTTAATGTTATTAAAATAAAGAATATTTATCTGTGTAAGAAACTCCCTAAATTATCAGGTTTAAAGTCATTGTAGGTGCATTAGTTTTTATTAGGGCTGCAACTAACAATTATTTTCATAATCAATTAATCTGTGAATAATTTTCTTAGTTGTTTGGTTCATAAAATGTTGAAAAGGTCACTTCCCAAAGCGGTTTCTCAAATATCTTGTTTTGTCCACAAAATAATATTATTCAGTTATAATGATTTCTTTGTTAAATGAAGCAGAGAAACCAGGAAATATTTCCATTTAAGAAAATAAGCATTTAAGACGCTACCGGCAGTTGACTTGGCTCCTGGTGCACCTCCTTGCTATGTGTTTTCACCATGCTGTTCTTAAAATGCAACTTATTTAAAACTGAACTGAGAGATGAAGTGAGTATTCTTTTAAAATCTTGTGTCAAATCCATGTATTTTTAATGAATATTTAATTTAAAATCATAAATATGAAAATTGACTAAATGCCTCAATACTAGTACTACAATGGCCTTTCAGACGACAATATCAAAATATAAGACAATATTGATATATTGTCCAACACTAGTGGGAGCATATATGAGGGAGAAAATATGTCTTCTTGTTTCTTTGTTGACAGACTTTGGCCTCAGCTCTCAAAAAGGGTTGCAAAAACAAGAAAAAGCACTTGATCTCCCCCTGGCCACCACCACCTCGTTCACCAAACACCCCCAGAAGCTGGAGAATCAGTACGTAGCAGAGAGTCCTGAGTGTCATCACATATCCATGCTAATAGCTACAGTGTTCTTACCAGTGCTGTCCCAGTGTGAGGTCGACCCTTCATCCTGTAACTGGCACACTCCACTCCAACACTCGAGACTCCTCTGGTTAATGAACACAGGAAAAAAAAAATCAGCACTCATCATAACCGCTGTAATATTGTTTTATCCTATAACCTTTTATCTCTTGTGTTTATAGCATATTTCAACACATTCATTGTGCAGAAAAAAAAGGTAAAGACGAGAAATTTTGCCATAAATCTCTACAATATACTTAACTAAGCTGTTTTAAAGTTTCATTTCCATAGCATGCTGGGACATTTGTGTATACAGAGTGTAATTCATAAAATTAATGTGGCTATTTTATACAGGGCTGCACAATAATTTGATAATAAGACTTATTTCCCTTTAAGCTTAAACCACAATTAACTCTTCCACTTTCACTCACACAATCTTCAGTTATTTTTCATTTATTGAAATAATTACTTATAGCAACTGATTTTAATTTTTCAAATTGTTTTGGCAATACTGTCCAGGCCTAATCTCACACTACAATCTTAGACTCATTTTTTTTTTACATGCTTTAATGAGCTAACACATTTATTCCAAACACTTCATGTGTCTTGGCTGTAAACAACCTATTATAGTTCAGTTTTTAATTATTTATCACTAATATAAGCAACTTTGTGTCTAAAGCACAGATACGTTAAAACTGTTAGTTATCAGATGTTTATATATCAGGAATATGTTTCATAAATACATACATAATGAGAGTCACTGTGTGTTAAATTGTGACACAAATTTGGGTTTTATGGGAAAAAAAATCATCAAAAAAGTAATAATATTTACATATTTTTTGTAATGTCCATGAATCAGTCAAATGCCAACAATAACTAAGACATCCAAAATAATAATTTGGTATGAGCATCTGCTCTTTTACTTTACTGTATTGAGTAAACATCCCCATATCTTTATGTCTAATATGGCCTGGTAGATGAGGATTTGTCTCCCCCTTAGGGTTAATAAATAAACTTCTCTGTCATTGAGTGGCTTGAGCTTAATATACTACAGTGGTAATTTTACCAAAGCAACAATACACAATATAGATATAAAATATCTATAGTGGTTCTAATATTTTCTGTGATTGACTATTGTAAAATGTAGTATGTTTGTGTTATTTTATATGTAAACAAATGACTAGGTAATCTACTTCTTTATAGTCTAGAAGTACGCCAGAGGTTATAAATAGTGAAAAGATTTCAAGTGATCGTATTTTTTAATACTCATTAATATGATCAACAGTTATCCCTCTCTACTCCACTAAAGCTAAAATGCTCCCTGGTGGACGGTCGGCAGGTCAGTAAAGGCTGAGTGCTATCAAAGCAGTGTATTAAAAGGAGCTCTTTGAAGCTTGTAAACCACAGTGCCCAGCAGGTCCACAGCAGACGGACGCCTCTGATTGGTCAGGTGTGTGTGTGTGTTTTTTTTTGCCAGATCGATCCACAGAGCTGACATTCTGGAGCATCAAAGCTTTCAGTGCACTAATCTGACTCCTCCTATGAGGGCAGGGGTTGTTTTTATTATATTCCTATTTTTTTTTCTCTTTATGAAATGCTTACAATTCAGAAGGCCTATTGAATGCTTATTATATGAGTGAGAGCAAACCATGTGGTAAAGGCTTTGAAAGGGAATGAAAACATATTAAAATCAAGCTCCTGCACTGTTTATCAACAGATAAATAATGCAAAACTATAGAGAGGAATAGGGAGAGCAACACAGAATCACAGTGTCATTCATACCATTGGCAGTAGAGGAGTGACACCGCAGAGATTCACACACCGCTGCTCCTCAAAGTCAGTTACCCCCTCATGCTGTCTCTGGAGACCTGCGCCACATACACACTCGTGAAAGGTGTGAAAATCTGATTTCCCAAAAAGGATCCGTAATTCTCTGTGACGGTGGAAGCCACAATCAATAAATCATTGCTTAGTAGATTGTAAAGAAAAAGAAATCCCCCTTGGTATCATTGCATTAGGATTCTCCTGAGGATGGATGTGGTGTGAGACAATCTCAATAAAGAAAAGGCAAATCATACCTTTGGCATTCATCTGGACTCTGGCAAGCAGCTTTCAGTAAAGTGAAGACAGACAGAAAGTAGACTAGTGACTGAGGGATTCATTTGGCTGCCATGTGCAGGAATGTCTGGAAATAAAAGGAAAACATTTAGAATGTGAATAAGTACAAGTGCAAGTACATAATTGTCTGAACTATAATTTCAAGGCTAAAGTTGCATCTTCGCCCACATTATACTTCTAGTCCATAACATTTTAATTCCATAAAATGTACCTGACAGCTTTAATAGTTGCTTTACAAATACAGTGCTCTGGCAAAACAGAATTTGACCTTGAACTGCTGCTGCATGCACGTTTATACAATGATATAATCAAATATGTTACCTGTACAGCAAATAATAGAACTTAGAATAGAATAGATTACTTACTGCATTTGAGATTACATGACTTTTGCTTATTAAGTATTATATTGTTGTTTACCTACATGTAGTAGAAAAACATTCAGATCAAATCATGCTTAGATCAACAATATAAATGCGCTAACATGTTCTGCAGTCCAAAGTCAGGGCAAAATAAAGTCATTAAGTGTTATCAGCCATTTGCACTAGTGCAAATACTAAGTATCTTTAGGTCTAAGTTTGGGCAGGGGCAACAAAAAATTGGGAAGGTTGAGGAATGCTCATTGTTTTTTGGAATTTGTAATATTTGTGTCTTCTGCACATGTTTAAAAAGTATCGTATCAAGAAAGTATTATTGTAATGTAGTGGGGAAAAAACTCACATATCATCTCTTTCCCACTGCTGCATCCATTTTGTTCACATATGGAGGAACTACTTTATAGTGTCCTGCACCAGTTCAAATTATAATACTGACTTTGTGTAATAAAACCTTTGTGGTTATGTAAATTATTTATGGTTTCGGATTGTAAGGCACAGTTACAGACTTCATGTGTGTAAAAACGTTAGCTTACATTCCAGGGCTGAAAATATACAAACAAAGCAGACTACAAAACTGCTAGTTTAACTGTTTTAAACATACATAGCAGTGGGGGGAAAAACTGTAAATCGTTTAAACTGGATAAGGAAATAAGCTTTAATGGCGAACCTGTGGTATGAAATCCTAAATAAAGGGTTGGAAAACGAGTTGTTTGGTCTAACCTGCCCTTATTAGCACCTGGCCTTACCTTAAGGTAAATGTTTGGCGTCAACGCTATCATGGAGACTCCAACACCCATAATGCCTCGCGGTATCTATTCAATCACGTGATTTACCCCGTGACAGGCTGCTGGCTGGCAACAAAAATCTCGTTTTGCTGTATTGGGTGTTTTTCTTTATGTGGAGCAAACTTAACTGCGACACCACGGATCTTTATTAAAATACTGTTAACATGCAGTGAGGCGTTACGACTGTTTTGTTTGGATTTCAACGTTGCGGGATAAAACAATGGCGGAAGTGGAGGAGGTAAGCGCAGCATGCTAATGCTAGCTGGCTAAATGTTGACGTTTGACACCTGACTTTCGAAATTGATAAGGATATAATCTGTTTACAGTTTACAGATTACATCCTTATTAATCCAGATCGTCTTCCCTAGCTGTTTAATATTTTATTTTAGGTGGGACGAGGACATTTGCGAAGTTCTATCTATCTATCTATCTATCTATGTTGAAATAATTCCAACATTTCTCTCCATTCAGGGCAGAAAACCAAGTGAGGAATTCACAGATGAATCTGAGGTAAGAAACTCTTACGCAATGATCAGTTTTTGTTTTGCTATTTTTTTTTTCTGCAGCAAAAATAAGTTTGAAGGATTTTTTTGTCGGAGTCAAAGGAGTTATGGGGGAAAATTTACACCCAGAAATATCAGAGGGTGTGAATTGTACAGTCAAGCATGGATAATGTTTGAACTTATATAAGGTTCACTGACATCTGAAAAGACTGTATTACATAGCCAGCTTTTATCAACACAGCTTGATCCCATAAGGATCTTTGTCAGATTGTGAAAGGTGTCAAACACTCATAAATTACAGATAGCTCTCCAGATCCATCAATATTTTGACTGAGTTTTGGCATGTTACAGCACACTGGTGCTTCTGAGATTCACAAGTAGGGTAAATAAAATATATCTTTACACTTCAGCCTGGCAGGAAGGGGAGTTTGTCTTTGTAGGAAGCATAGAGTAGAATAAAATATCAGGGACAGGCTGCGGCAGACGCATGTACCTCACTGAACAAAGCCGTTAAGAGTGAGTAAAGAAAATTCCACATTTGTAAATAAGACAAGCTTCTATATCCTGTTTCCTATTTGTGAGCAGTGTGTTCAATACAGTAGGACACAAACAATCAGAGAGAGACAAACACCAGGGCTTGTGGGATTATGGGTTTCCTCAAGGTGGCTGGAAGCAGAGGATTATTTATCCAGAATACTGCAGTGAACTATATTTTTCTTGGTGTCTGCTGCTGCTGCTGCTGTTTCCATGATTGAAAGCTGCCTCACCATCACACATGAAGGCATTAATGACCTCTGTCACTTAACTCTGGTACTGTTAGAAAATGAGCAAATTTCTGGCTCCTGAAAGTGGGAGAAATTACCGCTTTGTAATTTGCCTACGCTAACAGACTTTTACATGAGAGATGCATACTTGTGAGTTAGGAGGTAATAAACTGGTCAAAAAATGTTGTATCTGAACTATGCCAATACTGAATTATTTTTTTTTTTACTTCTTGTAAATTACATTTTCAATTTTTTCAATGTACATGCCCAATGCTAACTTAATTTCTTGTGTTAAACATTGGTCATCAGAGATTTTATAAATTTTAATTTAGTTGGTTTGATATATAACAGGTGGATTCTCAAGTGGATTTCTTAATTTATCAATATGTAGGATGATACTGTAAGCCCTCATGTTCAATCATAATTTATATTTGTACACATTGTTTTGTTTGTTACTGATGTTTTCTTGCAGGTTAACATTCATAGTGTTGCAATACTGCCTTCTTCATCTCTTTCGTTTGACTTTTCTGCTCTTTCTTTATGTAGTTGATTTATTCTACTTTTTATCTCTGTAAAGTGTTCTTGAGTGTTTTAAAAGGCGCTTATAAATACAAATTATTATTATTGTTGTTGTTATTATTATGTAATGTTAATGTTATTCTAGATGTTTTCCCAGGCACAAAAAATACAGAACCGCCAAAATGACTTTCATTCAAACATAAAGGCCAGCTCTGTAATTGACAAAACAAAGGCCAGGTTACAAGGGATGGCAAAAGTTTTAAAATGAGTACTTTCTTTCTGGGGATGAAGTTTGCTTTTGTTGTTTGATACGCTTTTGAAAACCGTGACAGTGCACTCGCATCAGGAATTTCACAACTAGAATACACAGGAAATAGCCTCGATATGGCGTTGTTGAGTGGGAAAGGATTGTTTTTGAAAATAACTTTTTTTTCCACGCTATTGTCCCCCACCTCTAACCCAGAAGCACATAATGGCAGACAATGTTTTGAGTTGATGCACCCTCTGGGCAGCCACAGACTGTGCAGCATTGGTTATAAACTGAATTATGAGTAATATTCAGGCTGTGACTGGCCACAAATGTTGGCTCAGGCTGGAAAGTGTAACAGTGTAGAAAACCTCAAGTTTGTTTTATGAAAACCCAAAATTCTCGTTTTTTTCTCAGAGTAAATTGTCTTGTGAAAAGATTTAAAAAAAAAACCCTGCTTCATGTTGCCCTACTAGGTGATAGAAATATTTGATTTAGTGAATATACTGTATACATGTTCAAGGCATGTGACAGCAAACATGTAGGTTTGATCTTATGTTTGGGGTTTATGCTTGAATTGTGGGTATTCCAAAAAGTATTATTTGCATTATATTCTTTTGTGCTAATGCATTTGAAGAGTTGATCTAAATGAATGAAAAACTTAAAAAGCTGATAACTGGAAAATTACACAGCAATTATTTCTGATAATATGCACATTTTGTTCTCATGTGTGAGAATTCTTTGCTTTTCTTTTTCTAGTGCACAGAGAAACAAAGGCATTGGACATCAAGTTCATTTAAATGACATAATGTTATTTAGCACATAATTATATGTTGATGCCAGAAAAAATATATTCTTAATATTCTTTATATTCTTTTCTTTTGCCTTATCTTATTAACACATTACTCCATTGACGGTGGGTGTAGTAAAACATTTATTTTCTAGTGGGATGCCTTGAAAGGAACAATGTGGGGTTTTCTTGCAGGGAAAATAAAATGTATGTTAATATTAACTGTTTCACATCAAACACATATCTTAATCCTTGATGTGGAATACATTTGTTGAATGCATTTCTAGTAATAAGCATTTAACTAATTAAAGTTGTGTCTGGGTTTGATTATATCCATGTTTACTAGCTCTGGTAAAACTCATTTAGATTAGTGTGAAAAAGGTGGCAAAATATCAACTTAAAGCTGTAGTTTGTAACTTTACAGCATGGACAATGGTCTGGTACATTCCAAGTGTTGTCAGATGTGTTCACACAATGCAAATTAAGCTTATCAGCTTTTTGAGATTATTATTTTCAATGAATGCTGAAAATAATAGCATCCAAAAAAGTTACAAACTGCAGCTTTTAGTATTGAAATGATGACTTCTTATATCCATGTTCACTAGCTGTGTTGATGGCATTTGGAAGTGTTGGAGTGTTTGGCAAAATGTAAATTTTTGAAAATATAAATTTATGTGCCTGCATCAAAATGCAAACAAAGCAAACTATGGACCCTCTTGTAAAAATGTTGCTCTCTAGCATCAACAGTGGTCACCAGCTCCATTGGATACCTTTTTACAAGTTATATGTTGGAAACAAATGAAGTGACCTCCTCTGTCACATAGATCTGGATTTAAATGACTTGAGGTAGACATTTTGTCTTTCTTTTGAAAGGTTTTCTCGGGGGATTTCAGAAAACTGTGCGAAGCTATAACCTTTGTGAGAGAGGACACTGTGCGGTTGTAATGAATACCTTTAAGAAAATGATATAGTGAGAGCCTGTCTAAGGAGTCTACTTTCTCAACCAGGAGGAGGACAGCGAGGAGGAGCCCAAGCTGAAGTATGAGAGACTCTCCAATGGGGTGACTGAAATCCTCCAAAAGGATGCAGCCAGCTGTATGACCGTCCATGACAAGGTAGAGGTTATAATCCAACACCAGCAAGGGCATTTCAGTTTCAAGTCCACCAGTCTCAAGAAGGAATTCTTCCTGTAAACATTTTAGAGATGTCCTCTTCAAAGTTGGTTGTTCATCCCCTCTGTTGATTCTGTGAAGGCAGGCCATTCTTTTCTCACCTTCCCGCTTTTCCTCTTGGGGAGGCACATCAAAAGACAGCCAGCATCATTGTCTTTCCTCTTTTTATTCCCACTGTTGAATGTTGGTATTTTTAAGTGGGCCACTCTGAGTCAGATGGTTAATCGTCATGGCACCGGCAGCACACAGTGCAAAAGTCATACACAGTTATGTCTCTGCACCTGATGTTTTATTAGCCCCTATTGATTTTCATTTATTTATCTTCTTCTTTGAGGATTCAGTCTCGCTCTCTGTTTTTTATAACCTCAAAACAGCAACAGTGTCACAGTGAGAGACATTGCTTTGCTGAAATTCTAAATTTGATCTGACTGTCTTTCTTCCTGGGATTTCTGTGCTTGTGTACCTTCTGTCATCCTCTCTACCTTTGTGGTCACACCAGCCCCTCCACTGCCACACCACCCCAGCAAACTCCCACATCCTTAAAGCCACCGACAGCACAGATTGCCTTATGTTGCCTCATATTTTCGGCGTCTGAATCGGAATTTCATTTGAACAATTCCATTCTGATAAATCCCTTTAAAAGTCGCTCCGCCTCACAAGGTTGAACCCGTTATTTATTTATTTTTGGTTATTTTATTTGGGGAGATTGCAAGGGCTCTGTCTGACATGCTCAGCTGTGCCTGTAAATATAAGCATTTCATTATAGACTGCACTGAAGCATGGTGGGTTTGCTGCACATTCACATGCTGGTCGAGAAGGGAGGGGGATTAGGAGGAGGGCATGGGGCAGGGTCTGGGGTTTTGGAAGAACACACACTTAATCTAATGCCAAAAGCCCCCGCTTTCTATAATTTTTTTGTCCCAGTGGACGTGTGTGTGTGCGTGCGTGCACATGCACACACACATTTGCACACATGCACTTCTGCTGAAGCACGAAACACAGAAACCAGTTGCTGTTCAGTAGCAAATAATAGCACTGTGCTGGGCAGGAAGCTGATTGGGTTGCACAGGAAGAAGTCAGATGTACAGTGCATTTATTATGTTTAAGCATTTTAATTTGAGGAAAAATGCCATTTCACACTGTCTGCTTTAATAAATAGGGCTTTTCCACCCCCTGCAATTTCACAGTTTTGCCTCCAAACCCTCCCAATCCCCACTCGGCTCATGTCGCTCCAGCTCCTGCAAATATTTTTTATCCTCTTCCACAGCCTTCGTCAGCAGAAGTTTTTTTTTCTTTTTTTTTTTTTTCAAGTTCTTGAATGTGTTTTAAGTATCTTTTGCATTAAATGTATTCTTTTTCAGTTTCTTGCCCTAGGTACCCATTTTGGTAAGGTCTTCCTGCTGGACATCCAGGGAAATGTGACTCAGAAGTTTGAAATTGTAAGTGCAATACTGTCCTTTGGGTTGAAATGATGAACTTTATAGCATACTGTCAAATCGATCTCAACATGAGCCACTTTGTGATCATGCGCCTCTTTGTGATGTTTCAGAAATGCACCAAGAATGTAAAGTCACTCCTATATAATATTTTTTAAATCCACAAAGTGTACAAGAGGGCATATTAAGTTTGGTTCTTACATATAGAAAATATCTAGTTTTTTTTAATGGCAGATATTGCAATTGCCATTGGAGTCAAGTGCCACTTTAATATTGCTTTGTTATAGATGTAAAACATGTTACATATGTGATGCCGTCAAAACATTAACTTTTATAAAGTAATACAGGTATAAGAACTTAAAGATAACAGTAGTTTCCAACATGTAAATTTTAAGCTATTTTAAATTGACATGGAGCTTATAACAACGATTAAATTGCAGCTTGTGGGATTTGAGAATTGTGTTGTTTCAAATTTAGGTTTAGTCACTAATGGATTTAGTGCCACCATTTTACTTTGTCTCTACATTTGTGCTCATTTGATCTGGAGAGAGAGAAAGTTTAACTTGCTAAAAATAAAAACAAATTCAGTGGTAATGGCCTATTTGGCTGGAGCAGGTTCACATCACTGTACCTGCACTCCTACCTCCAGCTGTAATGTTCCTGCTGAGGACTTTGATTCAGCAGCTACTCGCCTAAACAATCCACTGCCAGTTATCTGTCACTGCCTGAAAGAAACAAGGAAGACATTTCACTGTATAGATGAGGCGCTGCCGAGTCCTGGCTGACAGATTTGTTGTGTAGCTTAAAATGAACTGATCAGAATTCAGTGAAAAGCAGAAGATTATTTATTATGTCTACAAAATACTTGTACTTGGTTAAATGCATAATGCAGTAGAGATATTGTAAACATGTGATGAGCCTAAAACATATTCTTTTGTAGTTCACACTGAGGTGATTTGCTGTAATTCAGCCAATCCTTTCACCTTAAGAGCCCTACAGTATGAATGCATGTCTAAAATATAAAAGAATCAGCACTAAAGATATGTTCAAATCCATATACCAGGCAATATATCAGACATCTCGTTTTTTTACTGGCTGTTTCCATGAAAAGTGAAGATGGTGGATAGCTTTTGTACCCTGTGATGCTAAAACTGTCAAGGATAAGCAAACCTGAGAGCGTTTTTCCGGGTCTATGGTTCACAAGTTCACAAGAGATGGCGGATTTGGATCACTGCCATAAAATGTTTAAATCGTGCATAGAAAAAGAAGAGATGGGAATCCACTGGCAACGGATTCTTCTTGTGTAGTTATCGCATCGTGTTTTCAGCAAATTAGAAAATACACACTTTTGTGAGGAGTTTTTCAGGAAACTAAAGATGGAGTTGGAATACTGCTGAGATTGTAAGGATTACAGATATTCTGTCTGTCAAGTGCTGCAATATAATGCTCGATCGTGGATTTAAAGCAGTGAACTCTTGACGGCTTGCAACCAGCATTGGTGTAGTTCATTTTTACAAAAGCTTTTCCTACCAATATAGTGGTGTGGTCATGTGCTGTCTGATGCTCCATACACTGTAAAAAGGAAAGTGGTGTAAAACTTAAGCATTATTGTGTTTGGTAAAATTAATTAAATAAATAAATTAATTCAGTTCAGCCAAAATAATTGAAGCAAGTTTTCTTCATCTATCTCACCAACTTTTCATTTAAGTTATGTTCACTGGTCAGTGTACAGTCCTATTTCCTTTTTTTGCCTAAAATGTCAGCTACCAACATTTGGCCAGTCGCACAGATATTTGCCTTGTGTGTTTAAAAAGATGCCATGATACTGTGTCTCTGCAGAGTTCAGTGAAGATCAACCAGATCAGTCTGGATGAAAGTGGAGAGCACGTGGGCATCTGCTCTGAGGATGGGAAGGTAAGATTTCTCTCTCTACTCATCACTGCTGGTTACTGATCCTTGGTCATGGTGCAAAGCAATACCAATCAGTATTTTTTTATCTTTTCATAATTCATCCCCAGTTTCATATAAAAACTCACCTTATCAGTGATAAACTTTATGCTAATGATGTGGAACTTGAGGTGTTTGGGGGTGAATTTTTAGACGGCTCGTCTTCCGCACTTATTCACGCATTAACCTGGAGTTTTATCTCCTCCATATCTACACATAAAACCCATATTTTTTTCATGATGCAGGAATTTATAAAAAGCTTGTACCAATTTTGAAGGATTGCACTCAGATCCGTTGAGCTGTCAGTCAGCCATCAGTCGTCTATGGATACCCTCTCCATGTTCTCTACCTTGCTGTTATCTTGTCTTTTCTCATCATTACCACCATCCTTCATGGATTTTGCAGTCAAGATATGCTCTCTGATAACAACCCCCGTCCCCTCTGCTAAAACACACACACACATCTACACACTGGTGGCAAGAAGAAGATCTTGTCACACAAAAAAGTGGAGCAGACAATTAAAATCAATGCTGCAGCAATTGTTTGCCATCAGCCAATTCACATGTCTGTTAATCCTTATGAAATCTGACTTAATCCTTAATCACTGTTGCATTGGAGTTTTATATTATTCCTATACTTAAAAAATCTACTTTTCGCGGCCTCAGATAAAGAAAAAGGGGGTGTTACATTCTCTAATGGTACATTGGAGTTTACTGTGGTCAAGTCCGAGATTAGGACCTTTGTTTCTAAACCCTGCAGGGTTCGAAGAATCAACTTGTCCACTAATTGGTGACCCAGCGGAGAAGTAGGGAGCCAATCAAAGTTTTTCTCTGACATCAGTTCCCCCCGCTGGCCTCAGATGGTTGCAGAGGCAGCAATTAAAGGAGAAATTTGGAGTTATTCACCTTAGCTTGCCGTTTTCCTGTCTCGTCTCTGTTTCAGGTTCAAGTGTTCGGTCTCTATACAAGAGAGGGCTTCCATGAGAACTTTGACTGTCCCATCAAAGTAAGTTTTGGAAAGCTTACAACTCTTTCTGTGCAAGAGCAGTTTACCTGAATAAAGATTTTTAAAAAATCAAAATGATCAAACCTTAAAGCTGCAGTGCGTAACATGTGGTGATTTTTTTTTTGCTGTTATAATTATTCTTTCTCTGTTTGGTCTTCATGAAAAAATTATTTCACATTATTTATATGCTGCATCCTTCATCTGAAAACAGGCTCTGTAAAGCAAAACTATCAGACCTGAATGAGGGAATGTTTGTGTGTATACACCGGCAGCACAGGGACGGGTGGGGGAGAGAAGTGTTTATAAGTCAAACTGCGAAATGATTGTGTTTTGAACAGTAGAATTCACTTCTGAAATTTTTCAAGGGAGCTTTGTTTTGTTATTTCAGTCATAATTTACACACATACTGCGTTTTACTAGCACAATGTAGATGTTGCCTTTGTCTGTCTAGACATAAAAAAGTGGAGTTGAACTAATCAGCTTTGTGTGAATTCATTTAAAATTTTATTTTCTATTTAAATGTGCGGCACTTAAGTTTCATTTTTCTTATGTGGTCTTTTTTTCCATAGGTGGTTGCATTGCATCCTCAGTTCACCAGATCAAACTACAAGCAGTTTGTTACTGGGGGCAACAAGGTACGTTTTAGGGAGCACTTTCTGCTAGAACATACAATGCAGTGCAGTTTTGTACCATTTCCTGCCCCAATAATTCATCCTGATTGTGTTCAGGTGAAGCCAAATCCTGCAAACCTTCTCACTTTGACTTGGTTGTTGGCAGAATGCAGGCCTTTGTCTGTTGTAAAAGGCTCTTACTTTCCTGTCTTGTTGCAGTAGTGCTCTTGGGAGAGCTGCCTATTTTCATAAAGTGCTACTTGCTCAACAGTGTTTGAAAGGCAATGCCTCACAAGCACAGAAAAATAGATGTCATTATCAAAGGGGTACGTAGACTTAAGGTTTTCAGGGCACAGACAGTGATCTTTTTTCCTGAAAAAGTTGTCACTGGTAAGTATGTCGCTGCTGAGGGGGAAAAGAATTTTAGACATTATCTCTGTTTTTTCCCCTTTGGAAGTAAAAAAACAACTGCCACATGCCAATTACGCTACATAAACTGCAGTGATGTTGCGTCATTGCACAGCCATCCATAAATAAAGTATACTGACATTTATACAACAGAGGGGAGGCAAAACAACTTTTTTATTGAAACCCCATTGTTAGTGTTACTTTGCCATTTTCTTTCAATTGGCACTGATTTCTCTCAGTTCCAAGTTGTGAAGGCCTCCACAAGGTTCCTGTGATGAAAATCAATAAGCCTCTACTGGAGCCACATCCTGTCAAAGGAAATTCAATTTTGTCTCCACAGTTCTTTTGTCATATCATCTTTTTGTAGAGCAAACTGTTTATTAACATAGCCCACTGATGAATTAAAGACTATACAGAATATTTGGCCTTCCTTGTAATATTAGGTACTTTTATTGGGAGGTTGTTTTTATGCTTTTTTTTTTTTTGGTTTCATTTCATATATTACAATGAAGGGAAAGTCTTCTACAGCATTTACAGCAAATTGAAGTATTCATTCCTGTATAGTAAATACAGTACTGTGGAAATGTCTTAGGCCATCACTTTGTTTATAACTATATTTCACAAAGAAATATAGTTATATTTCTTTATGAGTGGCCTTGCTGATACATAACTCTGATTTTATGTCTTACAAAGTCTGTAATCTTTGGCATTTTAAGTTATTTCTATATATTAGCAAGATGCCAGTGAGTTAAACTCATACAGTATGCATATTTAAGGCTCAAGAATATCTTGAATAAGCCTGGAAAAATAGGCATTTTTTATAACGGCCATTTCCAACGTCAATTAGCAGAACAAACACTGTTGTTACTAATGATAGTAATCTGAGACAAGGTCCTGCTATTGTTCAAGGGTAGGAGGAGTTCACATTACACTTTATTACTGCACTTTTTTTTCCTGAAATGTTTCATTGTTTGATACTGCATGCATACTGTATATTCTGTGTTTCCTAGTTGTAGTGTACATTGCATGAAAACAGTAATTTTGTGTTTAAATGTATCCATATTTTACAGCACCTACAGTGACTGCAGTAAATGGTGTGTGTCCTAAAGTAGCCATAACCATTAGGATTAAAATGAGCAGGATGTATGTAATCATTCATGACATCAACCATGTGAATCTTTCAAATGATGTGAAGCCAGCGTGAAGCTGTCTCACTCAGGTAGAGTGTAATGAGCAATCTGTCTTTATTGTCTTTGCATAAGGAGGCTCTGAAGCAGAAATAAGATCTGCATGTGAGGATTAAAGTCGACTTTTACTTCATTATTTGCAGCAAAGTCCCCCCACACATAAAGTTCAAATTATAATGCTGCTTCAGGTTCTTATCAGACCAATGGTCCTCTCTGCCTCCTCCTGTGTAATCGTCTACTGCCCTCTGTTGGCAGTACAGAACTACAACACTCCTGAAATGAAGTTGACATAAATAGTGTTGTGGTAAATATTGTCCTGATTTCTTTCTGTGAAGCTCCTTCTGTATGAAAGAAACTGGTTGAATCGGTGGAAGATGTCTGTTCTACATGAAGGCGAGGGTTCCATCACTAATGTCCAGTGGAGAGCTAATCTCATTGCCTGGGCAAACAATGTGGTGAGTCTTCTTTGGCACAATCTGATAAAATGTAACATTAAATCTGGAAATGCTAATGTTGTGTGTCTGTTGGGTTTCTCTCAGGGTGTTAAAATCTATGACATCACCACCAAACAGCGAATTACTAATGTCCTGCGGGATAATGTAAGTCTGAGGCCTGACATGTACCCATGCAGCCTGTGCTGGAAGGACAACACCACTCTGATTATCGGCTGGGGAACTTCCATTAAGGTTTGAATTATTGCTGTTTTAACTCACAGACTTAAGTAGTTGCAGCTTTTGAGTGTGATTTTCTAATTTCTCCTCAGATTTGTGTTGTGAAAGAGCGAAATCCTACTGAAATGAGAGATCTGCCCAGTCGCTATGTGGAGATAGGTACAAACCTTACTGGATATCATAATAAACATTACAAAACCAAAATAGTTGCAATAACAAGTAGCAAAAGCAAAAAAAGATGCGATCAAATAATCCTTCATTAGGCTCATGACAGGGAAATTTGCAATGTTCAACAATTCAGAGTATTTAATTGTCATTCCAGTCTACACTTACATGAGAATTAAATGAAATTGGTGACTGACCAGTACCAGCCAATAAGTAAACATAATAATAAGAAAATAATAAAAAAGTGCAAACAATAATAAATAATAAAAATCTGTCAAGGCAGTTAAAAATCTAACAAGACAATAGAGATGAAAAATAAAAATCTAACAGAAAAATATGACCAATGATGAGCAAATATGGAACTTGATGTGCAAAATGACATAACTGTTGTGCAAAATGACATAACTGTTGTGCAAATGACATAACAACTGTTGTGCAAATGACATAACAATACATTCAGATGTCAAGGATTAGCCCAGTTTATGCATATTGCACTTATAGTTCCATCCTCCAGGCAACCAATGTTACAGCAAAATAGAAGTAAAAGTATTAATAGTCAGCATGCATTATTAACATCAGGAAATATAAAAATATGATGACACAAACTAGTAAATTTACAATGTAAACAGTATACAACGTGGATATGTACAACATATACACATTAGGTGCAGTGAAAAGGATACACTTATGAGATGCATATTGACGTGTGTATTGTATAATTACCGTATATGGATGAACATGAAAAATTAACCAATATGTCGCATAATATATAAATATCATGATTTCTGCTTAATTTGTATGATACTTGCTTTGTAAATGTATTAAATCCACTGTAAGAAGATAAAATAAAGTGTATTTGAATCATTTCTATTTTTGAAACAGTGTCTGCATTTGAGATGGAGTTTTTCATCAGCGGCCTGGCACCACTGGCAGATCAGCTGGTCACCCTGTTCTTTGTTAAGGAGAACTCTGAACACATGGTAAGGCACTTATTTACTCAGTAGCCACTTTATTAAGTACACCTGTATAGATTAGTTGAAGAGGCCTACCATGAAATCAATCTTTACAAAGCTCATATAATCAGTATTTAGTGTCATTGTTTGGCAATTTGTAAATTCAGTTTATTATATTGAAGACAACGTTAAAGTGGAGTAATTTTTTCAGTCTGCAGCTAACAATTATTGACATATTCACTTAATCTGTTTGATTATTTTGTCGAATAATTAGCACTTTGGTCCATAAAATGTCAGGAAAAATTCTCATCGCTGGTTCCCAAACTTCAAATGATGATGTTCTCAAATGACTTGTTTTGTCCAGAAACCAAAATTCAGTTTTAATTATTTCTTTGTTATATAGAGCAAAAGACCTAATATCTTTATTGAAATATTCCTATTTCTAAACATCACTTTTATGCCAATGGTTATGGAAAATGTACTTTATAGCAGAACTGTCAACTTCACAGATGAATCAAATAAAGTAGACAATCAGTGTTTAATACTCTGTATTTTTTGCACGCAGGATGAGGAGTTTCGTGCTCGGCCTCGTCTTGACATAATCCAGCCTCTCTCTGAGAGCTGCGAGGAAATCTCATCCGACGCGCTGACTGTGCGTAACTTCCAAAACAATGAGTGCAGAGACTATCGCCTGGGTGAGGCCATAAACTTCGACCAGAGGGAAATGTCACGCAGCCTTTTACTGCCCTCTGATTCCATTAAGTGTCAACAATCAAATGTCAGCTGAAATGTGCAGTACGCAGAAACATAAATGTATTTTCATTAACAGAGCATTCAGAGGGAGAGTCGCTCTTCTACATCATCAGTCCCAAAGACATCGTTGTGGCCAAGGAGCGAGACCAAGATGACCACATCGATTGGCTGCTTGAAAAGAAGAAATATGAGGTTTGTGTCTGTAAATTTTACAGATGATACAAAAGGTTACGGTCTGTTACGTCAAAGATTTTTTTTTTCTGTTTGAACAGGAGGCACTGATGGCTGCGGAGATCAGCTTCAAAAACATAAAGAGACATGATGTTCAGAAAATCGGGATGTCTTACATCAATCATTTAGTGGAGAAAGGAGACTATGACAGCGCTGCGAGGTATGTCGTCTGTGTTGCTCAGATGGTCTTTTAGTTAATATTTAATAAGTTGTAGAATGTGAGCATTTTGAATCCATTTTCCATTTCAGATCATAAAAGCAGAATATTTAATCCATATAATTTAAATTTGTACAACGTGTACTTGCAGTGACTAATGTTCTAAAGTTTAAGGTGCTGTTTAAGACAGGCTGCTATGCCTGAATTGTCACATTAAAAACAAAGAATCAAATTAAAGATGAGCTGAGTTCCATTCAACTTTCCTGGTTACAGGATACATGCTGCTTCACTGCTTAACATGAACTGAACATGTTGATATGATTAGAAACACTTGAGCTTTTCCTGATAAAACATGTCAAAATGGCTGCCTTGAGTATTTATTTTTGTCTAACTGGCTTCCGTGCTTGAGGACCATTTGGTTTTAAGATTATGTCTGTAAGTGATGGTTTAACATTTACATTGCTGATTAATTACAGCAAAAAGCCTGCCCTCTGCTAACAAAGTTTTTGTTAATGCAGGAAGTGTCAGAAGGTGCTTGGGAAAAACATGGAACTGTGGGAAAATGAAGTTTACAGGTTCAAAACCATCGGACAACTGAAGGTCTGATTTCAGTGTTTCTTAAAATAACTTCATAATATTTAACATTATTATGAATTGTGATCTCAGTCTTTTATCGGTATTGTGCTTCTGCCTGACTTCAGGCCATCAGTCAGTATTTACCCAGAGGAGATCTGCGTCTCAGACCAGCCATCTATGAGATGATATTGCATGAATTCCTCAGAACTGATTATGAGGTACGTGGTCGTCCGGTGACAAATCCACTGTCGACTTACAATTTGATAAATTTAAGCCCACTCACTTTCTCTTTCCTCCATTGAAGGGTTTTGCCACACTGATCAGAGAATGGCCCGGAGAGCTTTACAATAACATGGCCATTGTTCAGGCAGTCAATGATCACCTGAAGAGGGATCCTGCCAACAGCACCCTGCTCACCACACTGGCCGAACTGTCAGTCATCCTACCATATAATTGCTAACAGCATTTATGGAACGAAACACTAGATCATATTTTACCTATTAATATTATTTTAAATTTGAGAGTGACTTTGTTTTTCGTTGATGCTTCTCCAGTTACACGTACGACCAGCGTTACGACAGAGCCTTGGAAATCTACCTGAGACTGAGGCACAAAGATGTTTACCAGCTGATCCACAAACACAACCTTTTCTCATCCATAGAGGACAAGATTGTACTTCTCATGGACTTTGATAAAGAGGTAAGAGACACAAATATGTATTTTTGTCATGTTTACATTTTCCATCAATAAATGATTGCATGACCTTCTTTTTTGTCAGAAAGCTGTTGACATGCTCCTCGACAATGAAGACAAGATTTCAGTAAGTGGACTTTGCACTCAAGCCTCTTTTTTTAAATTGTAAGGTAATGATATTTACAGAACACAAAAAATCCAAGAAAATGAAAACACACAAAATATAAATATAAAATATAACATAAACAAAAAGTGTAAAAAATTAAAGGAACACACAAAACTTGCATCCAAAGTAGTTCATGTCATGTTCATTTTGTACATATATTCTGTTAATACAGGGAAGGGTATTACAGGGTATAAAGAGGGTGAAAAATGACACAAAGAAAGAAAGGTTCACAGGATGAAGCAGGTCAGGAACAGAGAACAGGTTGTGTTAAAAACATTCAGGTTTTCCACAGGAGTTAAATTTCAGTTTCTTCAGCCTAAGAAAACCCAGTAAGTCTCTAACTCAATGGTTATAGGAAGGCAACCAAGTAAGTTTCCTGCTGAGTGAGATAAATTATTATGCCCGAAGAGTGGCATATGCTGCTTTATCAGGTTGGGCATGTGGTCCACCCGTCAATCCTTAAAGAAAAGTTATGAAAATGTACTGTCCTCTGAATGTGTCTTTTCTCTGCTAACAGACAGACAGGGTGGTCGAAGAACTTTCAGACAGACCTGAGCTTCTACATGTGGTGAGTAGAGATTTATGTGCAGCTTCAGCTGAAATCACACTGTCTGTAACTTCAATTCAGAACTGATTGCACTTTGGTTTTTTTTAATTGATCGTCTCTTCACAGTATTTGCATAAATTATTCAAGCGGGACCACCACAAAGGTCAGAAGTACCATGAAAGGCAGATAGGCCTGTATGCCGAGTACGACCGACCAAATCTCTTACCTTTCTTGAGAGACAGCACACACTGCCCACTCGAAAAGGTGCAATTCTCATCACATGTCATCTTACTCTACATCCAAACTCCCAGAACCCACAACACATGGATTATGTTGTCTCCTCTTTTCTGTCTGTCCCACACAGGCTCTTGAGATTTGTCAGCAGAGGAACTTTGTAGAGGAAACCGTCTTCCTGCTCAGTATGTTATTTCTTATTATCTGCTCCCCCTCTTCATGTTGTATGGACTGCCATTTTAAAAGGAAACTAATAGAGCTTGTTCCTTCCAGGCAGGATGGGGAACTGCAGGCGAGCTCTGCAGATGATCATGGAGGAGCTGGTGGACGTGGACAAAGCCATTGAGTTTGCTAAAGAGCAGGATGATGCAGAACTGTGGGAGGATCTCATCTCCTACTCCATTGACAAACCACGTATTGATACATTCTTCTGTTGTCTGTTATTTGAATCCACTTCTTGTTTTTGTTTGATTTGATTTGTTATTTGTCCCCATGTGTCTTCTGTTGTCTCCCTAGCTTTCATTACTGGTCTACTTAATAACATTGGGACTCATGTGGATCCCATCTTGCTCATCCATCGCATTAAGGAAGGCATGGAGATCCCAAACCTCAGAGATTCACTTGTAAAAATCCTTCATGACTACAATCTACAGGTTAGAGATATTTCTCTTAGATCACTTACTGAATGTGTATGATGTAGTTGCTGATAAGGAAGGCATGGAGATCCCAAACCTCAGAGATTCACTTGTAAAAATCCTTCATGACTACAATCTACAGGTTAGAGATATTTCTCTTAGATCACTTACTGAATGTGTATGATGTAGTTGCTGATATTGTTAATGGAGTTGACATTTATGCTTTATATGACCAAAAAAAGAGCACTTTTTTCAGTTTTCATTCTCATTTAGACAAAATTAAACAATCCAAGTGCAAGATTATTTTTCCCAGTTTACTTGTAAATGTAAAAAGAACATCTAGTCTAATAAGTAGAGTAGAAGTATAATTTGATATTGAGAATTTAGTGATATTATCATTTCTACTTTGTTAAATTGCCTCTGATTAAATGGCCATAAAGTTATCACAGTGATTTCAGAAGAGAAATATTAAATCTACTTCAGGCATTTATTTATTTGAAAGAAATTAAATAATTTAGTATGAATTGTTGTTTTTTGTTAGCCAAGAAAGTGCCATGGAATGTATGGAAGCTTCCATTTTGGACCACTATGTTTTCACAAAAGCTCACAATGAACAAATGAAATTTTTTTTGAGTGTTGATGCTAATGGAAGCTACATAGGCTTTTCAACAGTCTGGTAAAGGAGGGAGGTGAGGGATATTCAGCTGCAACATGCAACTTCACCAATAAATGTTGCTAAATCTTGCACACTGTACCATTAATTATTGAGTTACATTATTAATACATGAAAATTGAGCCTTTTTTTAAACTAAAACTTAAATTACCTTAAACAAGTTAAGCTTATATCAACACTGTCCTACATTGAGAACTGATGATAAAATGATAATTTGATCAGATTCAAAGGTTTGACGCAACCTGTGTTCAATAAAATGTTCATTCTTTGTTTTATGTTTGCCCATCTGTACGCATCTTACATTCTGTACAGAAAAAATTAGAAACAATTATTAATGGGCTTTTGTTTTTGTGTTTTCTAGATTATGTTGAGAGAAGGATGTAAGAAGATCCTGGTGGCAGACTCTCTCTCCCTGCTACAAAAGATGCACCGAACACAGATGAGAGGAGTCCGAGTTGATGGTGGGCACATGTTTTTTAATATAGACCCTACAGAGATGATATTATTTTAAAATGATCTCTTAAACTCTTGTTGCTGGTTGCCTTTCCAGAGGAGAACATTTGTGAGTCTTGTCATGCTACAATATTACCATCAGGTATGTTGCAGAATCCATGCATTTTTAATGTTTTGCTGCATCTAGATGCTACAGTTGTCTCATTTATGCTCCACATTCCGATTGCAGACATGGCCAAACTCTTCAATGTAGTGGTTTTTCACTGCAGACACATGTTTCACAAAGAATGTTTACCGTCTCCAGGGACAGTAAGTAGGCTGTGTCACTTTGCACCCAAAAATCACATTATTACATTATATTTATTTTACTGTTGAGTTTAGCTGCTGTAACTTTTCTTTCATGCCGTTCCAGGTTCATGGGCTCCAGTTTTGTAACATCTGTAGTGCAAAGAGACGAGGGCCAGGAAGTGGAATACTTGAAATGAAAAAGTAATGAGGATTTATGCACTTGCAGTGTATTGACACTTTAATCTTACTCCCTATTGCATCCCCATCTACTGTCTGTGCATTGATCAATAAATATTACTTTCCCTCAGTTGCTGAAGTGTACACTTACAAAAAATGCTAAAACTTTTATTTTGGATTGTCTCTGTATATTTAAGTCTAACAACTGTAAAGTGTTGTACTTGTTCTGTTTGATACTAATGTGATTTGGTGATGGAAAAAGTCTGCAACACCTGAAAAATAAAATCACGTAACAGTCTTTTTTGTGTCTGATAAATATTAATATTTCACCCGGTAACTCAGTTTAAGTTAGTTTTGACATATTGGGATCTGAGAAGAATTTAATGAAATTAAGCTGTATACTCTTTGTAAAGTTTGTGTAAATTATATAATTATAGACAGTTGCTGGGAAATTTTCATTTTTATTCTTCAAGTTTAAATTGTAAGTTGAGATCAACTTAAACAGTATTCTGTGTCTTAAGTGAGAGAAGGTTTTTATAAATTATATAAATATAGACATGTACTGGGAAATTTTTGAAGTAAATGGATCAGAAAAAATAATTCAGCCCAGCTTTCCTTCCATTTTGTATAGTTCAAATTCAAATTTGTTATGAATATGTTTTACAAAGGTCGATTTTTTTGTGCCAAATGACAAGATAAATTATTTATCTCATCTCTCTACTTAATCTAACAAACTGCATTTATTTTGAGTCTGACAAATAAGAAAATACAGGAAATAAAATAATCTTGGAAGAAAACACTTCATTAAATTATTTGATTGACTCATAAACAGTTGGTATCCTTTTATATGTGAGTTGCCAATCACCTCTCTGAGTTGTTGATAATAACTCATGTCATAAAAATCAAAATCAAAAGTACATTGTTGATTTTGAGTGTGGCCGGAGGGGCTTCTACGTCACATCCGCTCTTTCCCTCCGGAAGTACAGTTAATTTTTATTCACTGGGAGAGGAAAAAAAAGAAAAGAACAGCTGTTGTTGGGAAAGAAAACATCAAAAGTGAGTTTTGTTGACGCATGTCGTGTCTTTAGCTTGTCGCTAATGCTAGTGTGGTGAGCGGTGCTGTGTAAACTGTGACCCCGCTCTCTGTGGCTGCTCTTTAGGATGACTTGAACAGCGAGTACCGTTTCGCTCATTTGTTGCGAGTTGGCTGCTGCTAGCGTTAGCTTCCCCTCACCGTAGACTCTTAGCTAGTAAACTAGCCACTCATCGCTAGTTAACTGAGCATTTCTGACTGTGTGTGCAGCTCCTCGTCATAACAGTCTATGTCTGCAGCCAAACCAGGAACGCGTTCCTTTTTACACACAGGGGAGGAGTGAGTTTATGTTGATAATACATTGTGTGACTCGTTAGCCTCCTTGTAAAACTACGATTTATCAGTGTTTATATTAGCCAGCCGTGGAGCTCGCAGGAATACCAGGTGACAGTAAGTGCAATTGGACCATAAATATATGTAGTAATAATGTAAAACAAGTTTACTTTTTGAAGATTTGAGCAGATTTGACATCTCTAACATGTATTTTGTCAGTTTTGCAGGGTTCCATCACATTTTATTATTCCTTTTGGTAGATAAATGTGAATCCTTGTCAGTTTTGATGGAAGAATTATGCCAAGTTCAAGTCGTTAATGCGTTTGGGTTATTATTATATGTTGTAATATAATGTAAGTTTACTTGAGAGCAAATGTAGCATTTCTCTAAGGAATATTGTCATTGTAGTAAGGTTAAGTCACACTTTAAGAGCTTATGGTGGTTAAACTGTTAATTGCAATTGTTTTGGTCCTATTAAACCAAAGTTAAGCTATCAATTTATTGAGACAATGACCCATAAATCATATTTTCAAAGTCATTGATTTTTTTATGAAAGAAGAATACCAAGTTCAACTCTTGCTTAATTATATCAGTTGGAATTTGTCTGGTTTCTATTAAAAATTAAATGCATTTGGGTAATAATTATATGTTGTAATAATTTAAAACAAGTTTAGTTTTTGAAAATGGGGGCAAATGTGGCATTTCTATGAGGCTTTTTGTCTCTGTTGTAGGGTTCCATCAAATTATATTGCCCCTTTTGGTTGAAGAAAAGAAACTGAAATTTGATTCCCAATCAGTTTTGTTGGAAGAGAAATACTAAGATCAAGTCTGTTCTTTCTTGCTTAATTTTGTTAGTTTTAATTTGTCAGATTTCTATCAAAGTTTTAATGCATATGGGTAATAATTATATGTAATATATTTACTTTTTAACATGAGAGCAGGTGTGGCATTTCTGTGAGGAATGTTGTCATGGTAGTGGGTTAAATCACATTTTAAGGGCTAAGACAATTATTGCGATTCAACTGTTAATTGCAGTTTTCTTTTCCCTCTTAAACCAAATTTAAATGACCACTGTACAAAATAATGTTTCTTTTGTTTGTTTGTTTTTTTTGTTAGCAGGCCAAGTAGATTTGTTTTCTGTTCAGATTTGTCTGCTCAGTCTTCAACAAGCTTGTGTTATTAGAAAATAGAATGAAATGCTGGGCCAAATTGAATCAGAGCTTTTGAAACACAACATTACACAAGTGCAAGCTCTCAAATTAACATTTAATTTCAATATCGTGGATTGCACATCACACAAATAAACACAGCTTCCAGTACTTTTTGAAGTACATTGACAACTGCTTCTTTTAGCTGTCTCAGAAGTATCTGAGCTGCTAACAGAAGTATCGCAATTTGGGGGTAGAAATTTATTTTTTATATAATCTAAAAAATTGCTTTATATATATTTCTCATCTTTTTCTTTTGGGTTTGATTTTCTGACTTACTTTGTTGTGATTTGCCTATTTTAATCATTTATATGTATATGGACAGTAGTCATAGGTCATAATGTAATGCAAGTTTGCTTTTTGAACATGGGAGCAGATGTGGCATTTCTGTGAGGTATGCTCTGTTGGAGGGTTTTATCACATTTTATATGTATGTTGTAATTTATTTTATCTTTCGTTTTGTGACAGAATGCCGGCCCCGAAAAGAGCACCATCTCCTCATGAGTCGCAGCCCAAGATTAGGAAGTTGGATGAGGATGGGGACGCTCTGCCATCCAAAACTGCACCAGCCACCATAAATAGTTCCCTTAAAACGGGAAGTGCACAAGAAAAGTCAGCAGCCCCCCGGACTAAGAAAAAACTATCTGCATCAGATGAAGATGGAAATAAATCACCAAATCAGAGTTCTCCAACAAGGGAATCCAGCATAGCTATTTCTGACCCGCCTGTTAAAAAAGCCAAGCTCCTGAATGCCACAAGTGCCTCTTGCGAAGAAGCTCCCTCACAGAAAGCGAACTTCAAAGCCTCCCTTAAAAGAACAGCCTCCACAGAGTCCGACGAGGAGATGAGTAGTGATGATAGCAAGACTGACCTCTTTAGAGAGAGGGATGATGGCAACAAGGCCCGTTGCTTTAAAAAATATTCAAACAAAGTAAAAGCAAAGCGAAAAGCTGAAGAGTTATCTTCTAACCAACAGGATACAGGCCAGGAGGTGACATCTGCACCCACAGAGCTTATACCAAGGGACCATGATTATGGCAGATTGTCAGATTTATCAAATATCCAGGAGGATCATCAGAAATTGGAAAAAGAATCTGCACTGTCAGCTACTGAGCACGAGAGACAAGAAAACTCTGATAAAGCAGCTAAAGCCAATTCAAAGGAAACTACATGCTCTGAATCAGGTACTTCTGAGGATATTAAATCAGAGTGTGTGGTTGAAGAAGAGAAGCACAAGGAATTAAAAAATGTGGAACTCCAGAAGTTCACAGATAACGAACCTTTACCATCATCTACAAAAACATTAGACTGTGTCACTGCAAATTCAACGTACATCACATGTGCGGCTGAGGAAAATGACAGAAAATATGTTGCAAAGTCCATCAAAAGTGAAAATAAAGTAGATCATAAAGTACTTGCACTGTCGGCAGAAACACAATTTTCTGTTACTGGAGATATTAATCCAATCTCTATTGGTGAAGATACAGGCTCTGCTTCCCGCCAGGAGAATCAAACAGATGTGAGCTGTGAGACTGAAACAAAGCCATCAGAGCTAGTTTCTGAGGCGATGAAACCAAGTATAAAATGCAAAGAAGGTGAGCATGAAGTGGAGGGGGAACATGAAGCAGCCAGTATGTCAGCAGAGGTTAAAGATGTAGGTATAGAAGAGGAAATATTATCAAACAAAACAAATGCTGTACCAAATGAGATCTTGGTAGGAAATATGAATCCAGAGAATCAAACAGATCTCAGTGTCAAAATCCAAGTCACTCTCAAGGAGGAATCAAAATCTGCACACTTGCCAGATGAAATGAACAACTCTTGTGATGGTGTGAACAAAGAAGCTAGAGAGACCGAAGACAAACCTGAAGAAAATGAAACAGAAGAAGCTGAATTACATTCGACTCAATCTTTCGCCAGTCCTGGGTCCTCTGTCAAGGGACAGATGAGTCATGATGCAACAGACAGGAACGACGGCTATACCGAAACACTGCCAACTAATCGTGAGGAGGTTTATGAGCAGATACAAAGAGAAGAGGTCACTGATAGTGTTACAGTTACAGAGGGTCACAAAGACATGCAGATTAGAATAACATCAGAGGGGATGTCTGACTTAGCACCTGGAGTGGCTTCACAAAACCTGGAGAACCACACAGCAGAAATACCCTCTGAAGTTCAAGAAAATCTAACAAATGAAAAGTCTACAAGTATGGAAAAAGAGGAAATGAACTTAAAGTGTGCCACTGCCCCATATAGTGAAACCAGAGTAGATAGATATGCTTCACTGACATCAAAGCAAGAGATTTTTAATCCTGCTTCTACAGTGGAAGCATGTAGTCTAAAAAGCCAAGAGGTTTGTGAATCCATTACAGAAATGTCTGCTGAACTTTTGAAAGAACATGTAGATATGGAAATGCAGACAACCTCCGCATCACATATTTTTCATCCCACCCCTAAAGGGGATATAGAAAATCAGTCGGAGCAAAACAGAGGCGCAATCACTTCAGGAATTTATACAGAGGCTCATCAAAATATATCAATTGAAATTTTTGAAAGAATTGAAGATCTAAATGACACGAACAGTGTATCTGCACCAAAACCTGAGAGTGAAACCAAAATGGTAATGCCATCCATAACAACATCAGAAATTTCTAATCCAGCATCTCCTTTGGAAGTCAAAGTGCAGGAGAGCCCAGAAGCGTGTGAACCCACCACAGAAGAAGTCAAAGTGCAGGAGAGCCCAGAAGTGTGTGAACCCACCACAGAAGAGTCTAATGAAACAAATGCACATTCAGTTCTAAACAGTCAGAGCACTGAAAGCATAGACAGTGTTGATGCTGAATATGTTACTGATCCAGAGAATCAAACGGAAGTTCATCTGCAGATGGCAAATTCATCAGAGGAGCATTCTGCCCCACCATCTACAGTGCATCTACAAACCACAACTCAAGTGGTCAGTGAGCCTACCACTAACATGCCAGACGATCCTCATGAGGCGCAAATGGTTGTAAATTCAGCAATTGTGGAAAATGAAAATGTGGTGAACCTTGAACCTGTGGCTGCATCAGAGAGTCGTTTTGACATGGAAATGGAGACATCGACATCACAGATTTCTCATCCAAGCCTTAAGGTAGAAATACAAAGTCAAACAGACCAAAAGAGAGATGAATTTGTTACAGATATTTCATCAAAGGTTCATCAAGATATTGTGACTAAAAATTCTGGAGGGACGGACACTTACGACAACGAGCAAAACAGATGTTCATGTACACCTGAAAGTGAAACAAAAATGGAAATGCTTGTTACATCATTGTCAGAATTCTCTAATCCAGCAGCTACTCTGAAAGTGAAAATGGATGAGAACCCAGAAGCGAGTGAAGCTACCGTCGATGTATCGGATGTAACGCATGCACATTCAGTTGTAAACTGTCAGAGAATTGAAAGTGTAGACATTGTTCAGGGTGAATGTGTCACTGCTCCGGAGAATCAAACAGGAACTCCTCTGCAAACTGAAGTTCACCTGCAGACTGCTACCACGTTATCGGAGCTTTCCATACCACAATCTACAGTGCAACTGCAAAACTCTCCAACTCAAGAGGTCAGTGAACCTACCACAGATGTGTCAGATAAATTTCATGAGGAGCAAAAAGTTAAACATGTGACAGTTGTGGAAAATGAAAATCTGATGAACTTTGAACCTGGGACTGCATCAAAGAGTCAAATTGACATAGAAATGGAGACACTGACAGCACAGGTTTCTCATCCAACCCTTAAAGTAGAAATGGAGACTCAAGACAATGAGCAAAGTGGATGTGCAATTACACCTGAGAGTGAAACCAAAATAGAAATGCTTTCTACATCATTTTCAGAATCCTCTAATTCAGCAGCTAAACTGAAAGTGAAAATGCAGGAGAGCCCAGATGTGAGTGTAGCTATAGTAGATGTATCCGATGAAGCGCATGCACATTCAGTTGTAAACTATCAGAGCACTGAAATTGTAGACAATGTTGATGGTGAATGTGTCACTGCTCCACAGAATCAAATAGAAATTCATCTGCAAACTGAAGTTCAACTGCAGACTGCAACCACATCAGAGGAGCTTTCTAACCCACCATCTACAGTGCAACTACAAAACTCATTAGCTCAAGACGTCACTGAACCTACCACAGATGTGTCAGATGAATTTCATGAAGAGCAAAAAGTTGAAAAACGGTCAATTGTGGAAAATGAAAATCTGGGGAACTGTGGACCTTCGGCTGTTTCAGAGAGTCAAATAAATGTAGAAATAGAGACATCAACATCACAGATTTCTCATCCAACCCTGAAAGTAGAAATTCAAAGTCACTCAGTGCAAGAGCGAGGCGAATTTGTTCCAGATATTTCAACAGAGCTTCATCAAGATGTGATCAGTAATTTTGGAGAAATTGAGATTCCAGAAAATGAGCACAACAGATGCACAAGTACATCTGAGAGAGAAACCAAAATGGAAATGTCATGTACATCATTGCCAGAAATCTCTAATACAGCAGCTATGCTTAAGGTGAACATGCAGGAGAGCCCAGAAGTGAGTGAAGCGACCACAGATGTATTTAATGAAGCACAAGCACGTTCACTTGTAAACTGTCAGAGCACTAAAGGCATTGACATTGTTGATGCTGAATGTGTTACTTCTCCAGAGAATCAAATGGAAGTTCATCCGCACATGGCAACTTCATCAGAGGAGCATTCTGCCCCATCATCTACTGTGGTGGGACAGAATACAACTCAAGAGGTCAGTGAACTTACCACAGACATGCCAGATGAACCTAAGGAGCAAAAGGTTGTAAATTCAGCAGTTGTGGAAAGTGAAAATCTGGTGAACTTTGAACCTGTGGCTGCATCAGAGAGTCATACTGATGTGGAAGTGGAGATGGCACCAACCACAGAGATTTCTGACCCTACCTCTTTAGTTGAAATACAGAACACAAGTGCTGCTGTTTCAGAGGAGATACCTAATATATTGCATTCAGAGGAAATGAAAAGCTTTGGTGTCAGTGAACATGCCACAGACATGTCAGATGAATTTCATGAGGCACAAAAGGATGTTAATTTGACAACTGTGGAAAATGAAAATCTGGTGAATTTGAAACCTGTGGCTGCACCAGAGACAGACAGTCAAACTGAGATGGAAATGCAGACATCATTAACAACTGAGGTTTCTGGCCCTGCTTCTTCATTTGAAATGCAGAAAACAAGCACTGCTGCGTCAGGGGACATGCCTAACATATCGCCTACAAAGGGACTGCAAAGCTTGGAGGTCAGTGAACATGCCACATTTGTATCTACAGACGTTCAAAACAAAGCCATGACTGAAAATTCTCAAATTGTCAAAAATGAAGATGAGATGAACTCTGAAGCTGTGGCTGCATCAGAGAATCAAATCAGACTGGAATTCAAGACTACATCAACTTCTGAGATTTCTGTCCTGGTCTCTTCATTGGGAAGAGAAAGTCTCAAACGCCAAAATGAAGTGGACCTGGTGATTTCTAACGTATCACCTGCAGTAGAACTGCAAAGCCAAGAGAGCCATGTTGACAGTGAACATATTCACATATCCAGAGAATACATGACTGTACCGGAGAATCAAATAACACTGGAATTCCCAAATACATCAAATGCAGAGATTTCTATTTTGACCTCATCATTGGGAAGAGAAAGTTTAAAACAACAAAATGAAGTTGACATGGAGATGAAAACAGAAGGGATTTCTAACACACCACTTGATGTAGATATACAAAACAAGGGGAGCCTAGATAAAGGTAAACATACCACTGACATATCTAGAGAAAATATGATTATACCAGAGAGTCAGGAAATACAGACATTAACTTCTGAGATTTCTTCACTGGGACAAGAATGTCCGAAAAGCCAAAATGAAGTGGACATGGAGATTATGGTAATGGCAGAGATGCCTACCGTATCACCTGCTGTAGAAATTCAAAGGCTGGAAAGCCAGGATGACAGTGAACATATCACTGACATGTCTAAAGAATATGTGACTGTGCCAGAGAATCAAGAGCAAATGAAAATGCATGTCACATCAACTTCAGGGATTTCTATCATAGCCCCTGAAGTGGAAACACAATGCGAGACGAGCCAGGATGCCACTGGAACTGTGACAGACACATTGGAAAAGGTTCAAGTGGGTACAAAGACTATTTTAAATGAGTGTAGTGAAAGTGAGAACAAGGTCATCAAAGGAAGTGTCAGTGCTACGGAGAGTCTGATTGAAATGGAAAAACAGACAACAGCAGAGGAGACTTCTAATGCAATAACTGCAGTACAAATACAAGATCAGACTGGTCAGGAGGTCTCTGTAGTCACCACAGATAATGAACTTCAAAAAGGTGCAATCACAGAGTGTAAAGATGACAAGGAAGAGGTAATCACTGAATGCATTAGTGCTACTGAGAGTCAAATGGAAATGGATGTAGAAACAACTGCAACAGCAGCTGAGATTATTGATTCAACACAGATGATGGAAACACAAAACCAGGAAAGTCAGGAGGTCAGTGAACTCACTTCAGATGCTGACGTTCAAAAGGATCTACAAAGTGCAAGTTGCTATTCTAAGCTAAATGACGACAAAGCAATTTCTGCATCACTGTATGCCCCAGAAATTCAAACAAATTTAGAAACAACTGCAGGGCCTGAAGATATTTCTACACCAGCATCTACAGCACAGCAGCAAAATTGTAGGATGGAGGAAGTCACTAAACACTCTGCAGACTTGTCAACTGCACTTCAGGAAACTCTTCCTCTGGATAGTTTTGAAAATACAGAAGATGTAAATATGCCAGAGTCTATGGCTGAAGACATCCAAGAGGATATGGGTGTAATTAGTGGTTCAATGGAAGCCAAGGATTCTGAAGAGGATTTAGAAGAAGAGATGAGGAAGAAAATGATTAATGAGGCCAAAAAGGAACCTGCAGTCATTCATTTTGATAGGGCTGACATTAGTGGTGTTGAAAGACAAGGTGAAGGAACTGGAGGAAATGAAGTAATTGTTTTTGTCTGTGGCCAATCAGATGATATTGATATTGTAATTCAGGCATCAGACGAACAGATTAAGACAAGTAATCAGTCGGAGGTTCATCTTCATGAAAACCAGATAGTGTATGAACCCATTAGTAGCCCAGAAAGTAATGATGATAGGGAAATTTCTATGGTATCAGAGAAGCATGAGGGTATGTCTATACTGGATATACAGAACACAGAGACCCAGCAGATAACTGAAGATTCATCAGCATATGAAGCAAATAAAGAAAAATGTGCCACATGTGTGGGCAATGAAGAAAATGTTCAAGAACAAGTTTGTGTGTCTGATAGCCAAGCATCTGCAGCAGTTGAAATGGAAGTACCAAGCTTCAGTGTGTCAGAAACACCCTCCACTGCACAGTTAGAGCAGAGCAGTATTAGTGTGGATGTAAAACAAGTTGCGATGATAAGCTCCAGTGATGATATCAACATGCCAATTGGCCAGACAGAAGGTATAACTGAAAAAAGTGTGTTTTTGGAGTGCACCAGTGCCTCAGAGCTTTCTCAACACCCACAGGAGGAAACAGGACTCCAGGAGCCTGTAGATGTCATGGTGACAACTTCATCCACCACTGAAGCTGAGGTACCAGATAGTACATCTGAGGAGTATGTGATCTTAGAACCAGTCCCAGAGAGTAACATTGACTTTGATATTGTCACTCAAGCAGTGGCCCAGTCAGGTCTCACTGCTTCACTTTCACAGGAAGAAAATTCGGGCAGTGTATTACCATGTGAAGTTAAAAATCTTTTAAATTATTCTCAACAAACTGTCTTCCTTGAGGCTAAAGTAAATGATGTCAAAGATGCTACACTGACCAGTTCAAGTGACAATAAGGAAACCACAACAGAAACCTCTCTTAAGGAAGGTTTTGAAGTCCAAAGCGCTGACCATTGCCAACAACCACCAAGTGAAGTAATGGACATTGCAAACTCTGAACCTCAACACACAAATGAAGAGTATAATGATGTGGTGATAGAAAATGCTGAAGAGGTGCAGATTCTGGAGGAGATTGAGATTGGACGAGAGATTGTAGTAGCAGAGGAAGAGAATGAGGAAGACGGTGACATTACAATAATTGAAAAATCTCAGGAAATACCTGAGGCAGTCCCTTCAAAACAGCCCCATGAAAAGGTAAATGAGAAAATTAACGAAGACATCAGTGAGACCAATGAAAATCAAAACAGCACGGTTGATGAGAAGACAAAAGACTTTAAAAAGCCACAGGAGCCAGAAAAACCCAAGAAGCAGGAAATGAATACTCAAGCCAGAACCAAAGCGCGTATGGCAGCTTTGGCTGAGCAAAAGGCAGCAGCAGCAAAGAGAGCAGCGTGCAGACAACAGCTGAACCTCTTAGCTCTCTGTCAGGAAATCGCAGAGGACATTGCCACAGACAGCATGCTTTTGAAGAGGATTGAGGAAGAAAAGCAAGCAGCAGCAGCGGCAGCAGTGGTTGCCATGGGAGAAGTCAGCAAGAAGGAAAGTCCACCAGTTACCACGCAGGATTCTGAAACTGTTAATGTTGCGCCTCCAGCTGGGCCACAAGAATATTCTGCTTCAGTGACTCCTGCTGCTGAGATACCTGAAGCCCAGCCCTTGACAGCAGATTCAACTGAGGCCAAGCCTGCTGCAGAGCCTCCGAGAAGACGCTTCTTCATTTCACAGGTTTCAGTACCACTAAAAGTCCATGAGAAAAAGAAGCTAACAAGATACCAACGACTAAGACAGGTTGAACTGCAGCGAGAAAAAATGTCCTGGGCACGTGTCAAGAAACTTAAATCTGACCAAGCCAACCAGATGTTTTCAGACATGGATTGGCAACCACCCTCATTTGTCTCCTCTCAGTTTTCACCATCTCCTGTGACCACAACGCCTCCACCTGCTGTCAGTCCACCAAAATTGAATTTAAGTCCTGTCACAACTACCAAACCTGCAACACCAAAGACAGAAGTTCCCGAGGCTGAGTCTCTTAAGGCTGAACCCAACAAAATAGAGCTCACTAAGGCAGAAACCTCTAAAGCTGCACCTGCTAAGGCAGATACATCCAAATCTACACCCATTAAAACTAAACCTACCAAAACTGAGGCCTCTAAAACTGAACCTCCTCCTACTGAAACACGTAGAAGTACAAGGCAAAGAAAGACTCCTGAAACTGCCCCTACTCCTGCTCCAGCCCCAAAAGTCACCAGGTCAGCTGCAAAGAGGACTCTCCCAGCTGTTCCTCCACCCATGCCCAATGGACTTAATACTCAAAAACCCAAGCCTGTCGAGTACAAGCCATATAGACCTCGGCCCAAGTATTCCCCCGATGACTTTGAATTGGATGATGACCCGTTACCATTGCCACAAACAAAGCCCAGTCCCCTGTCAAGACCCACACAACCAACAAGAACAAACCTTCAGTCAAACCCTACAGTTCAGTCTAAACCTGCAAGTCAGACAAAGCCAACAATTTCATCACAACCTACCAACCAAGGAAAACTGAAAACACAGGTCTCCCCTGCTGGACAGATCTCAGGTCAGTCTAAACCCAATTTTGTGGTTGCATCTCAGTTAAAGCCTGCAGTTTCCACCAATCCTCAGTCTAGACCAGTTGTTGCAGCAGATTCATCCAAACCTCTTCATCCTGCAAAAGCTCAAATCAAGTCTTTGACAAAACCAAACTCAAATGCAGTTTCAGCTGTTTCTGCTCAGTTAAAGACAACTGTCAGTGGAAGTCTGGCTCAATTAAAGCAGTTGACTCCAACAACATCTACTGCTTCAACCACATCAGAGACTAAACCACAAGTTTCTAAGACTGACACTGCTTCAACATCACAGAAAAGTCAACCATCATCAGAAGATGGCAGAACCAAGGTAACCAGGGATAAATTCAACTGCAGTGTGTGTGTTACATTGAGTTTATGTGAACATATTGAAGATGTGGTTTATCTTGTCTTTTTTTAACACAGGTTCCCAGTCCTATTTCATCAGCTTCCACCTCTTCTCTTACTGAAAGCGGGAAAGGGTCTGATGGCACACAGCAGTGTGAACAAAAGCCTACAGGTGTGTTCATTACTGATTTAGTAATCAGGATTTCTCTACTGAGTAGCCATGACTATTGCATACAACATTAATCTGAAATGTTTATTAGTACGTGTGTATGTTATTGATTTGTTCATGTGATATTATCTCTATAGCACTACAGTGTGTTTTTTTAAAATTGCACCTTCTCTTTCAGTTGCAGTGGTCGATCCGTTACCAGAGAATAAGACAGAAACCTTTAAGACAGCAGAGAAGACATTGGAAAAGCCTTGTCAAGGGTGAGATTTTACACTTAAATTGCTTGACATATATATATATATATATTTTTTTTTTTTATGTAGTAATAGAAACCTGAGGTAGTCTAATATATCTTTGTATCAAAACAGAGAAGCAAAGCCACAAGATGGCGAAACTCCTCTCTCTGATTCTTGTCTGCAAAGAGAAGTCAAGAAACTGAAGGAGGCAGACAAAGATGGCACCCAGACAATTATTGTAAGTGCAGAATTTCATTATACATATACATCATTATGTATATATATATATATATATAAATATATAAATTTCCATCTATTTATTTTAAACATATTTTTTATAGGAAGTAAATTTCCTATAAACGACATTAACATAGAAAATGCAGGGTAAGGTCATGTAAGGTATGTTACTATCTTATATTTTCCAGAGTGTAATTTATTCTTTGCTCACCATATAGGATGCAGGACAGAAGCATTTTGGAGCAGTGGCCTGCAGTGTGTGTGGGATGCTATACTCTGCTGCCAACCCAGAGGATGAATCTCAGCATTTACTCTTCCATAATCAGTTCATCAGTGCTGTCAAATATGTGGTGAGATCAGGTTTCCTTAAATCACTCATCTGACTTGTTAGGACAAATCATCAGTGAAATTATTATGTTGAGTTATTTTTAGATAGACCATTTCATTAACACAATGTTTTGTGTTATCTATTCAAGCTGTTTAGCTGTGCTTTTATGTGGCATATTAGATGTACTGGTATGCAACACTAAACTGTACATGATACATTACTATTTGCAAAGACCAAATGCATTCTTGAATACAGACTATACAGGTCTATTTCTTGTTTTTCAGAAAGATCAAAGTGTCCCATTTTTTTGTAGTCATTTCATACTCATATGATTACAAATCGGTATTTATTTAAGTGGAGTAGGTGGTCCATCAGTGTAGCGCATATATTGTACACGTATCCCAGACCACTTCCACATAAGTGGTAGCATTTCAATGTGTCCTGTAAGGCTGCAGCTATCGAATATTTTGGTAATCGAGTATTCTATTGAATATTCCATCGATTTATCGAGTAATCGGATAAAAAAGACTTTATCCTATTCCTCCTATTACTTTCGCTTTGCTGCGTTTGCTCATTTTCGCTGTATTCACTGCTTTCGGTCCCGGCGTCTGCCATTCCGTAACGCTAAACTGTCCACACACGTTACCCAAAGCTTGCTCCGTCTTCTTCCGCTTTGTAGGGGACGCACACCCTGTGACGTAAGCACGTTGTATCACACTAAAAAGAATCCATGCGAAACATGAGCTTTAAATTTAATTAAATGAGGCTTTGAGGCAGAGAAAATTCCTCAATAATTTTTTGTAATCGAGTTACTCGAGGAATCGTTGTGGCCCTAGTGTCCTGTGTGTTATATAGAACATGAATGAATAAACTAAGAAGACATGACTGCAGTTTGATTCTGAATGAAAATTTCCAAAGCACAGTATTCAAAAGATTTTCCTTTTTTTTATTGTTTATTTTCACTACCAATAATAAAGAGCATGAAATAATGATTATGTACTTATATAAATGAAACACCTGATGAACAAATGTATATGTATGTAATAATTTTTTACCAATTTAAATTACAGCAAATGTGGGAGATAAATCCCTTGGCAGATCAACAAAAAATACTGACTTTTAACCGTAACTCTTGCCTGATATTTTAGGGATGGAAAAAAGAGAGGATTCTGTCAGAGTTTCCTGACGGCAAGATCATTCTCGTCCTGCCAGATGATCCTAAATATGCTCTGAAGAAGGTATGTTTACACAAATTAGTCCACTTTTTTTTGTTGTCAGAGTTGTGGCTGGCTTTTTTGTTTCCCAGTAGGAAAAAGTCTTTATATCTAGTTGTATATCTAGTACACAACTGTGGTTTTGTACATAATGTGAAAAGGTATGTAACAGTTGGATAGATTGTAGTGTTGTAAAAGCACAAATTAATTAATTCATGCGACCTGTTCATAATTCATATGACCTGTAAAAACTAATTTCTATCAAATAGAGGTATAAGGATAAACAGGGTGCCATAGTTTGTGTCAGAGTACAGCAGAATCTAGTGTTAAGAATGTTTTTTTGTTTTGTTTTTTTACAAAAGCTGTCATGAGCATAATATTTTATCATTAGGTAACACTGGTTTTTTCCTTAGGTTGAAGAGATCAGGGAGATGGTGGACAATGACCTCGGCTTCCAGCAGGTGGAGACCAAGTGTCCCTCTAAGACCAAAACCTTCCTGTTTATCTCAAATGACAAGAAAGTGGCTGGATGCCTCATAGCAGAGCACATACAAGAGGTGAGAAATGGCTCAACTGTGATGATGTCAAACTAAAATGGAAAGAATTGCATATGAGTTTCGGTTTAATGCTGAGCCTCATGTTTGTCAGGGGTTCCGGGTGATTGAAGAGCCCATACCAGAAGGTTCGGAAGGAGAGAAGGTAATGTTTGAACGTCAGAGAGCTTGGTGTTGCTCTACCACACCAGAACCGGCGATCTGCGGTATCAGTCGCATCTGGGTGGTCAACATGATGAGGCGGCAGGGCATTGCTTCACGTATGCTGGAGTGCCTCAGGTAAGTTCGCCTAGAACTGCAGATCTCAAATCAATGCAAGTTAAGCTTAGTTAAAGCTGCATACTGTAACCTTTGGTGATTTATTTTTTTGTTGCTGTTGGTGATGTAATTATTCTGCCTCTGTTTTGTGTTTGTGAACAGAAATGTTGTGACACAATTTGCATGATGCATCCTTCATCTGAAAATGAGCTCTGTCAAGCATTACTATCAGACCTGACTGAGGGAACATTTGTGTGTATTTAACAATTGATTACAGCAACATTGTTTTTGTACGTTTCCTTTTATGATTTTATGTTGGTGAGCCGAAGGGAAATTTCCATCTTGGTTGATAATCAAGTTCTGTTCTATTTTATTCTAACAGCAAATGTTTATTAGGAAAGGAAACACTTTTTTACATGGCCTGCTTTTGTCTTTTTTTTGCTCCTCACAGGAACAACTTCATATATGGTTCATACCTGAGCAAAGACGAGATCGCTTTCTCCGACCCGACTCCTGACGGAAAACTCTTTGCCACACATTATTTTGGCACTTCTCAGTTTTTGGTTTATAACTTTGTGAGTGGAAGACACTTGTCTCAGTCCAAAACCTGTGCAGTATGACAGTCTTCAGGAGAGGTAAACAGTGGATTTAACATAGGAGCTCACTGACAGGCCCCATACACACTAAACAGTGTCTGACACTGTGTCTTTATTTGTATAATGATTTAAAAAAAAACAAAAAAATATAAATTACTCCTTGGAGAAGCTTCACATTGATTCAAATCTCAGGATGAAAACAACAAAGTGTTGTTGAAAAATTTATTAAATCACCCTTTAATCTCTCCCTACATAGTATTTTGAAAAAAAAGTATTTTCTTTATACATTTGTAAGCCAACAATTGGTTTTGTTAAAAATATTGAGTTCACATGCATGAAATAACAGCAATAGAAAATAAAAAGCATTTCATATTTTTTTTTCATCCCTGAGATGAGAGAAGCATAAGATCAATTTGACATGAAATAAACAATTATTTTAGAGTTTGTCCACATTTGGCTGTTTTACATCTGCGTATGTTATTGAGTGAACTGTACATTGAAGATTATTTTTCAACATCGACATTAACGGTGATGCTGCCTCTCATTCTGAAATGCTAAAAGGTCACAACTGTACTGTGTACATTTCGTTTTCCACATGGGTATCCATTTTTACACTTTTCCTGTAACATTTCAAATGAATCATCTAATGCGGGTGATTTTTTTTTATCAATATGACTCATTTCAATGATCTGATGTGGGTTAGAACTGTAGCTTGGGCATTAACCTGCGTGCTCTTGTTTTCTTGTCTGAAATGTTTAGTTTTCCAAGCTGAGCCATATACTGTATACCATTTAGCAGGGCATTGTAGCCTATACTTTGAGTGAAGTCTTTTGATTTCATCAAGGCTGTATTGCTTTGTTGGTGCCTGAATGAATAATGTGTGATTATTTTTTTGTCTTTTCTTTTTTTAGCAGTATTTTCCTCTTAACTGCATTTGGTGTGTTATTGAGTTAGAGTAGAGTATCATGCTCCTGTTCCTTAGTAACTGCAAATGAAAATGTATATCAAATGTATCATGTAGGTTTTATGCATACTATTATAAATTTTATACTGGAAAATTTACAAGATTAGGATTTAAATGATATTTGAATGATTGTTAATGTGATTCGGGTTCAGCCTTTGTGATTATTAACGGGAATATTTGCTCTCCGATCGTGTTGATGAACTTCTGCCTCTCAACACACAGTTTTACAATTACATCACTGTAATCCATCCCTTATTTTCTTCCTTCTTGTTTAAGCAGTTGCTTTTAGACAGTTGTGTCGTGTAAGAAAAAGTAATTTGATTTATACAAAGCTGTTATGTAAATATTTATTTAAATAATAAACTGTTTAAAAAGTTTTAGTTTTGCTCAGTTCTTATTCCTGGAAGAAACTAAAGGTGAGTTTATTGATTGTGTTTTGAAATTCACTGTTGACCAATGCCATCTAGCGGTCGTTAATAATCCGTATACAAAGTTATGTAATTGTGAATATAAATAAAAATATTAAAGAGAAATTTAAAATTTTTGTGACAACTGTGTAATTATTTGACAGTTTTCTGTTTGTGCTTGCAGATGTAAACATTCCTTTTAGTGCATTCCTGGACGCTCCTGTCACAACATGGGACTGCTCAGTTGCAACTTCTGTGAAGCAAAACAACCTTAGAACAACATGGATACTTCCTCAGATGGAGAATGAGAAAACAGAGGTTCCTGCTGCTCCTCCTCAGAGATCTGATAGTTATCAGCAGCAGCAGAAAACAACTGAGCTGAGCTTCCTAAGGTATCTGTAATCACCTTGGCCTTTTCACTTGCTTAAAGAGGAATCATCTGATCTAAATCCAGAATCAATATATGTGATTTGAACTGAATATATTGGTCATCACAAACCCAGTATTTGTAAATACACGTTTATTCTTTCACATCAATTTAAAGGGACAAACTTGCACAGCTGCCATATTTTAAACAATAAAAAGTGTTCTAAATGTAAAGTTAATCATCATAGTCATCATAAGCTATAGATAAAATCAATACATATCTTTAACATAACATTTTGCCCTGAACTCTTGGGTGAACTGAAGTTGCGACCACACACTGACCCTACCCCTTGTACAGTGGGGATTGGCCTGGTTGCCTGACATCTGTGGGGACTTGATCTGTTTTAATAGTTTTAAAATGAGATTACCGTAAAGCTCTGGGTGCTTATTCTGTTGACAGGCAACCTATAAGAAGAAAAGAGCTGCTCTGGAGTGTGCATGGCAAATATACCACTATCAGTGTCGAGCTAGAAAAATAAACACACTATTTTTACCCTGAACAAGGAGCATGAACTAACAAATTGTATCGCAGGCTCTTAACGTACATGGTCAAACATGAATAAAATTTAAGTCATTTGGATTGTGCATGTGTCACACAATGTTATGCATTCAACAGTTAGCTCAACAGAGTTGACATATGATAGCGTTTTATGCCAAGGCTATGGCAACATCAAACTGTAGGCACCAAAAATAAGTTCAAATACTGTAGCCAAACAAAATACAGTTTGTTTAAACAAAAAATTCTTCTTTTGAAATTGTCTGGTTTGTGTTTTAAAGAAATGTCCTCACAGGATGGGACAGTGCTGACCACAGAAATTATACAGTAAATCCAACATATCAGGCTCCTCTAGCCTTCTGTTCATAACACCCTGACCTTTCCCAGGCTGCACCACTACAACTTCACCATTAGAGGGAGCCTCGACCAGTGGGTAAACTTTATTGTCCATCATTTTAAAATCGGAAACACCAACACCAGGCAGTTTGTCATTCTTTTCTGCACACACTTTGATGTTGTCTTTTGTTTCCATGATGCTGTCGCCATTCACACCACTTTTGCTAACTGTACCTGAGTCATCCTGACACACGTCCGAGTCACTAGCATGTGGCAAAGAAAAGTAGGTGCACTTTTTTGAAAGTGACTTTTCTCGGTCTCTTTGTTGAGACTGTGTACTGGACGGGGAAATTTGCACATTTTTCTCTGTATCCTCACACATTTCCTCGTCGTGGGGCGGAAATATGAATGCTTTGTTTATTCCCACTGGGTCTGAAACTGATTTTCTGATCAGCATGTTCTCTCTGAGCAGCCATTGTCCATTGTCAATGGGAACACTGTCTTCAGGTCCAACTTGTGCGTTGAAAGCAATGCATCTTGTTACTTCAGTCAAGGTGTCGAGTGCATTTGTAGAACTGAAGTAAGACAAGTCAGACATTTTTTTAGACCGTGCCGCGTGGAGCGGAGAGAAAATGCTTGAATACTCTTTCATTTTCTGTTTTGGTGCAGATGGTGGTCTTTCATTTGCCTTCTCATCATGATCAGCATCTTTCTTGCCATAAAGCCTTTCAATTGTTCTCCTCACAAAGCCTTTTGTGATAGATTTCCGTGGTGAAAAATCTTCACAGCTGGACAGCTCAGTTGAAGTTTGAGACTGATAGCCACCGCTTAACGATGTGTTTGTCCTTAACTCAGACAGCTGTGATGCATTTGGGCTTGGGAATCGTCTGTGTCCATGCTGAATGTCGGTGGCACTTTTTGCTAAGAACATTTCCCTGATAGATCTGACCCTGTTGCCTTCAGACTCACTGGTTATAGCTCCACTGGAGTCATAGCTAAAAGATAAGGACGACTGAGGGGCTGATCGGGTATAGAGAGCTGACTTAGATGTGGGAGAGTCAGAGGGTGAGTCCCCAACATCAGACTCCATCACATTTCTTTGAGAAAAACGTCTGATAGCTGAATTTTCTGGAACATTTTTTCTCCTCTGTCCATTTGCAACTTGCTTTTCTAGAAGACTCACCCTCTCTGCAACAGACTGGGATATTATTTCATCTGGCTGATGTTTGACTTTTTCTGTGTTATCACATATTGTAAGTTCATACTTTGTTTCTGATACAGGAGTGTCCTGATATTCTTTATAGCTTTCCCTCTCGTATCTGTCCATATCTGAGCTTGACTCTTTCTCATAGTAGCTTAAATCCTCTTCACCCAAGCTCTTGAGTTGCTTTTCTGAGGTAATTTTCTGCTTGATCTCTGCTTGCTCTTCATAATTACAGTGGTAACTTCCACTATCCTCATCTGCATTAAATCTATGTTGTCTAGATAAACTGTACATACTGTTTAGATCTCCATTTTCAGGCTTGAATGTTTTTGTGTGACAGATTTGTAATTTGCCAGTCAGACGTTCCTCATCCTCTGATCTAACCCCGTTCTCCTTAGCCTCTTCTATCTTAAGTTTTTTACTTTTTATCACAGGTTCCTCTGACTGATGTTGAAGAAGTTCCTCTTCACTGATGGTCTCCTCTCCCTCAATGCCAGACAAACATTCCTCAATTCTGTTCTCACATTCAATTTCTGACTGTTCTTCCTCTGAATAACTTGGCTCATCCACATCTGAGTTACCTCCGCTTTCATGAACCCTGACATTTAATTGTGGTTTTTGACTTTCCTGTTCTTTCTCACACTGTGACTCACTACACAGCTTCTTACCTTTTGATTCTTGTGTTTCTTCTTCTGACAAAGATTGGTTTGCACTGTCTGGACTGAAGATGCTTTCCTTCCTGCTGACGTTCAGTTCTACATAATAATCAGAGCTTGGTTCCTGGTTCTCTTCCTCCTGCGAGTGACTATCACTGTAAGATGAGTCTTCATCTGTCTCCTGTTTTATCTCCTCACCTTTGACATGTTCTTCCTCTGAACTATGTTCCTCACCTGTTTCTGAGCCATACATACTTTTCTTACAGCTCTCTACATCTTTAGTAGCACTTGAAAAGTTCTGACCTTCCTTATCTTCAGTGGTAAGCCCATTCACAAGGAAATCTTCACTTTGCATCTTGAGCTTTCTACAGTCTACCTCATGATTTTCAAGGTCTCTCTTGCAGCCGACTACTCCATTTTTGTTAGAGGTATCTTGATTTGATTTATCCTCATGCTGTTTTTTCTCACTCATATTTTCTTCTTCACATGAATTGAGGGACTCCATGTCCTCTGCATTGTAAAACTGCTTGTTGTTCAGATTTTCTCCAGCTGGTGGACTTCTAGCCATATCACTCTGTCTTAACTGACTGACTTGGTTGGTTAGTTCATGTTTCACTGTCTCTGTTATTAGGGGAATACTGTGCACATCAGATTTGTTTGGCTGATCAATGTTTGCAAATTTATCAGTGATGGACGGCACATCAACATTAATTTCCTCGTTAGTCTCAGCTATAACTTCTTCTGAAAGTAAAGCTAATTCATCCTTGAGCTTCTCAGGTATGTCAAAGTCATCAGTAATCTGATTGATAACATGTTCCTCAATGTCAGAGTCATTTTTCGGACTAACTGCTGTTATGTGATCTTCCTGTGAGCTGCTGCGACTCCTAAATGTATCACTAAGTTCCTGAAAGCCTTTCCAACTTTGCAGGAGCTGCTTCGAAGTTGATTGCTGTAAATGTGACAAACTATCTCTTAATTTGTGGGAATCTTCAATGCTGGCAATTTCTCTGAGAGAATCAATAATTTTTAAAGCCTCAGCACAGCTGACATTGTTTGGACTCAGATAACCCTTATTAAAGTTAATTATGCCTTCCTTTAGGGCCATGATGGACAAAAAGGCAAGGAGAGCTTTGGATGATGAGCCAAATGTAGAAGCTACATGAGAGGAGAAGTCGGGCAGGCTGTTCGATTTTTCCAAACAGGACGGACGTTTGTTTTGTGTCATTTGTCTAATTGACTTTATTGAGTAGCAAATCTTCTCCAGCACAGGTTTCATGTTTGGCTGGTGTCTAATGTTAAATTGCTGTGGCATTAACTGTGTTTGTGGCACAGATATCTCTTGATCTGTAATTGTAGATTCATCCATCTGTGGTATTTTGTGGTGTTTTCTTTGTGATAATGTTTTACTTTTTGTGCTCTTCTCAGGTTCTGATGCATTGTCTGAAGAAAGGTTTCTGGAAAGCATCTTTGTATTTGACTTGGGTCTGACAGGTGGTGATGCCATGTCCAGGGACTTAGAATATGGAGATTGTCTTTTTTGCAGTTTATTTTCATATGGCGTCTTCCTTTTCTCTTTAGAGGGTGTTGCATGTGCTTGCCTTGTTGACATAGTTTTATCAGAATGCTGGTTATGTAATGAATTTTTTGAGATATTGGCAAGTTCAGAGGCTGATTTATAACTTTGGGGTTTTCTATTTTGAGATGGACTAATTATTTTTTTCACCAGTGGTTTGGGTGATGATGCTTCTTTCTGAGTTTGTGTTTTAGTAGTTTTTGTCTTTATAGATGGAATATCACCCGTTGTTGGATCATCATTTGATAAAATGCTGGCAGACGATATTTTCTCTCCCAATGTTATACTTGTTGGAGATACAGAAGTACGTGATGTGTTGCTTTTCAGCTCCAAGATGTCATTCAGTTTTTGTGTATTTATTGATGGCAAGAGAGTCCCCGTTGAACTGATGCCATTTGGCAGCACGTTGGCATCATCACCAACTGTGTTGATGGGAGTTACATCTTTGGCATCAGAACCTAAGGTATATCTTTGTAGAGAAGCCTTTCTGAGAGACATGTTCCTTTCAAAAGATAGATTGCTGACCAATGAGGCCCTTTTGATTGATTGTGTTCTTGATAATGATGCTTCTTCCGATGATGATGTTGTTTTCATTGTTTGGTCATCGTGTGATATGGCCTTGTCAGATGTAGAACTGATGGATAATGGCTCATTATCTGAAATAGGACTGCTCACTGATGAGAGCCTGTAAAACGGGCTGCTGGCCACTGAAGTAACTTCCATTGTGCAATATTCAGTGTTTGTCAACTCTGCTAGCTTAGTAGGTGGTGGGGGTAGCAGCAGTTGATCCATTGAAATAGTATTTGAATGTGTTGCTTTTTGCAAAGCAATTTTAAGTGGTCCTGATTTATTTTCCACTTTAGTGCCTGATGACATTTCTAGGTTCATTTCATAACAGGTACTATTCAACGGAGCCTTTAATTGCTCTGTATTATTTTGAGCTACACTGGTATGATTTTCTGCATTTGTAGTGGTAGCATGACCAAGAGCAAATTCCTCTGGTTGGGTCAGTGCAGCTTTTTCTTGTGAATGATTTGATTTGTTTTCAAAATGCCAAATTTTATGTTTAACAGAGGATCTCAAATAATTCTTGAGCATTGGATCAAATTCAAAAGTTTGGTATTGCTGTAATACAGATTCCTCTTCTAGACACTTGCCTTCATCTGCAACAGTGACCAACCCATGATTATATTCTGATTCCCCACAACTGCTATTTTCTGTTTGTGCAAGAATAGCTGCCTCTAATGTTTTATTTTCCATATCTGGGTAGGAAGTAGGGTTAAAGTGGGCTTTTGCCAGCCAGTTCTGGACATATTCATTAATAACGGAGCTAGAGGAGTGAGGCAGTCCTATGCTTTTGTTAATATCACCTGACTTATTTTCACCCTTTTTCTCCTGATGCAGTGCTGTCTGCTGTGTTGTTATTCCCCTCACTTGGCTCACATTGGTAGAAGAAACATTCAGCTTGTTTGTTTCTAAAGAGGCTGCCTCACTTGGATTTTCTGTCAGTGGTGATGGAATGTTTGGGTGTTTGAGAATACATTTTGTTTCGTCATCCGATGGCTGTGAGTTATTTTTTGTAACACCACCCTTACCCATTTCTGTTGGGGTTTTTTTGGGTTTCATTTTTTGTTTTGCTGATTTTGATTTATTCCCATAAATTCTCTTAATGTACTCTGCACTTGAGAAAGTTTTAACTTTGTTACGTATTTCATCGGCAGGCTTCCCTTTTCGCCTTTTTACTGGTGTCAATAGCCGGTGAACAAGTTTATTGATCACTCTGGGTTTCTTACCCTTACTGACCTCTCTTTTTTCAGGCTTGTCTTTGCTTTTAGTGAACTTAAAGAACTGCTGCTGCCTATTTGTCATTGTTGATGACAAGGTTAAATCAGACTGTACGGATGTCTTGTCTGTTCTCCAGATACTAATAGACTCAGATGCGGTTGAAGGTCTATAGGGAGGAGGTTCAAAATCATTTCTTTCTGTTCCTGAAGTTGCAGGCCTACCAAAAGGAATCCCAGAAGCTGACATGTCTTGAGCACACATATTTGGAAGGAAATTATCCTGGCAAGTCTGCTGTTCATATATGTGCAAGACCGTTTCAGTGACCTCCTCCCCACTTGATTCAACCTGTAGGATCTCTGTCATCCCAGCTGATTTGAATGTGGATATATTCCTGCTTTGTGCATTGCTGGCATCCAGAGAGCTAAGTCTTCTGGGTTTAGGTACTGGTCTAGTGGTGCTCTGTTTGATCAAACAGTACTGCTCTGTCATGGCTCCATTTTCTATCTGTTCATTGAAGGAGTAAGAGCCAACCACACCTTCCTGAGTTCCTTCAGAAGTCAGTGATTTGATGCTCTCCATGGAGGCTTGTTTTTTTCTAATTTGCTTGTGCCCAGATGAAGGAACTCTCACAGATGACTCTACATCTCTGTGTACTTTGACATCATCCTTTTCGTTACTGTTCTTATTGAAAATCCCATTACCAATGTATGGGGACTCCTCATAATTGCTGTGTTTTATTTTTTCCTTGTTGAAGTTGTCAATGGAGGATGCAGAGCTTCGTAAATCCAGTGGGTCTGAATTAGGGGAGCAGATTTCCTGCTCTGCCTCAGGCTCTGTCAAACAGCTCGCATTAAGCTGATTGGCAACACTTGATCGAGAGAGAGTAGTCGTCCAGTGTACGGTTTCTTCCTCTTTAATCGTTAGGCGTACCCTCATTTCCACTGTCATGCTGCCATCCTGGTTGACACAAAAAGATTTCTCAATGTCATCCTCGGTGGGAAGGGTGACGTCCTGCCCCTCAGCTCCATCACCAAGGCAGGTGCCCCCCTCTGTTCCCGATACTGACTGCAGTATGTGGCTCAACTCAAAGTTGACAGAGTTTGCAGAGTTACTGGGCAGTTGGTGATCCCATGAACTCTCTGCCTTGGAGTTATGAATTTGATTCACAATGTACCGTTCAGACGATGGGGAGAATTTTCTTGACTTTGAAGTATGTGAAAGGGTCTTCTTTTTACCTTTTTCAGGCAGTAAAAAAGCAAAGCAGACAGAAGGGGAGATGTTGGAAAAATAAGGCAAAAATGTCCAGACATGAATTGTAGAGGGTCAGCAGCCAGTTTGAAGTGGATACCAAAGATGTATTAAGTAAACGAGAGAGAGAAAAAAAAGTTAATACATGAATCTATTCACAGCTCATGTAAAACAATAGCCAACAGCCATGTAGTGGTGTATGTAGGTCATATATGGTATTATGTGTAATATCGTTTGGCTCAGCACTTTCCCACTCTTCATCCCTTGAGAGTGGGGAAGATTACTGCTCACACTGTATGTGTCATTTGAATTAATGCCCATAGTACCAACACACTCTAAACTATTCCTGCTTTATAAAACAATCAGACTTTATTAAGATGCTTTATGTCTTATTTAACTTACGTTTAAGTGACTTCAATCTTCTCAGACCCACTCTTTTGGGAGGAAGTTGTGTTGGAGCTGGTGATTTCTGCGAATTGTAGTTTGATGATTTGAAAGGCTCCCTGCCTGCAGCCACTACAGTCCCAGAACACATGATCAAGCCTGGAAGACCATCAACCTGCAGCAAACATAAAATAAAACAAATGCATTTAAGTTTTGTCCCATTTAGTGCAACAGAAAACATTTACACAAATAATAATAACAAAAATAATAACATGCACATGTTGTAAGTCTAAATTACATTTATGCATACTAACTTAATAACAAGTATAAACATAATTTATTTGTTAAAATGGCACCTTGTGATACCACTAATGTTTTTAATTTACAATAGATCCTTGACCTAAAACCTTACACTGCAGTATCCCAGAATGCTTTTCAACATATTAGGTTGTAGAGCCAAAGAAGCTTAACACTTTCTCTCCTTCTGATTGTTATTTACAGGCCTGGTTTAAGTTGGGCCTTCAAGTTACCAAAATAAAACCTAATTATTTCTGTTGTATTTGAACAAACAGCAGGTATAATTATAATGTTTTTTTGCCATTAAAACTATACCCAAAATGATATAAAATACTAATGCAGTTAAAGAGGCCATGATTCTGCAAGATATATTTGAATATGATTTTAATATTACAGATAAAATCTTTTATTTATGCCACAGGCCTTTTAGGTTTCTATGAAAGTTTTGTTTCAGTTTTGTTATATTGACAGATGGAAACACTCACACGTCTGCCATCAGTTGTGTGTAGTTTCACCACTTGGAACTGCATTAGCTCTGAAACATATTTCAGAATAGACTCAAAAGTGGTTGAACTCCTCTTGTTAAGCACCACAGTGTGTTTTACTGAGGGGTCTCCATTTCGAAAAACCACCAGCTTCTTTGGCGTTCTCACGACCACCGGCTCCTGCTTGTGGATGCTGCGGCCAGGAAAATGCCTGGCCTGCTGCACGGTCCTACGCCGGGAACTTGCAGGCCTGGCATGGTACCAGGGTGGCAGCTTCTTCCGGGCCTTCACCAGGTTGATAGGTTTTACCTTTCGTGTGTCGGAGCAGATGTAGGACTTTCCATCCTCCAGTTCATCCAATGTATAAATTGCATGAACCCCCTGAGGTGTGGTGATGTTCCTGACCCCAAATGGCAGGGGAACTTTTTTAGAGAGACTGTCCAGGAGCGCATCAAAGGTTTTAAATGTACGGTTGTTGATGACCGTATGTAGACCGTTAAACTGAGGATCTCCACTTTTGTAGAAGCACACCCTCTTCGAAAGGATGGGGTCTTTGATGCTTGATTGTCGCAGGGTGCCAAAGGTGCGGCCACTCTCTGACGACTGGTCAGGGAGGATCCTCCGATGCCTCGTCTGATTCATCATTGTGATTGGCTGCGAGAAATTGACATAAACATTTAGTATTTAAGTAGAAACGTGACAAATTTTTGTTTGGGCTGAACAATTAATGATTTTTAAATTATTATGAATATGAAACAACCCAATTTTGGTTGCAGTGTGCCATGCTACACATCTGACCCAACATTTATACTTTATTTATTATTTGTTAATTATTATTATGAATGGGTTCAATAATTTTAATTCATGTCTTTATGTTGTCCTTGCATCCTTGCACTAGAATATAGAGTAGCAATTCACAATTTGATATTTTCCGTATTTTGAATGTCTTTTACACTAAAATTAGTGGGTGTACCTGGGATATTTAAACTTGTTTGAAGCCATTTAAAAAATTAGATTCAATACAGTGAAATATTGCAGTATTGTGCGTGGTGATGTTATATCGCTTTTGAGACAGAATTATTCATTATTTTTAGTATCTAATTTTTAACTGCCATACAAAAATAAAGTCTCACTGGAGCAATATCGCAATATTGCACTGGAGTATATCGCAATATATGATTTTTCCACTACTCAGTATTTTGCAGTATTATTATAATATTGTATAATGTATTAAATATTGTAATGATATCGTATTGTGATAAACTCTCTCTTTAGATCAATCTTTTAGATGATCTGTGTGATGACGTAAATTATATTCAGTGCTGTCCCTTGTTTTAAGAATCCCATCAAGCATTAAGGCTGATTGGAAGATGAATGCGCTACGTATCTTTACAGTGGAAATGGTGCCTCGCATAAGAAATTAACATGTTCACCAGGGTCTTAGACTTTCACTGATGCCAATTTATAGAAAGTATTACATTTATATAATTTGACCCAAAAGTGAATGTCAATTAAAAACATTTTCTACTACTACTAAAAAAAAAAATACTAAACTACTAAAAAAAAAAAATTTAAACTCAGGATTAAATTCCAGGTGAAATGGGGTTTAAGTAACATTTCTCAAGATGTGGAAATTAAATTTTTGAATCCAATATAGACAATCAAGAGATCTGATAAGTTTATGAATATTGAACACTTTAAAATTGCATTTTTTAAATAATACTATCATTTTACTGATATTGTTTTGTGCTGTTGAAGTATCAGGAAAGGAGTCTTAAATAGTCTTGTTGCTGTCAGTGATTCTGTCCTTGAAAATGTGTCTTACAATATACGCAAAGGGTTGCTGAAGACAACTTGAATAATTTGTAATGTGTAAACAGCTTAATGACGTATTGGAAGCATATGTTGTTTACTTGGCTTGACTGTTCCATTCAGACAACATGGCCTGTCTTCTGGGAAAGCTGCCACATGAAGTGTCTTTAATTATTTGATTACCTGGGTTTTAACAACACTTACATGCACACAGAAATATTTGATGTATACTCTCTATTTATTTTAGCGTAAATGTGAGAGTCTGCGAATAGTTTTAGACCAAGGTACAGTATTTTTTTTTAAAAATATACTTGTAATTCTTAAAAAGAATTACAAGTATTTTTTTAAACCTTTATTGCACCAAAAAGTCACTGAGCTGATATATTTAACAAAATATATGAGAATTAAATCATATCCTGTATCACAAAATCTTTTGAGGTCTCATAAAACATGTAAACACCTTTTTTAAACATATAAATCTTTCAGTTATGCTTCATCAGTGGTGCCATTTAATTTCACAATAATCAGACATTTAAAATGTATATTGTTATCAGTTAGTTATAATAAAACAACAATTCATTTTTTTCCATATTGGCAAAGTAATTATAATTAATAATATATATACAAGATAAGGTTACACTTTGCATAAAGCTGTAAACGCATTAAAAAAAAAAACTAAGTAAGCAAACTTTAACTGCAGTCTTTCTATAAGAACTTACCTAAGTTGGCATCATGAAATTCCCAACTGTTTTGAAAGGATCCATGAAATGTATTGGGCGTTCTACATCATGACTGCTGTTGAACTAACTGCACAGCAACAGTTTATTTCAGGCGACGCCATCGCAGTTAATTTGCTTAATCTTTGCTCAAAGTTAATCTCTTACTACAAGTGCAGAGCTTGGAAAATCCTCCTCAGAAAGGTGTGTCACAAGGTGGAGCTGCTGTGGCACACTGAAGATCTGCATTCATGCATCTGTATTACAGCATTTAGATAGATTTTTCCTATGTGGTAATTTATATAGTGAGTTGCAGGGAACTTTCTTTTAACTCGAACAAAGGCAATACAAAAGTTTCCTGTAAATGTGAAGAAAACTTTTGGTGTTTTTGTTCTAATGGTTTCCTCTTATTTGATGTTCAAACAAGAGATAAATATCGCATCAGTTGTAGTTATATGAACTAAAATGTTTCTATCCAGCAGTGTTAACAGATGGTAAGTAGGTGTGCTGTTTTAATATTCGTGCAGGGTTGTAATCTCATTAGGACTCTCTTTAGTTAATAAGGATTAAGGGCCACTTCATTCTGGGAGCCACAGAGAAAATGAATTGTGTTCACCTTCCAAAGTATAAATAATGTGAAATCAAGTTAATTACCTAGGTATATATAGAGTTAGCTTACACACCCAACCCTGGGAGGGCCTTCCTCATGTAATAATAATGCCTTTAAATGTCAAATATGTCTTGAAATTCTTTTCTAATTAACAAATTGTGCAAATTTGCTGTTAAACATATCATGAAATTAGAATAATTATGAAATGGACAAATATTTAAAGCAAATAAACCAGTAAGTAGAACTAGATTACTACTATTAATCAGGCTGTAAGTAACAATTGTGTTCACATTCAATTATTATGACAAATATTTTCTTTATTAGTAGATTCAATGTGTTTCAGAAAATGTTGGCCGTCTGTGCTTCTCAAAACTTTAAATGACGTCTCCAAATGTATTTTCTCACTCACTCATTTTCTACCGCTTTATCCACTAAGGGTCGCGGGGGGCGCTGGTGCCTAACTCCAGCTAACATAGGGCGAGAGGCAGGGTACACCCTGGACAGGTCGCCAGTCCATCACAGGGCCACATAGAGAGAGACAACCATTTACTCTTACATTCACACCTATGGGCAATTTAGAGTGTCCAATTAGCCTAATCCCCAAATCTGCATGTTTTTGGACTGTGGGAGGAATCCAAATGTCTTTTATTCCACAAAATTTTTCAGTTTTAATTTCTTTGTTATATGCAGCAAAAAAATAAAAACAGAAAATATCCATGTTTAAGAAGCTAAAAAATATGAGAACTTGGAACACTCAAAGAGTTTAATCAACTGTCAAAACAGCTGACAGCAGCACTGCTCATAATAAAACAAGCAAAAGAATATTCAATAAGATTAACTGAGCTTCAAATACCAAAAGAAACCAGGCCCAGTATTTCATATTTGGTGGTGATCCCTGTCACCCACTATAATGGTTTACCAAGTGTCAAAAAAAATCTTTGTGACACATGTAACTTCTTGTTCTTTGTATTAGAACATCATAGTCTGGTTTTGTCTTTGGATATTTAACCCATGTGTGAGAACATATCATATATGAAAATTAAATATAACATGGACAATAATCATGCAGAGACTTTTTATAGCCTCTACAGAAATACCCATGTAACAAAATAGTGCCTGTTCTAAAATACAATTAACTTCGGAAGGGTGGTGGAGTCCAGTAGATTAGGTTGGACTGTAATACTGAGGGTATTAGCCAGTCATGTATATGCTTAACCACGTAGTATCACAAGTTGCATAACAGCCACCAGAAGTGGACCAAAGTGAGGCTATTTCTGACATTGAGGGGGGATTAGTTTGTTCCTCTGTAAACCTGGGGCTGAACTGAAGGAATCGCACAGAAGTGATCAGGTTTCCGCTCACTATAAAAGGATAAAGCGATGACAATTGCGCTGTTTAGTTTACGGCTGTAAAACTATGGCAGGTGTGTGTGTGTGTGTAGAGGAGGAGATGATATGTGGTGTAGGAAAGAATTTTCAGTGTGCGTTCAGAAATGCTACAGTGGAGTTTGAGCTTCTGACCTGTTTCCAAAACAACACCAAGCAAAAAAATGTGAAAAATCTGTCAAAGGAAGTTGTGGAGGAGGGAGGAGGGAGGAGGGAGGAGGGAGGAGGGAGGAGGGAGGAGGTGGTGGGGGGGGGGGACAATGGAGAAAACCCTCAGAGTAAACAGGTAGGCCCGAATCCCGCGTGCCCTTCATTCCAGGCCTCTGCTGCAGAGATAAGACACAAGCAAATGTTGAAAGAGAGCGGGCTGGTGCTGCTGATAGAGCAGCTCAGATCCTGCCAAACCCTCAGCCAATCACACTGAAAATAGGCCTAAGCTGGAGCTCTGCACTCAAAGTAGCATGACAGGTAATAGCAACAAATGTTTGAAGCTCCATCTGTCACATAACCTTCCACGTCACGAGTTATAACGAACCAGCTGGTGATATGAATACTGTTATTTTCCCTTCACATGATTACATGTGAAATCACACGCCGCCATGACAGAGATATCTGTCTCGGCGTTCCGGAGAGTATTGCCACCCATGCTATGCTCTATTTTTAAGTCCTTGTGCCTATACTGCAACTAATTGGCGCCAAGTTAGATTCAAACCTATGCTGTTAATGGGAAAAAATGTGTGATATGTTTTGGCCCTTGTCCCCTTTCTATATTTGGCCCAGCGTCCTCCATGCAGCTGCTCCTCCAGATCTGTCTGCCTGTGTTCCCATCAAACACCTCTCTCTCCCACGCTGTGTATATTGCCTCATTTCGACAGGCAGAGTCTCCAGTTGGCTTCTGCTCAGGAGAGCTGAACGACACAGAGGGCTAGGTGTAAAATAACATCAGTAGGTGTTGATGTCAAACCATGTTTTTAGTTCATTTGAATAGAAAAACACCCCTCTTGTTTTGTAGCCCTTGGAATACTTGGTCAAAAATCCTAAAAACCTCAGCTGTCAGGAATTCAATTATAAGTGATGCAGCTGCACCGCGAGTCATTCTAAACATTCACAATCAAGACAATTAAAAGTCAGATGAGCCTGAAACATGATCTCTTGTTAAAGCTGCACTGCGTCACTTCTGATGGTTTTATTGGTTGATGTTATTGTTCTGCCTCTTGATTTGTCACGAACAGAAACAATGTAACATTATTTATGTGCTGCACCTTCATCTGAAAGTCAGACCTGTCTGAGGGAGCATTTGTGTGTATACAGCAGTAGAGCAGAGACGGGTGGGGACAAGGAGCCTTTTCCCCATCAAACTGCAGAAAGTCAGAATTCACTTTTGAAACTGTTCTGCAGTCATGTGTTTTCAGTCATGGTATAACCTGTTTGCAGTCGTCTGGCTTTACTAGAACAACGTTGCAGTTACAAATCACTTCCTGTGTGCAGCACAGGAATGTCGACAGGGTGCCTTTGATCTGAACACTGTTATACTGAGAAACACAGAGTCGTGTGGAGCTGAGGGTCTAAACATGGGCTCTCCAACTCAAATGGCCTTGGGGCCACTGACCATCTTGTCTGGCCAGTAGGGGGCCAGTCAAGTGAATAACATGGTGGGGAAAAAAGCAAGGATTCAGTTGGGGGTGGGTGTTATGAGCTTAAAATTACAAATTGCAGAATTTCAAAATAAAAGTGACTGCACTGACATGGAACAATGTGTAGTTGCAGTTACTTTGTGAGCTAATGCTGTTGAAATAAATACCATGTAACTACAGGACATTGTGCAACATAATAAAGTATATGTAACAGAATATATAATATAGTTTTATCTGTCAAAACAAATATTGTTTGTTTGTTTTTTTTTAATCAGTTAATTTCCTTGCAGTTTAGAAAATTTATATCATGGTCTGTGGCTGCCAGAATGACTGTTTTGGCCAGTTTTGATTATATAAGGTTTTTTTTAATTTTTAAACGTAAGTTTTAGTTTTAAAGAAGAATTCATTTATTTTCTGTAATTATTCATAGTCATTACAATTTAAAATTTTACGTCCTGATGTTAAGTATTACACAGATTACAGCATTACAGATCTATTTTTGTTCTTAGATTTCATACTGATTATTAAAATCATGTGCAAGTAGTAGTAGTTTGGGTTAGGGTTGACTACTAAATACTTTTAATCTAACAAACCTTTTTTTTTTTTTTTAAATATATTTTAAAGTGACTTTAAGTTTTCTACCACTCTGAATTTTCCAGAAATGCTCAAATATGCACAGTATTCCTGAGTCCATTCCAGTTTTCCTTTGGGGAAAGCATGAATGTAAACAAATGTGACCCCAGCCAGTAATATGCTTGCTATTCAAAATTCCATTCAGGTTACATGATGATATACATGTTTCCCTCCCTCCTCTCTAAACTTTCAGTGGAATTCCCAGGTTTTGAATGAACCGCTGCCAAACAGGACTCGTAAGGTCACACCACCGCCCGTCCCCTCTGCTCCAAAACCCCTCGCGCAGCAGTCAGAGTTCCCCACCCCGTCCATTTTGAGCGCTCTGCATCAGCTGTGCCAAGCGTTTAATCTGCCTGGTGACATCCCAGTGTTTCCTGCATGGGACAGAAGGAGAGATAAGCACGCTCCCCTGTGCGGTAAATCACTTCACACTCCCACTCGTTCACTGATATGACCATTATTCAATTAGGCTGCACTCAAACTGACCACCATTCTTTGCAGTTGCACTCGCAGCCCAGGGATTGTTTTCATATGATTGTATTTCTGGTAATCTTGTTATGATCTTTACAACGTCTGCATTGACAAACGTGCAACACATGGTTCTTACTGCCAGTGCTGGGACCTAAACAAGGTATTTTATACTGTAAAGGTACATTTCCACTTCAATATGAGAGGTTAGAAATACAGACACTAATATAAAGCCCGACTAAAGTCTTAAAATTGAGATACATATATGTCACATAGTGGTATAGACAAATTAGATTAAGATGGAGCGAGAGATAAAATGAATCTAATTCATATTTTAATATTATTATTATTCATTTTTGTCATTTGTTTGTTACAATAATGTTCGTCTTTGTGTTTTCCCTCATGTTAAAAGAAAGAAAATGTTATTCTCTATAAAAGGGCCGTATTAAAAAAAAAAATTTTTTTAGAGAACACAGATTTTCAGCAAACCTTCAGTTCTACTGGAGTTTGTTTGCTAGCGTAGGAACTGTTTTATGTTTACTTTTGACTCTGGGGACAGAAAGTAAACCTGTCCAACAAAACCCGAGGGATCAGGTTGGTTCATGAGTGCAGGAGCTACTTGTGCAAACTCTTACACTGAATCTTCTTTTTCTCTTTTTTGTGGCATTTTAGGTCATAATCTTGGGATTTTTTTACTTGAAGGTAAGACTTTTTTCATTTCATTTACTCCTCTGTTTCCTCCTCCATTAAAAATATGTTTTTGCTTCTTTTATTTTACAGCTCGAGCTACTTATGACTTAAATTTCAGTCCAAATATATTATCATTTTCTTTACAACACGTGAATTGACTTATTATTGAAAACTGCCAGCTGTTGAACATAACTCGTACTTTAAAAGACATGTATTTGCATCTATTTCAAATACATGCAAATAAATATAATTTTTATTAAAAAGAAATATTATCTAGAGTAAGATGATGGCTTGTCTTTGAATTAAAATGATTTACTGAACTTTTTTTTCCTGAAAATACTTATGAGCTTAGATTAGGTTCCCTGGTGGGCCACAACAGTACTGCAGATGGACTGTGGGATTTCATAAAAATAAGCAAATATATATGTTCTTAATGATCAGTTTTGTAATTTAGTTTCCAGTCATTATAAAACATTCATAATTAGTTAAATTTAAATACACATTTTCTCAGAAATTAAGTAAATGAAACTAAATGCTGAGTAGAATCAAAATCATCAAGTAGATGTAAAGTAAACATGGTATTTTAATATTTATTCACCTTTTTCAAGGCTGTTTCTTGCATTTTTTTGAGTAAATCATATGTATCATTTTACTGTTATAAATATTCAATTATTATGTTCTGCCTTATTTCTGTTTGTAAATAATATGCATTTTAAGGTTTTGTTGTTTGGGCCAGAAATTATTTTCACTGCTTAAATTGGGCTGCCACATTCTTCGGTTTGGAAATTGCAATTTTTTTGCAATTACTTGTGAAGGTTTTTGTGTATGTTTTGCTTTTATTAAACTGCTGTACATAAACGTCTCACAGCAGATAAAAATTAATGTGGCAAAGCCCAGTGACTCATGAATCCATGGGCTGTGAGGATACAGTGCATCAACAACCGAGCCTCTGAGCAGCAATATAAATACTGATATGTGCAGAATGTGGACTATTTCTCTCCAGAGGGCAGAGTCAGGCAGGGTCCTCCTCACCAAAGGGCTGCATTCCACATGGCTGTTAGCTTTGGAGGGTGCGGGCGGAGGGCCAGTCTGCTGACGGGACACCCTGGCTACGCGCGACCCAGATAGCAGCCCGGGTGAGGAGTGATTTATCCATCTGTGCTCACATCAGACAACCTTCCTCTGATTAAAGATCAGTCAGTGAGCGGCAGAGCTGAGTGCAGTGGAGAAGGGGCGAGACAGGCGGCCTCCCTGTGTGAGACACTGGCATCCTGACCAACTCACAAATGGACTTTCCAGACTCACAGCACAGCACATGTATTGCACTACCGTGTGCCTACAATGACCAGTGGCTGTACACATGGGAATGTGCACGTAGTCATTCATTTTCCCGTCTTTCTTTTTTATTTAAACACGTGCAAATTTTATGCAGCTATTCTTCTTAAAACACTGCACTGACTTCCATTCAGTTGGAAATCTCATCTTAACCATAACAAGTTAATCCCTAACCATAACCATAACCTAATCACAGTTCAAAAGTTCAAAGTTCCTCAGAAATGAGGTACTGCCTTTTTAGGACCAGGTTTTTTGTCTCCATGTGGGCTACTGGTCCTAACAAGGTCCTAAAGAGGTTACCAATACAAGCATACACACACATACACACACACACACACACACACACACACACACCAGAGCCAAGATAAAGACTCGGTGAGTTGGCCTTGACTTTGTGTGAACCCGACAACAAAAGGATGTGGTGAATCTGCGTCGCCCACTGTTTGACTTCTCTCTGTGGGCTGTTAAAGATCAGTGTTCCTGATGTTCAGGGTTCAAAAACAGGTTAACACCTCCAGCACTTTCACATTCAGGTAGTTAACATTGTTTATGCTGGAAGAAAACTTTGCCATTTTCTTACTTTTCCGTGTACATGGAACATATCATGACTCTTTTTACGTCTCTGAAATATCTGATTCTTTTATTGCAGCTGTGATGGACCCTACATTTATAGAATAGAATAGAATAGAATAGAATAGAATAGAATAGGATAGAATAGAATAGAATAGAATAGGATAGAATAGAATAGGATAGAATAGAATAGGATAGAATAGAATGCCTTTGTTGTTACTGTATAATTTACTGTATAACAAGATCTGCTGTAGAAATCCTTTGAATCTTCACTTTGACATTCAAAACAAATTTCCAGTTACTAATTTTTCCAGCATTTTACCTTCACCTAAAACACTGAGTTACATACAGTATCCAGTCATTGAGGTAGAATAAGAATATGACTTAAATCACAATATATTTAACACTATATATTTATAATTTGTAACATATACCTTGATTTTTTTTTTTTAATATGGCTACATTCATTTTTCTACTCTTTACCCACATCCTGTGCTAAATTTCCTTTGTCTTTATAACTTTATATTGCCCCTTTCAAAATAAAGTCACAAGGTACTTTACGATAAAACAAATCAAAATATAAGTTATGAAAATGAAACATGAAAATACAACATGTAGCAACAAAAGTTGTTAACTATTATAAAGTCACTTTACACTTTTACATTCACTCGAGTGAGAAATTGAACTCTTTCCACGTCCACTTTGAAATTATTCACACCGACAGAAGCTGCACTTGTGATTTGATTTGCATTCTTTTTTCTTTCATTGCTATTTGAGCCCACTGTTGACCATGAAAACTCACCATACTTGTTGTGCACATCAGCATCTGCCATTTGACTGAGTTTTTAGGGCGAGTCATTGAATTTTGCAGTAGCTATAGTTAAAAACACATTTTCATATTTTGTGTTCCCACTAGCCTCGCAGCAGGCCTCCACCCCATCTCTGTTCTTTTTCATCATCTTTTGAGGGCCAGATGATAACCTGCAAAACCAGGAAGTACATGTTCAGGGTGTCGTCTACACTCACTTTAGTTTGACACAACAAAATATCAGTGTCCTTGTCCTAGTTTTACTTTGTGTTTGGTTACTGTATTACTTTAAAGTGATGTTTCACCAAAGCTTTATTCAGTATAAATTGTCTGCATTGATTTTTTTCTCTTATATTTAAAAAGCATCAACAATTCTGTCAGGGTAATAAAGTGCACCACAAATAGACAGTTCACAGAAATATCCAGCCATTAAAGACAAGTAATGTATAGTAATAATTAGTTTTAGTAGTTTGATCAACACTATTAACTAATCCCCTGCTTGTCCATTATTTTTATGACCAGAATTCAAGGAAACAGGACAAAACAAATGGAAAATACTTCAGTTAAAAATGAAGTTAAAATAATTAGGACTTTACACAACAATTATGTTTTTTATTCGAGTGTCGTCAGACAAAAAAATATTAGAAGCAACCTCAGTTACTCATGGTTTTTCTGTTATTGTTAGTAATGAAGCACTTACACTTAGTCCTCACAAGCAACACAACCTATTGATTGCTGAGTAATATATATATATATGTAATGAAAAATACCATACTTTAATTTTATGGTGCCCTGCATGTTTCTAGTACAAAACAATGAAATATATATACATAGTGAGGTAAGACCAAGATTTAATAAAGAAATAACTAAAGTTTATATTGTTCATGGTCCTTCAAAAATGTTTAAATGTCTTTTTCTTTAATGTAACTCTTCTAAATTCTTCTAGAAAGTGGCAACAAAATAATGTAAAATCCATCAGTGGTAACCAAAGTCACCGACCTGTTTAGGGCTGGACTCAAACTCACATTGAAAACCAGAGACTGTGATGGTGATGAAATCAAGTGCTCCCTTCATTTTTTTCTTTCCTCTGTTTATTCTTTACACTAAATCCCACATTTTATGTCCCAGAACAGCTGACATCCCAGGAACTGAACCACCTCTACCTTCTCCACCTCCTGGTCCACAGTCAGCTGAAGTGATGATGAGCAGAGGTGGAGCCTTAAATACGTGGCTGTGCGTGACTGACCACCTCACCTGGATGCACAGCAGCCTGTCTGAGCATGAACGGTCACATGCGCTCTCATCCTTTCACTCCTCAACGACCCTGGAGTGACCTAAGCCTTCAAATCCCAAATTACAGAGCACAGACACTGAGGTACAAGTAGCAATCTCTCTCAGCTCTGTGTGGAATTGCACATTTTTATACCTCCAATAATAGATTTAGAGCAATTCTATTTCTGGCAGATGAAAATTTGAAAATTAACCAAGAACAAAGATTTGCTTAATGTACACTGGTACATAATCACATCTTAAATTCTCTAATTTCTCTTTTCCATTTTACTCCAAACTTACAGTTTTCCTCACAAAGGCTCACAAAATGTCTGCAAGAAAATGTTGGTATTAAGAGCAATAAAATAGTTATAATGTTAAATTGGTAAACTCAGTTATTTACTTGTAACTGAACTCCCATGTTTTCCAAGTCATCTTCTTTTTAATCACTATTATTATTATTATTATTATTTTTATGTGGAGCCTCAGTTTTCTCACAGTTTTCTACATTGTGGATAAATTAAGTTTCAAGTTTGACATAACCTTAAAATACCATTCAATAAACTGCAAATGTAATCCAGCTTGTTTGTTGATTAATCAAAAACATACCAAAATGTTTTTTGTTTTTTTTTACAGTTGTGTGACATTTGAGCCAAAATGTAACAAATAAAGGATTAAGATTATAGTTAGGATAGAAAGATTTTAAAGGGTTCTTGGCTTTTGAACTGATCCCATTAAGCAGATCCAATATGGTTTTAATTAAATGTGAAATTAAAGGCTTTCCTTGTTAAGTAAAAGTTAAAATATTTATAGAAGAAAGAGGTACTTAACTATTTTATCAGGTAATCTCCTGTAGGACAGTGTAAAATGAGACCGTCTTACATGAATGTACTTAAGTCTTATGTACACTTTATCTATGATTTTACTATATAGTGTCTTTAATATATGATTTAAATAAAAGTCCCATTAGAAATATAAAGAAATCTTTAATCCTGAACCTTTACTATGGCTCACTTAAACTGTAATAAAGAAAAAAATCATAAACTATGTGGGATTAACTCTTAATTTGACAGTCAGCCTCACATAGTCCTGTGCACAGCTGACCCCTGGTGGCAACAAGTGGCAGTACATGTGACTTCCTTACTGCTTCCGGAAAACTCACAGTTTTTCAAACAAAGAAAACATTACACTCAGAAGTTAATATTTATAGGGTCAGAGTTTTATTTGTGCGTTTTTTTTTTGTGAGATATTGTCTGTTTTTCTGTCAGGACAGACAAGGGTCCACCCAAGAGGAGACACAGCCTGCAGAGGGAGGAACACACCGGCTGCTTCTGGGGAAATGGAAGTGGACTGTTTGCTGTTTCATTGGAAATGTGTTTGATATTTGTTTGAAGTTCAGTACGTGAAAACATGAACACAAATGCTCTTCCTGTGTGAGAGACGGCTCTCAGACTGACCGTGGTGTGAAGAAAGAAAAACACCAAACAGTGTCTAGACGCTGTACTGACCTGAAAACACTGAAAACCCTTTTAATGAGACACCTGACTTTATAGTTTAGTCTAAAAAATGTTTGTTTATTAAGTTATTTCTTCAAAAAATAAATGGATCACCCGTTACTTCATAACTAAATAATATGAGATAAATGTGTGGATCCGTTTAAACAGTTTGTTACCAAGATTAATTTTGCCTTAACTCTCTAAAAAAATAATATATAACAAATTTTGATCAATGATAAACAATGGAAGTGCCCCCCCCACACACACACACACATGCAGATGCAGATGCACACAGAGACAAAAGGGAGTTGACCCAGGTCATGACACTCTGGCCTCTCTTTCCCTTTATTTAGACCATATTTTATGTATTTTTATTTTTTAGGAAGTCCTACCGGTGATTCCCAAAATGGTGCCCGTCGGTGTGAATTTCACAGACATGGTTTCCTCCCAGATCGAGGATGTTCCCAGCCAATCTTTCATGGACGAGCAAACAGGAGGCGTCAGAACGAGGAAGTGAGGACAGGTGTTCTGTGAAAGATTCAAAAAGATCCGCAGAGGAGGAAAAAAGAAACACCAGCAGACAATTGTCAGCATTTGCCATGTGAGTTTTGCCTCATCTAAACACTTTTTATTTACTCTCATTCATTTGTCTCCTTTTGCCAGACTGCTTGTAAAACCCTGCCATGTCATTCACCCCTTTAAAAGCACTTTAAACACATTTAGCTGTATTTATTTAAGATCTTTTATATATATATACATATAGATATATGTATATATATATTAAAAATAATCATTCCACCTTTTTTATATTACCAGTTATTTTCTTTATGCTTAACAGTTCATCTGGTGTGACAATATACATCTATTTAATTATTTATCCACAATACTTTTAGACATTAAGTACTCTATTTCAGCACTTTTATTTTGGTCCAGTTACGTAGCCATTTATAAAATAATCACTTACTTACTGGACATTTTCTGGCCCTTTTATGTTTAAAATAAGCAAAAAAAAAAAAAAGTCCAGACGGACATTTTCAGGGTTAAAGATTTGACCAGAATTATTGTGACTGTTAAGATAACACTAAACTGTTGATTCTTGTTTCTGCTACTGTTATTTGTTTATGACATTATTAAAATTGTCATATTTAGCTGTATATATATTCCTGTCCATTATGATGCTATCTACTTCCTGTATCATACCACTAGATAACTATTTTAACTTTAGCTAATGGTTTAGATTATTTTATAGATTATAGATTATTAAGTGTTGGACAATTTTACTTATATAAAGGCCTGTTTCCTCCACTTGAAAAATATAACTGTAAGTCATAGTTATGAGATATAATAACAAGAGACTCTCGTTATTATCAGATCATAGTTTGTTACTAAATCATAATTGTGAGATGTTAAGTCATGACAAAGTAAGTCATAATTGTGAGAAACTAATACTACTTGGTAGTTGGATTAATTAGTGTGGTAGTTTTCACGCATTCCCGGGTGTTAACTATGTTAAGTTGATTATTAATGTTTCTGTCAGCTGAGATGTTCAGGACAGTACACGTGGTTGTGTGCATGGTAACATGGAGGAATGCATGCCTCATTTAAGAAAACGGAGAAATTGCTAATTTCCCTTTTGCTTGGTAATAGCGTCTGACTCAGTAACAGGTGGAGTGTGTCACTGGTCTTCATTGTCGCTCACTTTCCTTTACATGTTTCCTATGAATTACCGTCCAGAGCCAAACAGGGAATCCTGTAACAAGAGGACACAAGACTTAAAGAGAACAAAGTGTGGCTGCGCTCTGCCAACACCTTTTAGCCTCCCAAAGAAAAACACAGTGCAGAGGAAACTGACTGCTGATGTAGTCATCTTATACTCACTACCCGCCTGGACATGAGCTAAAAATTGTCCTCAATGCCACGAGGGGATTCAAACAAAAGAAGTGAGGGAGAGGCAGAGGGAGCTGAGCTGATCAGGAGAGGCCTGGGGTTGATTCAGCTCCCAGAGTCGATTCCTGACTGAAACAAATGCACCAGCTCGCTTGAAAAATGTTATCTGGCACCAAAACGGACAGTTTGTTCCTGTTGTATTGTACTTACGTTGCACTGCAGCTGTTTTTCATATCAGCATCTAATTTTACACTTTTTATTCACTATGCATTGCTTTTTTTTTCGTTAAATTATTCCCTTTAGTAGATTAAAATTTTTATTCTGTGTTAGATTTGCCCATCGCTATTTTTCATTTTGTCTATTTCAGTGACTGCAGTGTTAAACACATGCAGTATGTTATATTTTGCCAAGGAAGGAATGACGGTTGTGTGAAAGGTTGTGTTAGCTGTGCTCTCTTCCCAGAAAAAATGTTTATGTTTTAAATCAGACATTATAATTTGGCATTTCATTGCTGACTTCATTCTGCTTTTTTTTTTCTCTAATAGGAAGGAAAATTTTCCTTTTCTGAGGTGAGTTTTATTTGTAAATCGTAGACGAGACAAGTCGAAATTTAATGTTTTACTGGCTGAAAACCTGTCAATGAATTTATACAATACGTTTCACAAACATTATCAATCATCGCCAAAGAATATAAGCACAGGTTGAGGTCAACGAACCAGTTAGGAAAAAGTCATATGTGAATAATCCCGGTGAAGTTTGATGCAGCACGCGACATGACATGGTGGTGGTGGGGGGGGGGGTTTACCTGTTCAATTTATCAACACACTATTTTTAACAGAAAGTGTGAGAACAACAACAACATGGGATTCAGATGGAGGAAAAAAAAAAGAAAGACTTTTGAGTCACAATGCCGAGGGGAGATTGACTGGATCTGTGAAACTATATATAGTGGGACCACAACTGGACGGTGGTGTGACAGGCAGGGACCATAAAAGCGATCAGGCCAGAGAGGGACAGCATATGCCTGGGATTATGAGCAACCAGCCCTGCTTTACAGAGGGAACACACCCTCTCCTGCAGCTGTCTCTCATGCTGCATTTGCAATCTACTATCAATGACTTAATCAGTTTGGGCCCTCGCAGCCTCACTGTCTCTCTGGAGCTGGACATGGGAAGATTTACCTTGACTAGTGTGTGTGCCTGGTATTCCTTATGTTGTGGGGACCTAAATCTGTTTACATACTAAAATCAAGTCCCCACAATTTACAAGTCACAGGTTAGGGTTAGGGCACTAGTAATTATGGTTAAGGTTAGAGTAAGTCTCCAGAAAATGAATGTAAGTCAATGCAATGTCCTCTGAAGTCATGGAAACCATTGTTTATGTGTGTGTTTATGAAGACATTTAAAACAATGATGCAGGTTTCACTGCCTGTGTGTTTTGTTGCCAACGTAATATGAGACAAGGCCTGCGTGTTCACCCAGCAATATTGTTTTTGTTTACATTAATGCAAAGGACACATGAATAGTAAATAGATTGTGTGGTTCTGCCCTTGTGCTATTTGCTGAGAAGCCTGTGATTTTGGGGTTTGCCTTTATTTATTCATGTTTTGCCCGACCATCATCTAAACTCCTTAAAGCAAAGCAAACAGCAAAAACAAAAACTAAAATGTCACATAATAATCACTTTTCCTTTTCTTTACATTAATTCATATCTTCGTTTATAATTATTTGTAGCCTTTGAGCAAACCAGTCTTCTGAAAAGGCCTGCACTGTTTGCTCTTCTACTTTCTGAACATAGAGCACAAATAAAAGAAAGTAAAATCAATAAGGGATAATGGCGTGCACCTGGATGCGGCTCATACAGAGAAGATATCATATTGTTTAAATCCCCTGTTTATTCAGAATGTACAGTGCATTTAACTTCAGCTTAGGTGACGTTTTAGTGACTAAAACACATTCAAGTAAAGTGTGTTTGCATCTGAGTCAAACACAGCTCACCCTGTTGATGTGTTGAAGGATGAATGACACGAACTGCGGCTGACTCAGTCAGCAAATGAAGCTGTGTCTGTGTACGTATGTGTGTGTGTGTGTGTGTGTGCCTGGTATTCCTTATTTCGTGGGGACCTAAATCTGTTCACTGGACTTGTCTTAACAAAAGTCAAGTCCCCCATAACATAAATGACTACATTTTAAGGTAAAGGCATGTTTTAAAGTTATGTCAGGGTTAGGGTTAGGGCACTAGTAATCAAGGTTAAGGTTAGAGTAAGTCTCCAGGAAATGAATGTAAGTCAATGCAAGGTCCTCTGAAGTCATGGAAACCAGTGTGTGTGTGTGTGTGTGAAAGGCAGCTACCTGAGATGAGATTACCGCAGTGCCATGATTAAGTGCTGCTGTGTTAATGTAGCCGGCGGTGCTGCTGTAATCTCTGAGTGGCTCACGGCAGACTGCTGGCAGTGAGGCCCCGACACACACACTCACGCACACACACGCACACACACACACACACTCACGCACACACGCACACACACGTCCTGGTTTCCTGAGCTTGGAGCTGTGAACTCCCTGTTTTGTCTCAGGTTTTTTTGATTTTACCTGAAAATAACTTGTTGTGTTGCTGCTTAATGCAAACAAACTGTGGGTGTTATGAATAAATTGAAATACTGATCTTTTTCCCCATCAGAGCAGATGTATATGAAAAGCACTTTAATATTATTTGAGGACACCCCTTAAGAAACTGTAAATAATCTTTATATTTGTGTTTTTGTATGAAGTGATTGTGACCTGCTCTGTTGAATATTGCAATATTTTACTGAAATTGTTATTACTTTATTTGTTTTTGTTAAATATAAGCATCTACCTTTAGATACTTAATACTAACATAGTCTTATTTTATGATGCCGTTTTGATAATCTGTTCTCATCAAAAGGACTGGTGTTTCTGCCAAAGTACTTGTTCCTTTCAAATATACCAAAATTAGAGGAAATGAATTAAATAAAGCTTCTTCTATGTTTACATATATATAAAACACAGATTAAACAACATATACTTTAGAAATAAACTACCATAAATAAAACATATACTGTTGTACTGTATGTGTCTCATAAAAATCTAAATTAAAATGGCACTGGTACTTACAGAAAAACACAATACTCCCTTATTTATAGATAATTTTCTTTATTTGTACATTTGGAACATGCACAGGTGAACAAACTATAAATTATATGAATTTATGAAATGATTCATAGGTATTTTAATGCATTTTTCTTCTTTTTGTCAGTAAGACATCACATTACACATCACATCCTGACTTCTTACACGTGGGTTTTGCTTCCCTTCAGTTATGGAATAGAAAATAATTTACATCAAGAGCAAAAACAGAAAAAAGCACAACCATTATCTTTGTCCTCCCTCAACAGTACGTGTCCCATTTTATGACAGTATTCAGCAAAAGTCTCCTTTCAATCCGACCCCTTCTTTTGCCGCTGAGATAAACTTTAAAATGCTAAAACCCACTCAGTGAGCTTTTCCTCGTCAATTATCCCTGATCAATTAGCGCGTGGAGATAATATCATGGCTGATGTGGGGGGTCTGGACAGGTGACCCCCCCCCTTCCACACACACACACACACACACACACTCAGCTGATGCCTCAGGGATCACGGCCTGAGCCTGTTGTTATGCAGCCATTAGCAGTAACAACAGGGAGGATAAACCTTCCACTCAGGTGAAGACTGACTTTAAACACATTCACACCAATTAAAGTGGATTCTCCTGCACGACCTGAGGGAACATTAATCAGTCTGGGTGCTGAGGAAGTAAGACATGTCAGACATACTTGTTTGGGGTAAAAACACAAAAATGTAAAGGTAAAGTTTATTTATTTTAGGGGCATTGCACATTAACAAACATGTAAATACGCCGATTTATATATGTAGTCCCTTTAGGTAGGTTGATGGAAATTAGACAAAATAGTCAAGCAAGAATAGTTTACAATGACAATGACAGCACTATTAACAAATAAGGAGATGCAGCATAGATAGTGTTCCTGTTTAAATTGACAGACTTTTATATAAAGGATATAAGAGATGCTATTTGGATGGGAAATAAGAAGCAACAAAGTCAAAGAGAAACTCCAAGGCTCTCTTTTAAAGTCATATAATGCCTTTAATATGGTGAAATGTTGTAACTGTTGAAAAGGTTTAACATTCCATGTCTCTATGTTAAAGAAATATAAATATAATATATAGTTTCAAGGTTATTAAGACTAAAATGTAAAGTTACTGCTGTAAAGTCCTTGTACTGCAACGTAAGCTAAATTGCCCAAAAACTGACCTTCAGAGATGTTTAGAAAACGACCTGTTAATGAGTCGACATAGGGGTTTCTTTTTATTCCGTTAAGTGCGGATGTCATTGTTACAAATGTGGGAAGAACAAGAAATATTTGCATTGAGGTCCAAACTCCCGAAAAAGAGATTATTTTAAAACCTTCAGCATGAACAAAGCACATAAATGTATACACCTCTGGAGCATGTTTCCTCTGAAAGGCTAAAAATGGATCAGAAGGTCACGGTGATTGACCTCACTGTGAAGAACCTCTTCCTTTTCAAATGGAGGAAAATCTCTATTAATAATGCGGGACTCTTTCTCTTCAACTATAAATACCATGAATTATCTTCAAGGTTCATGATGGTGTCCTCTTGTGTTTAAGATTTTCACCTGATAATTTTGATTTACACAGGAGCGACTGTCTGTCCTGTGGTCCTGGCTAAATTTATCGGAGCCGTTCAGTTTGCCCACAGAAATTAAACCTACCGTTGCTGTGTTAAAGCTGAAGCTGCACGGCACACAAAACAAATACTCAAAATAAAGTGTGAGCATTGTTTTATAGAGGTGTAGTAATGAGTTTTAATGGCTTCCACCATTAATAAGAAGAGACTAAACCATTTACAGACAGGATTTCCAGAGCATAAACTGCTTTTCATGCAGCAAAAACAAGGCCCCGAGCGTAACCCACACACAGAGATTACCTCCAACCTCTGTTTCAGCCAGGAAGTCGGGTCACAAACCTCCGCTGCCCTGTTTCCAGGTGAACAACTGGCACTGCCAATTCAAATCCGTGCGGAAGTGGGAAAAACAAAGCAGAGGTAAAACGGAACCACCAGTGAGTGAACAGTGATGTGCCGTGTGGAAACATGTAGAAAGTTACATTTTGCTCCCACATCTATTGTTTTTTTTTCATGATTAAATCTGAACCAGTTTGTCATTTTGAGTGACACAACCTTTGATATAGAAAAGAAATCAAACCTTATAATAAAGTTAAAGTGGTTGTCTTTTCCTAGATTAGGAAGGAAGGTTTTACCAACAATAAATTCAAGAAAAGATGAGTCACTTTGCAAAAAAGGAATTTATTTCTGAGAAGTGCAAAAAGTATAAAAACACCTTCAGTATATACATAAACTTTAAAATAGTGACTGTACAATATTTATTATCACAAAAAAATCATATTCTTTCAAGAGGGGAAATTAAAACCAGTGTTCAATATTCTATGGCTTTAATAGCTGTTCATACACAGTTACAGTACAATGTCTTCTACAAAACTGTACTTCACAATCTCTCTGGGCTTTTCTGTTACAGACCAATTAAAAAAAAATAAAAAATTTTGTTCAAATTTAGCTGCAGAGATTTGAGGTCAGGTCATGTGTCCTTGCAGCGGGGGGGTTAGGAGTTGTTGTAGCTACAGTAATACACAGCTGTGCTGGCGTCTGACAGCACAGATGATATGAGGCTCTCAGGTCCCTGCATGCCAGCCTCGTGCGGCCCATACGGCAGGCCTGTCATGTCCGCACGCGCCGAGGAGGAACTCAGATACTGCTCGAACTCACTGCGGTCCACCTCCGCCAGCAGCTCAGAGTGCTGCATGTGCTCCACACTGTCGGCAGGGTGAGGGTGAGAGTCTGGAGGTGGAGAGAGCTGACCTGCTCCTCCAGGGTGACGTTTACTTGCATGGCTGGTACTGCAGTGCTGCGTGTAATACATGGCCAGAGGGTTGGGGCAGCCCATGTAGGAGGGAGGATGAGTGGCGGGTTGAGGCTGTGGCTGCTCTGGGGCTGAGGCCATGTGTCGGTGCAGGATGGGGTTAGAGTGTGTGTCCTGGGGCTGGAACTCTGCTGCCTGGGAGTGGTACGCGTATGGAGGTATCATGTGGCAGTCCTCTTGTGAATGTGGAGGGAAGAACATGGAGTCGGACTCTACAGCGTCTAGAGGGGACGTGTCAGGTGTGGGGAGGCTGTAGCTTTCATACGAGGGGCCCCCGAGGGCCTGAGCATCCCGGTAGTGACTGAGCGGCTGTGGTGGGAGCTGGAAGCCGTGCTCGTGGTAGCCCAGCCCCAGACTCTCCACACACACTCTGCCGTCCCCTGACATCGACGTGGCCTGGTGATCGGACACGCCATGGACCAGAAAACCAGAGTCCAGCCTCTTAATCCTCTTCACCTGCTTCCGCCGCCGTGGCCTGTACTTGTAGTTTGGGTGATCCTGCATGTGCTGAACCCGCAGCCGCTCGGCCTCCTCTACGAAGGGTTGCTTCTCTGTGACAGGAAGTGCTTTCCAAGATTTCCCTGCAGGTCAAGAGGAGAGAGCACATCAGTGATATGTCGTCACAGTGCAGTGATGATGCTCACTAAAATAGCTTGTTGCCATTTTAGGGGGCAGGGACAGGTTTTTGAGGTTACATCTGCAGCTGAACTCACACAGAGTAACTTTTCACCTGCTTCCCAAACCATCACTGCTTCCAATTACGCATAAAAAATAGAGTCAGACTAAAGTCTGTTCGAATACTTTGAGAAAAAGCTTGAAAAAAGCTTGAAAAAGTGACCTTACAATAACCTGCAATGATGTGGCATAAGCAGCACATACACAGTATAAAAGTACTTACCTAACATTTTGCTCAGCTCTGCGTTGTGCAGGTCGGGGTTTTGCTGCGCCAGTCTCTTGCGCTCGTCCTTCGCCCACACCATGAACGCGTTCATGGGCCGTCGGATCCGCGGTTCGCTCTTGCCGCGGTTCTGGGCGCCGGAGCTGGACGCGCACGGCTCGCTCTTCACCTTGGTGTCCGAGAGAGGACTGAGAGGGTCGGCCCACTGGCAGTGTCCCATTCCAGGCATCATGACTGACATCGTACACCTTGCCTGGGTCTGATCGTCGCTGGCGTAACCCGCATCGGGACTGCTCATCTCTGTCCAGCTGGGAGTTGGTTTTCTTTTTTTGGAGGAGCCACCGGGCAGCTCACATAGGCGACAACCGTCTGCGCTCAGAGCAGACCTCACACAGATGAGAACAACTTATAAAAATGAAGCTTACGTGGTTCTGGATTTCGAGCTGGAGAGAAAACAACCGTGCACTCCCATTGGCCACGGACAGGAGCTGAACAGACCGAGAGATACCGACTATAAAGCGCTGAATGTGACTGTTGGTGAGCTATAAACTCACAGGCAGCCAATCACCGTGTGGTGGGAGTGTTCACTACTACAAAGGTGTAAAAAAGTTGAGAGCAGCACCGCCTCAGACCCTTCTTTAGAATCCCGAGAGCATCCAAGGAAAAGACACAGTGAGCTTTCATCCACGTGTAAAACTCTAAATTACATTTACAACCTTCATAAACATGTGCACGCATTTCGTTTAGCAGAAAAGACTCACTGGTTTCCAAACACGTGGCACCTTCTGCGCCTGGAGTGTGTTCATTCAGCCCACTTGTCCAGGTTTATTCCTCACTCCTGTATTAGACCGTGACAGATGCTCAGACGTCAGTTCACGCCACCATCGGCGTGTGTATTGGCCGCATGAGCGTGTCAAAATCTCGACTATCAGGTTTTTACGCGTGGATCCAAAGGCGACTTTTTACGCGCGGCCGTTTCCTTAATGAAACAAAACTAAAGGCGTCAAATGTGGGATTTAAATCTTCTAAAGAGAGAAACTAACAGGAGTGAAGAGAAAGTTTAAAAAAACAACCATCTCAAAGATCATGTCGACGAATGATGTGACACCGTTTGCGCTTTTGTCTGAAACGTCATAACAGTTTCTCCTGATGTGGACACACTGTTTTCACTCCAGCAGCAGCGCAGACGTCGGTCTGGGATGGTAATGAGCCAAATGAGCGGCTCATTAATTGATTAATTGATTGAATGAAAGGCGTTAAATTCCCTAAATTACATTTTTTTTCCTGATCACATTAACTGTCAAAAAGAGGAAGGTATGTTTGCCTTTCTTTCTGTAACTGAAATCAAATGAGTAAAGTATCAGTACATTTTATGTTCCCATTTATTTTACATGTTACACAAAGACAACTTACTGGCCACTTTATTAGGAACACCTGTTTACTTGCTTGGTAACAGAAATATCAAATTTGCCAGTTACATGGTAGCAATGTAAAGCATTTCAGCATGAGGATGTGGTCAAGATGATCCACTAAAGTTTAAACTGCACATCAGAATGGAGAAGAAAGGTGAATGTGGGATGGTGGTTGGTGTGAGTGTTTCAAAAAGTGCTGGTCTACTGCCATTTTCACACATAACTATCTTTAAGCTTTACAAAAATAAAAGGTTCTGGGCAAAAAGGCCTTGTTGGTAGCAGAGGTCAGAGGAACATGATCAAATTGGTTTAAAAATGGTAGATAGGGAAACAATAAATCAAATAATCACTTGTTTCCACCAAGGTCTTCAGAGGAAGTGGATGCACAAGGCATCAAATCTTGAGGTCGATGGGCTACAGCAGCAGAAAACCACACATGGTCCAACTCCTGCCACTTTATTAGGCATCATGAGTGCCTGTGACAGTGGCAGGTTAGTGTATTTTTACCTAAAATATCTGCATCCCTCTCTGAGACTGGAGGACGTTTGGATTGCTCCATATTAATTTAGTGAGTTGGTGCTGATGACAGCAGCCCTTAGTCCAGCATAAACTCTTGTGACACACACGTGCAGCAGCAGAAATGTGTGAGAGTGTGCTTCCTTGCTTTTCGACTGGCACTGTGATAACATGGTACGAGGTCAAAGCAGCCAACTCGGTGCTTTAACGTGGCAGAGAATCCAAACATCAGTGCCACAGGCTGCAGGGCTTGTTATCAGAGCCAGCAGGCCTCGGGCCTGTCAGCTCCATCTTTTCTCGCACTGTTCCCATCTCGTCGTGGTTGTCGGTCGCTCTGACGCGTCAAAAGGGGCTGACAGAAATATGAGAGATGCTTATGCAACCTTTTCGTGCCCTTCGTGCAGATAGTAGTTGGGACTCCAGGGTACACTGGCTGACCCTCGGGGGGGGGGGTTGGTTGGTTGGTGGGAGGGGGTTTTGGATGGAGGTCCAGTTTAAGCACTGCATGGGACAGGATCTGGACCGTAATACTGTCATCGTCTATTTTACCGCTGATGACCTGATAGGGTTTTCCCACTGCGATCCTAAGAGAGAGAGAGAGTGAGGCTTTGCATGTGTGTGTGTGTTGACATGGGTGTGTGTATGAGTGTGACTTGGACATTGCTGTCTGTCTCTCTCTCTCGCTCTCTGTGTGTGTGTGAGTGAAAAATCCTTGCTTTTGATAGGAGAAGTCATAAAGTCTGGAGTCGTAGCCACATTTCCTCTACAAGGTGAGGTTCAGAGTCAACCCAAAGGAGGGGAGCTAGTGGGAGGTGACACGCCTTGCACTCTCCCCCTCCTCACCCTCCATGCCACCACCCCCGCTTCCATTCCTCCCCCTGTCCCTCCACCAGGTCCCCCACCCCGTGCCTGGGGAGTCTGGACCTGGGTGGGGGCCAGGGCTCTCGACGCCAGCCTCTGGACTCTACGCTCAGGGAGAGGTCACTTGGCTTGCTTACACAATGGCATTATCTCAGTTCCAGCCTCGGCTACTGCAGCGGTGAGCACTTCCTGTCCCTCTGCAAGCACTTCCTGTCCTTGGCGTAGCAGCACAAACTGTCCGCCTTCCAAGTGAGTTCTGAAACGCAGTTGAGCCGCTGGTCGCCAGTCTTGTCTGTGGGTGGCTGTCTTGGGAATAGCACAATGTGTTTGCTGGCTCCTTTGTGCCGAGAGCTGCGAGGCTGTGGTGTTAGTTTAAATCACAGGGACGGAAGGTATATATATGTTAGCACTCTGCACTGATCCCCCGAGCCACTCAAGCTGCACAGCAGGCCCGAACTGGACAAAGCCTCGCAGAGTTATGAGTTTGAACAATGCCTTGCTAATTAGCAGAAAATCTTCTTGATCTTCAGATTTTTTTTTGTTTTATCACACTCTTTGTATTAAATATGTACTAAATGTTTAGTACATTAATTAACTGAATAACAAATGATAATGACTGATTATGATCTTTTGATTTTGGTCACATAAAACAAGCAGTCTGAAGGTGCCTCAGTGGCTCTGGTTGGTTTTGTTAGGCTTTCTGTAGCATTTTAATTAGTCAGTTGTGATGTTTAATGGTAGTTAGGACTGCAACTAATGATTATTTTCATAATCTCGATTAATCAATTAATTGTTTGGTCCATAAAATGAAAATTGAATATACTCATGGGTGTTTCCCAAACATAGAAATAATGATGTTCTCACATGTCTTGTTTTGTCCATTATTTTTATTATTTATTACATGGAGCAAAGAAACCAGAAAAGTTTTCAATTTTCAAAATAACTGACGAGTAATTCAGTAATTGATTAATCATTGCAGCCCTAATGCAGTCAGCATAAATAATGTTGTATTATTGCCTATATTTGGATCCCAGTTCTTTATCTATTTCTCATCCATCATCCTTTCTGGCAGTTTATGGACCAAAATTTCTGATTTAATCAAACATTTACCTCCTTACATCCCTGCTTGACTGTAGCAATATAAAAAATATTCACAATAAAACATTAGTCTCACATGTTCACTGTAGTGAGCATTTATTCAGACTCAGAGGAACAGATTCATATGAATTTTTCTATGTTTTCCACCATCTCTGGAAGAAAATTCCAACGATAAACATTCAACTATGTTTGCAGCTCGTCTATATCTTGTTTGTCTGCTGTTTTGTGCTGAAAAAGCTTTATATTGTCTGTTTAGTAGAGTGCTTTTTTGTTTTTTGGTTGCTGAAAACTGCCAAAAAAAATGACTCTATTGAGAGCAATGGACTCCATAGAAAAGTAAACATGTGGGCATGGAAACCACAAATTAAATCTAATTAAATAAGCACTCAAGTAATATTTATAGAAGAATAAAGCTGCCTGGTATCTTAACATTGCACCTTTGAAAAAAGAACAACAAGAAAATACTGTCCATTTGCCACAAAGGAGGTGGCACTGAATGGTTAATTGACATAATAATTAATCCGTAATAAAAATTCTATCACTATACTTCTTTTGTTGTGTACTATAGACCATTGTATCAGTGTTAACGCAGACCGTGCCTAGACATCTGTCATTATCAGCGGTGAGATAGTGACTGTTTAGACTGTCTGATTAGACTGTGACTTCTTCCAACACCTGCACTGACTTGTGAGGAGGAGAGAATGAGGAGGTTAAGGAGGAGGGCACATAACAGGTGTGTAGGAGAGGAAGGAGGAGATTGAATCTGTTAATAGAAATCACACATTCCCCTTAGTTTCAGTGTCAATCATGCTGATCAGGGTTAAAAACAATATGTATCTAAGCTGCCGTCAGCAGCCGTCAGTCAAACGCTGCTGATGCCTGCTGAGGACCACGACCATGAGAATATGTCAAGGTTCTGCAACACAAAACAAATTTTTACTTTATAATCGTGTATTAGAGCCATGGTTCTCAAACTGTGAACTTCCTCTGGTGGTACTTGAAGGAAAATCGGAAATACTGTTCTACTGTGTATGTGATCGGAGTGGAGCTTAGGGACTGTTTAATTTTCTAAACAAAGAATAATAATTAGTAATGAGTCACATTATCTCAGTCAATCGTAATCTAATTTCACTATATCAGTGTCTGAAGTATATGTGAGGAAGAGGATTATGAGGAGAGAGAAAATGATCTTATAGGGAATAACTCTGCTCCTCTCCTGTGAAAAGTCTGTAGTCGACTTTGCTCGGTCTATTTACACCACTGTGCTTTGAGATGGTGATACTTGGTATAGAAAGTGTGAGAACCACTGGATTGGACTGGATTATAGTGTCTTGAGCGGAGAGTGACATCACATACCTTTGTTTGTTGTTATACTTAAGTCAGTAAACTAGACCGTGTATGCTTTGTTCACTGCGTTCCAATCCAGCCCGATTTATTTATAAAGCAAATTAAAAACAAACAAAGGTGACGTATCACAGTGCAATTAAACATATAAACAGATAAAAAATAAATACATAAAAGCAATAAAGTGTGCGTTCATGCGATGAGCCACATTTCCTCATGAGATAAGCACTTCCCTGTCATATTCATGGCCCGATCGTTTAGGTTTTCTCCAAGCTCCCAGTTCAGGATGTCCTGTGGGTGTCATGATGACTTCACAGGTTCCACCTGAACACAGCAATAGACACGGCAAGTAAGCACTCTTTAGTGGCAGAAAGTAGGCCAAAGTGTCAAAATCCAAGAAGACTAAAGCTAAACAGGCCTCAGACAAGGAGAGAGCTAAAACATGTCGGTTCAGCATTTCAGAGATGAAGAGCTCCAAGAGTTGCAGCAGGGGCTCCAATATGATTTGGAGCTCCTGGACTTGTAAGACATTTGATGCATACGTATTACACGTCTGTTTTCAAGACATATTTTTTGGTTCTAACCTGAAAATCACTTCAGATATGAGAGATTAGCCATGTGGTTAAATCATTCACAAAAAAAAGGATGTGAGAGTCTGGATGCATGCTCATGTTTTTTCCCACGTCACCAAAATTGGGGACTTGAAATTCTGACAGATGACACACACACACACACACACAAAAAAAAAGAAACAAGGAAAAGAGCCAGATCATATCTGACGTTTACATGCAGTACTTATACATGATGTCTGATGGAAGGTATAGGCTTCACTCTCTCTCAGGGGATTGCTGGGAAAGTTTTTGAGGGTAGCACTGGGATGTTGTCTGCCTCAGACAAGCAGGGTAACAGAGGAAGCCGTCTCGTCTCATTGTTCTGAAAGCATTCATCTGTTAGAGATCTGTTTGGAATCAGGTGGGAATCTACCCGCTGGTATTTATTGGTATTTATAGTCACTCACTGTTGATCGAAAGCTGGTGTCGTCACCGTGACCATCACCATCCTGCCCCGTCTCCATGGACATGATAAAACAATTTTTTTGTTTGTCTCTGCTGGTCAGCTTGAAGATGAGCACATCCGCCTTATCCTCTTGTCTCGCCCTCTGTCTGTTGTATAAACCTGAAGCCCGGGTCCAAGACAAATCCTAAATATGCCTTTAGTCATGCTAACATGAGGATGTTTAGAGACTTTTCACCACGAGTTGTGGTGACCTCTGGGTTTTTGCAAGCCGCCATAGGTCAGCCAACAATATAACGGAAGCAACAAGTAAAATAATCAAAGTCTCTTTCCTGAGAACATCCATAGTAGCTGTAGTTTCACTCAAGCGACTGAGAAGTTACTGTAAAACAACACTGTAATGTTAAGGATATTGTGGTTTCTTAGTGAAAGTACAATAGAGAAGAATGGTGAATACACATTTCTAAACCATGATAAATAACCATTTTTCCTGCATTTTTGCCATTTATGTTAAACAAACCTGTAAATTATCATGCACACATAATAAGTAAAAATATTCTCTTGAAATTGCAGTTTTTTTAAAAAACACTTTGTGTCTTGACAAGTACAAGAAACGAGTATTTAAATGAAAAGTGAAGTTTGTGTATGATTTAAAGTTTTGACAAAACAAATCCCTCGGCTGCAGCTAGCTAGCAGCTTCAATTTATAAACAGAGATTAAGGATTAGTTTAATTGACTCTACCTAACATAAATTGTGCCTTTCATACACATTCTTGTTAATATAGTATCAATGGCTTTAGAATTGCACAAGTTTTAGAATCACTGCTCTTCCAGCTAAGCTAAGATAAGCTAAGCTAGTAAGCTAGTATATTTACCAAACCTCTCATCTGACATTTAGCCTGAAAGTTACTGTTACATATTTATTTAAACTAGCATAGCTAGCAATAATATCTGTTAATTAGACTGATGTTCTTAATGAATAACTCTATCAGAAAGATAAAGCTGAAGGAAAGGACATTGTGGTGGGGTGACTGGAGTGACTTAACTTAATTCCACTTGAGTAAAATGACTTGAGATCACATGACTTTTTATTTTGTGAAATATTAGTATTTTCTCCAAAACAACGAGGAGTGGTTTTCTGCTTTTATATAAAATAATCATATTCTCAAGTGTGAATATTTTCTGGTTTCCTATTTGCTCCATATGATAATAATTGTGGTTTGTGGACAAAACAAAACATGAATGGGAGATGGAAGACATCAATTCACATTTTGCCACACTGTCTGATATTTTATGGACCAGATAACTAATCGATTAACCAAGGAAAAATAATTGACAGACTAATAGATAATGAAAATAATCGTTAGTTGCAGCTTTGAATATAAAAAAAAAATGTCTAATTAACCATGCCTTGCTTTAGAGGTGACACTTCTCATTTATGTTCACACTTTTTATCAAAATACCACAGGGGAGAGAAAAAGAAGGTATTAATAGAACATCTTGATTGACTGATGAATCACTGTTAGTAAGCGGCTGAAAGGGAAAACCCAGGTTCCCTCATTGGGATGAACGAGCAGGTCACAGCCACACAGGAGAGCAGACTCTTTCATCTCCTCACTTTTACTGGCCCAGCCCTGATCCTCCCCACTGCAGAGCAACACATTGTCCCGACGGAGCCTAATTGGGACCCGTGTTTATCATTTTTATGACTTTATCCATGAAGACAGAGGTACGGAGCGCTTCCTGTCCTCCAGGTTCCTTGACAGGCTGGTCGCATTATTAGGGTCAACCTCAGCTCCCATCTTGCCATGGCATTGTTTTCAGTGGTGCAATGGCCATTCCAAAACCGATAAGAGTTGTCTATTTTTGGTCTTTCTTTTCTTTTTTTTTTGTTCTTGATATATGAGTATGAGCCTGAAAAAAAAAAAAAGTTTTTAACTTCTTTTTTTTAAAGACAAAATATGTCCACAAACATCAAACATGATAAAATAAACTGCAGCTATGATATAATTAACTATCACAGGGATGAATTTATACTCCTAAACAATAAGTAGGCCACTGTGCCAAAAACATGACAAACAGATAAACACCAAAGTCTTTTTTTCCTCATTTTTAGCAACTCAATTCAAGTTCTTGTTGTATGGGCTTTGTATGTGAAAATAAGGAACTAACTCTTGGTAAGTGGGAAAAAAAAGATAGATTACACTCAAGCTTTATTGTTGTTTTCCTGTCAGCCATATAAATATATCTCTGCACAACTTGACCTGTGTTTGACCTCTCCACTCAGAGAAGTCCCTCAATTCATCCAATCTGTTTTGCAGCGATTATGGAGGTTGGTAAGATTATACTTTCCCTCCCAATTAAATGACAATCTGGTCATCTAGGCTTCACAAACAGCATCAGATGTCTTCAAGATGAAAGCAAAGTTAATTACTAATCACAGTGTCCAGACTAGAATTTTAGAAAGCACAGGTGAGACAGTGGGGCCTTTGTAAATGACAGTCAGGGTGTGAATTGATTCTTCTGTTGCTCAAATCCTTTCATGTGTGGCCTTTGCCTTGTCAAGGTGCTAAAGTGTCACGGCAGAACAAAACGCCATACCCCCAGAGGGTGCTAGTACGACGCCATGTCGACCCGCGACGACCGTTGTTGATCAATAATGGAGTGTGTGATCAGTGGCACTGCACCAAGCAAGAATCTGGATCAATACAGGTGAGCAAGGCGGCTGCAGAGAGAAAACAAAAAGATAAAAACCAAGGTAAAGATCATGAAAGGCGGTGGAAGCAAAGTCATTAAATTTGGTTAAGATGGGACTTTTTTTAAATCATTTTTTTACCAGTGATTTAATGCATCACTGATTCTGGAGATTACAGAACAAATACTCCAAAACCCATCTCTGGAACTTCCTCATAGATGCAGCTACTTCTCCTTTAATGGCCTGTGGTTAACAGCTCCTTAGATCTGCTTTACTACATAGTTTTTGATCATCATTTACACTGGCTACGAATTACTTTTCAATATTTCACTTCAGGGTCAGCTACAAACACTTGACAAGCACACGCAAGCTTTGGATCAAGTTCGGCACAGGTTCTTCGGAGACAACAATGCTTTGTGGATGCTCTTTTTTTGTGCTAAAATGAGAGAAATGACTGAGGAATGCACCTCATGTTGTTTTCACACAGCTGTGGTTTTATGGAGGAAATGCACTGAGTGTGTGAGTGCTTCCTCCGTATGTTGTTCCCTTTACACCATTCAGAAACAAGCAGCATTAATAGGACGAACCAACCCAACTCCATTACACATTTTCTTCTTCACAATCGAGTCAAAAAAAAAAAAAAAAAAAAGCAGATGTTAATAGCATAATGAAAATCAATCTCACGTGTGAAATCTTTGCTTTCACCTTTTGTTTTAAATTTTTACTTCTTTTTTTTCAGTGAGACCAGAAAGTGAGTGCCGGTGTTAACATGTTCAAAAAACTAGAGAAACACCTCCACGCTGCTGTCACCACACGGTGACATGTCGTGTCACGGTGAAATTTACTCCACCAGATTATTTTATCACTACATTATCTCACATATCTGGCCTGTCTCACACTTCAAGGAGTTCCTGTGTTTGACTAAACCTCTCTGTGGCTGAGTTCACCTGATGGAGATTATCTTCTCGGTTAATTTACACACAATGGTCCGGAGCATCAATAAATATCTACTCACCTAATGCACCAAAGCTTTCCCTGCAGCATCCATTTAAACAAGGAATAGTTTGCAACTATATATATGTACATGTATATATAGTGGTATTCATACCACTTTTATTTTGCCAATATTAAATCATATTAAATTACTTTATTTTAAAAAGTAGGCAGCAGATATTTGTTTACATGGGGATCAATATCTTATTTTGTTTGTCTTTGAGCTACCAATCACATCACATTTTAGCAAATAGTGCCAGATGATCAGCATCCATTCCTGTGATTATTCCTATATGATAACATGGGAAAACTTCATATCAGGAAACTCGGGGAAAGCCCCCCCTGATATCATCACTAAATGCATCCACACAAAAGATTGCTACATACAGTTCACACTGCTGACATGCAGCAGTGTGCGTGAAACAATGGAGACCCAGGAGGACACTACCCACAGCTGAGAAACAGCGTCCAGATATTCTGATCGATGCCCGTGGTGCAGACTTTGAACTTTGCAGTAACCTGCTGCTGCATTTCTGTGCAGCAGCAGCTCCAGCTCTCTTGGCTCAATACCATCCAAAACATGTGTTATCGCTGCAGGCTGTTGAGCATGAGGCCTTATCAGATGGCCTTACAGCCTTACAATAACATGGGCTCTATCACGCCTTAGCAGACCTGTATCTGGCAGCAGTGTCATAGAACAACAATAAATACAGGCGGCACATAATGTTACCCAAGATGCTCCTGTTCGCTGAGATGGAAACTTGTTACGCCTGCAGAGAAAAGCCAAATTTCCTTAAAGATTTTCATAAAAATAACATCCTGTTCTCCCAGGAAAAATGCTTTAGGTAACTTTTTACCTCATTCTCTCTCTCTCTCTCTCTCTCTCTCTCTCTCTCTCTCTCTCGGTGTATGAGAAACAGTGACATCGGCCGGTGAGACTGCAGATTATACCAAATGGAGGACGCCCTGACTCACCCCTTCCTTTCCCAAGCACGTCAGGGAACTACAGCGGCCTTTGCAAGCAGAAAGGATGGTGGTCTTCATCATTTGCACCGTGAGCTGTTGCTTCAAACGCACACTGTGGCTAGTTTTTATCGTTTGTTGTAGAAATTTGTTGGCCTCCGTAAAGCAATTTTCATTCCTAAGTGATTATAGACTTTTACAAACATACTTGTGAGTAGCAATTCCATAAATGTTACGATCTGGACCTTTAATTGACACAGAGGAAAAGGCTTTTAGTCCTTAAAGTAATTGGTTTTCAACATGGTGAAAATAACATGGGCTCTCTCACGCCTTAGCAGACCTGTGTATGGCATGTGTCATAAAAGCACCATAAACATAGATGACACAAAATAAGACGCTCCTGTATGCTGAGATAGCTGCAGAGAAAGATTATAATCCCTGAAAGATTTTCAAGAAAATAAACAACCTGAACCTGCCCCTCTTTAAGTTTCTTCTCTTGTTCCCTCTCATTAAAGGTCCACTTTGTTAGAATTAGTGACATCTACTCATTTGGTGAGCTTCTGCTGCTCTGGCTGTTCTCTCGCACCGCTGAAAACCAATCACTTATTTAAACTGATTGCACTCTTATAAAAACATGTCTATTGGTAGTAAATTAAACATTTGCCAATAACATTCTCTAAATCTTACACCCTTGTGAAAGTGGCTTTTTGTGCTCAAATGTAGTTGGTTTTCAGAATTGTGAGAATTCAGTCTCACTCGACTTGCTTTTTCATTCAGCGATCCTTGTGCTCATTAACATCTGACATCTGAAAGAAGACACCAAATTTCTCCCTCTTTTAAAAGTAATTACTTAATGTTAATGAGGATGCATTGGGTGATATATATGAGGGTAAAAATATGCAATTTATTTAGAAAATGTTGTAAAAGTGAGAAGTCTATTAAGTAGATATGCTCCCCAAAAATCCTGAGGTACCAAAATGATATATCATGACTTTACTACATTACATCACTTCACATCACATTCCTCTGTGTTTTTATAGAAATGTTTGGACGCTATGAGGGAAAAAAAAACATGATCTTTTCCTGGACCTGACCAGGTGATTTTTTCTGCCTAAACCAAACCACATGTAGGAAATGGTTATCATCATCTTCATTTCCTCATTTCTGCCACACGCTCCACTAATGGTTAAAACATCATCATGTTCATGAGCACGTCTGGAGACGTTACAGAACAGTTTCAGAAGCGTGACCCTACACGTATCTGTGGTGTGCAGAAATGTACAAAGACAATATGTATATATATATATATATATATATATATATATATACATATATATATATATATATATATGTATATAGGATCTCAATGTATCCCGATGGTTACATCAGTTTGAGCACAATTCTGTACATTTTACTACAAACCCTTGGCCTTGGCTCCATGTGATCTCCTGTTGCTGTATTAAGGCGCCCAGATTTACAGAGTAAATCAAAGCAGACGATTTCCTCAGCTTGGAGGAAAACCCCTCAGAGGAGAATGAGCTGATAATGTCCCAGTGTGCCCACGGCTTCCTCTCAGATAAATAAATACATAAATAAAAACACGCCTCGCCACTTCAGATTTATTGTTCCTCTGTAGGCTGTGAAGTAGTTGTTATATTGTTTATAATAAATAAGTCCATTAACAGATTTGGCACAGGTGGGTGACAGGGGCCTCTGTGATATCCCTCTCAGCCCCTTTGGGGCCAGAATACTTCCATTTAAGGCAGTGATGGCAGGGGTTAGTGTTGGTTTGACTGGGCTGAGACCATGTCATGTTTTCTGGAGTGATAAGAGCCGGAGCAGGAAGCCGTGAGAGGGCAGGAAGGAAGAGAGCTTAGGTCTGGAAGGAGAGAGCGGAGCTGTGGAGACAGAGGATGAGGGATGTAGAAGAGAGGAGAGCAGGACAAAAAGCAAAATAAATTCAAGCAGTCAAGGAGAATGCACTAAATGGTAAATACATGGAGGTCCATGCTGTCTGCATGCAGCACTGTGTGGTATATACAGTGTGCAGGCAGGTGTGGGGGAGGGAGGGTGACAGAGCGCTGCTGGGAAATGCAGAGGGAACCTGGGGTCCAGGGGGAAGTGAGCAGATGACTAAATTGGTCTACATGGCCACGCTTATATACACCTGCTTCCCGCAATCAAACACAATAATGACGATATCAAATATCAGACTTTTGTCTGTTCGACCAAGAGGAAAGCGTGTCGCTGCTGTTTAACTCAAAGTTTAAAGTGAATCTCACAGAGATTCAGTGTGCACTTGTGTTTTTTGTTCATGTTAGTGCATGCAACAGATTTTCCTCCTGCACCATGTGTAATGCATTGGTGTAGCATTATTAATATCAGCACAGAGTCTTCCAAATGAATCACTTTATTGCATCCTGCACCATGAAACTAAGAGGTAAAATACAAAAAACAAATCAGTGTGAGAATTTAAAACAATGAAACAAAAACATTAACGCTGCAGTGCATCACTTTTGTTGATTTTTGTTGTCGTTGATGTTATTATTCTCCCTTTGTTTGGTCTTTGTGAAAAGATACAATGTAATATTATTTGAATACTACATAATACAGGCTCTGTCAAGTAAAAGTGACTGACGAACCAGACGGAGGGAGTGTTTGTGTGTGTACAGCAGCAGCGCAGAGACGGGTGGAGGCAAGAAACCTTTATACGGAGATTTTCCTGAGACTTTTCATGGGTGTTTCTTTGTGTTTTCAGTCAAACTCCAACCTGTTTGCAATTGTCTTGTTTATTAGCGCATTGTTGCTGTTGCCTCCATCAAACCACTTCCTTTGTGCAGCCCGGGAACATAGCTAGACTGTGAGAGTCATGAGGAGCTAATGTGATATGTATGTAATTCTAATTTTTGATACAACAACTTTTGTTTTCAGGAACATTTGTTAAAGAACATCATTGTGGCCTTCAAATCACGAGCTCAACTGTAAATGTAAAACAGTCTGGCTCAAAGCAGTCGTTTGTGACTGAGCTGCCTCATTGACTTTTACCATTTTAAAACTCCCCCGTTTTTAATCAATCGCTTCATCTAAAAAGGATTTCTCTATTTTGAGATTTTAATCCCAGCATCTGAGTTAATCTCTGAAACTCTGGGATTGGAGGAGGGGACGGACGACGCATCAAAGCCACTCAACTTCAGCTCTGCTCGCACAATTACACCCACCAGGCATCAAGGCGACCAATAAATCGCTCTCTCATAATGCCTCTTGGAAAATTAATTTTTTTAAGGCTCGGTCATGTAGGTCAGAGAGTCGACGCTGGTTTGGTTGATTTCCTGTCGTTTCTCAGTCACATCAGAAGATGGCAGGACACACGTCTCAACTGAGTCAGGTTAAACTGTGAGATTTGACCTTTAATACATAACAGTGAAAGGTATAAAGTATGTATGTAATATACACGTGTGATTTGGAGGTTTGATACTCTATCTGACATAAACAAAGGATTTAAATTTAATTATTTCTTCATGTTTGACAGACATTCACTCATGTGTTTTACTAATGGTTTATGAACTCTGGCCTATTTGGACACACAGTACAATAGATTGGAGCCCTCTGCTGGAGCTGCAAGGCATAACTCATAAATAAACCTGACAGCCTCTCTGCTCAGCCACAGTTGTGCCATTTGCACAATCGAGAGGAGAGGAGTCAAATTATTTGCAATCCCTGTCATGATTTCTGCTAATTTTAGGCAATTTTTAAGTGTTTTGACTGAGATTGGAGCAAGTTAGTTTTTAAATAGTTCAGGTGTTTGAAGCAGAGGCTCGGACATGTGTCTTTATCTTGATTTCTGGTGCACAAGTAAGCAGAATTTAGCAGGATCAGTACAGTGATAAAGTAGTTTATAAATATGTAGCAGACATCTTGTGTCTGTGTTGTAAGGAGTAGAATATAGAGGGCTGTGCTGTAAATATGACATGAGATCTGATTCAATCCTCTCTCATTTTATCTCTAAGTTAATGGAAAACATTTGTGCTAGTAATCTCAATACGTCTCCTTCAGTAGAGACCAGGATCAAGAGCAGCTTGTGGACATAGTCTAGGTTTGCCAGTTGAAGCCAAACAGGAAGTAAGAATATATTGACTAGCCTCCAGGGGGCGACTTTATTGGTTGCAAAAAATAATTCCATTTAAATGGAAGTCTATTGGAAAGTGATTTGACTTCTTGCTTGATGTGTAATGCGACATTTTCCTGAGACGTTAATGGTCTCAGTCACTAATTTTAGGTTTTCTTCAGTAGAACATGATGGCAGATTTGTAAATCAACAGTCACAGTAGCATGAGATAGATATATGTAGACATTTGGGGTGTAATTATATTGTTTATTATTAATAGCAATGATGTAATAGAAAAAGAGGATGGTTTTATTGGCTGTGTTTGAAACTGCATTCTCTGAATGCTTGTGCTCAGGACAGAGCCAGAGAGTCTAGCCTCTGCTTGCCCTCTGAGGTCTTTATTAGTGGCCTATTACTGTAAAGCTGCTATCGCCTATTGGAGGGAGGGAGGCTGGTGGTGGTGGTGGTGGTGGTGGGGGGCGTCCCTGGCTGCCACTAAGCAGTAAATAAATATGAGCCTATTGTATTCTCGTAGCCTCACTGTCCTTGCTCTCCCATGCTGAGTAAACGCACACATACAATGGGAGGCCGGACTGCCTTGTCATTCCTGATCCCTCCAGATTGCTCTTCTAGGTCCTCTGCCTGGGAAAGTAAAAAGTGGCAGCGAGGTGAAGAGGAAGCAATGAAAAGAGGATCTGACATTAGAATATTCGAGTGTGTCCCATGCCAGAAGTGAGGCCGATCCCTTCAGAGCTCAGAAACTAAACCTGAACTGATGACTAGAGTATGAAAACCATGAAAGTAACTTTGAGGTACTTACCTGCACTTAATATATTTTTCTGTGATTAAGTCACATTACGTATTACACTTTGCTTATTCTATACTTAACATGTTGATTTTCACAGGGAAGTTATAAAATGCCACAAAATGCCACTTATTGGCAACACTGACAAAGCTAAATTACTTAAATTATAAAAGTCTTAATAAAATATATGAGAGTCTGTCATTGCCTTTTAACTCAAGTCAAATGGTTTAATTAATATCATAAGATCATAATTTTAGTGAGCCCCTTTCTGTCTTTGCTCTTTTAATGCCATGCCTGTTATTTCTAAAATCAATGAATATCAAAATCAATTATTCAAATATTCAATCATGAAAGGTAGATTTTCTTTCCTACTTAAAAGTTGGACCTTTTAATGAACAAAACACAATGAAAAAATACTTTTCTTCCAGTGTAATGATCATATTAGATCATTAGTTGTTAAGAAATAGCTTCAGCATGACCAAAACTTAAAAAGAGTCATTCTACATTATAGCAGTAGCAGTTATTTGTGCTTTCTTTAATCTGCTGTTTGTGTTTGATCAACAGTAGGTGCAAAGAATAAAGACAGAAATTGAAAGTTGTGGAGAGTTGTGGCCACCTCGGGCTGCCTGGTGGAGCTTCCTCTCTTGTTCCTCCACAGGAAGAGTGCTGACAAGGCTGTGAGGACCCACAGTTCCTTGCATGGAAGCAGAAGCGAGGCCTTGAGTGAGCAGGGGCTGCGAGGCGGCGTCCCCTCGGGACGGCGTTATTCAGACGTGCCCCGGCCCCACGGGCCTTGGCATGAGGCTGCCATTGCCAGGTACAGGCGCGAGCTGCCGTCCTGTAATCACCGATGACATACATGAAGTAGTTTTCCAGATCGTTTTTCCTGTCCCTCCAGCTGCGAGTGGGGCAAACAGCACAGGAAGAATAACACAAGTTGCAGCCAGGCTCGGGGAATGTGGCCTTTACAAACACAGCACAAATAAAAAGTTAAAAGGCACACTGCTCTCCTCCTGAAAGCCTCGGAGCGAGGGAAGTGAGGCTACGTCCTGAGAGAAGGTCTAACCTTCCTTAACACCCACACAGACTCAACAATAACCTGCCAGTCAAACCAGACAGTGTTTACTCTGAGTTACCTGTCAGAGCAGCAGCTGAAATCAAGGCCACTTTTCTGACATGTTGGGCTTTTTAGGCTGAGATTTATCGTGATTGCAGCTGTTTCTGGTGTGGAATCAGCCTTTTCCTGGTAATGTTACTGTGATAGTACAGGTTTATTTGAAGAGTGGTTGTATGAGCAAATATGAGTCAACTATGACAATGCTGAGACATGAACGATTGCATTTATTGAAAACATGGCTACAAGCAAGGACATGGAAAAACAGATTTTACCCACTGAGCAAAAAAGATGACCTAATAAAATCTACACCTATGGTATCTTGAGAATATCTTTTCTACCTTTTCTTGCTGTTAAACAGCCTTATCTGGCAGGAAAATGAAGTTTGTAAACCACTCAGTCTCCTACACCAAAGTCCATAGAGAAAGTTGGTATTTTTAGCTGATAGGGACACAGGAGCTCAAGCTTTACTGCTCTCTTGTTTGCTACATTTCTGTTATTTAGTAAATCCAAACTGAGGATTTGAAACACCAAAGTCACAAAATAAAAAGTGTGAACTTACTGATGTAGGAAGCAGTGGATCAACAACTCACTGAATGCCATGATGTAGAATCACTCATTTTCTCTATGGAGTTTGGAGTTGAGAGCTAGCAGTTTACAAAGGGACACACCCCCCAGTCTCCAGTCCAACAAAGTTGTTTATTATGTTTATTATTACTACGTTTATTGGTAGTAAACTTAATTTCTGTCAAACAAACGTCTTAATGTTGAACCTTTAAATGGTTCAACATTGCACAGTGGCTAAAACTGTTTTATTTTTCTCCGCACTTGCCAGCAATTTTTCCACTGAGAAGTGTCCCTGTCTCAGACAGGAAACAGAACGAAACATGGACCACCTTCTTTGTCATTTTGAATCGGTTTTCCATACACAGGGCATTGTCCCAGAATATTCTACTATTAATTAAAAACAGAGACAGAACCAACCAAACCAGGGAGACTAAGAAAAAGGAAAAAAGTTATCACAATGCAAAAAGACCAACACAATCTCCATACACAAGAAGAGGAAGATGACAATGACAACGATAAGCTACAGCAAATGCAAGAGAAACTGGATTATGACATCACTGTTTTCTTGAAGTCACGTTTACAAGAGTGACTTTTGATATTTTCTCACTCTGGGACCCATTTTCAAAAAAAGTGTCGTGTTTTAAGGCTCGCAAAACATCATTTCTATGTGGATAAAATGCAGATACGATAAAAGCTTTAGCAGAGTCACCTTCCTGTGGACAGCCTGTGTGACAGTATCTCATAAAAACACTCTTCAAAGGACCTGAACTATGCTTGCAAGTCTGTGGTAATGCTGTGGAAATAATTCTCAAGGCCCTGACCACGAAGACAAGATGTTATAATCAGCCACAGTATCAGAGCATTATAATCAAAGAGATTTTTACAGCGGAAGCTTAGCACACAATGCATTACCCTCAGGTGCTGCCAGCCAAAAGCGTGCACACAGTGCCCCACCTGCTGAGAGGCCTGGTGTGCTGTTGGGCTTTGACCCTGCTAAGTCAATGAGCAGAGGTGTTAAAGAGACCGCGTCAACACAAACTAACAGGTGTCTGCTGACAAGGAGGTGGACAAGAACAGGAATAGATGGTGTGACGCGTCACTGCAGCACCACCAGTGTTGTCATTGTATGGAAATGCTCCCACACAGACGCAAACAAACAAAGCACATGCTCATGTTACATGTTGTGTACAGGTCAGCAAAAGTTTTATTTGCATTAACATTAATCAAGGCAACTTAAGCCACCGTCTTACACAAATAGATAAAACCACACACACACACACACACACATGCAGTTCAGATGGTTAGTATTACATAGTACCATGGGACATAATTGTCAACACATTCGGCACAGAAGCTGATATTTTAAATCAATAATTTTAATATTTAAGTGCTTTTTTTTAAATAAAATAAAATATAATTGTCTTACCAATACACTTTTTTTCCCCAAGCTTCCATAATGTGTGACACACCTACTGCAAACCAATGTCAATTTTCATTCATATTTATTGTTTCTGTATGATCATTGAAGCCCAGGTCTCGAATGATCAAGAATTGTTCTTCTCATTACACTTAAACACACGCACATACTGGTTTCCTGGAGACTTACTCTAACCTAAACCACAATTACTAGTCCCCTAATCCTAACCCTAACCCCAGCCTAACATTAAAACATGTCTTCACCTTTAAATTTACTAATTTACATTATGGGGACTTGATGTTTGTCCCCATGAGGAAAACAAGTGCCTATAATATGACTGTGTAAACAGATTTAGGTCCCCACAACATAAGGATTACCAGGTTTACACACACACACACACACACACACGTTTGAGCAGCATTCAAAGTGAGGACCCTTGTAGATATAATGCATTACCCTAGCCCCTTACTTTACTTCACCATCACAACTAAATGCCTAACCCTTACAACAAAACACACCCAGTCCAGAACATACTGGAAAACTGAGTTATTACAGGAAGACAGTGTGACGCTTTTTTCATTTAATCTGGGTGAAATAGCAACACCTCATTTTGTATTTTGTCATGATGATAAATGCCACTTTTACTGAGTTTACTTTGTTAATAAATGTATGTTGGCGTAAACATACCACGTGTATGTATATATATATATATATATATATATATATATATATATAGCACACACGCTCACTTCTGGCCAGTTTGTGTTTAATCATCCTGTAAGTGTTTGTTGACAGTCTGCTTGCTAAGAGACTCTGGTGGAGCGCTGGATCTTCCCAGCAGGTCACAGAGACACACCCAGCCACTCCATTCTCCTCAGCGACCCTGTTACTGTAATCGTCTGTCTGCCGCTCACCGACTGTCTGTCTCTTGGCTGGAAACGTGGCTGAGGTCATCATAACCAACGAATGTTGCTAAACATCTCGTCAAACAACATTTGTTACTGCAGTAAAGGTTACATGCACACAAACTTCTCTTAATGCTTAAAGTTTATTCCTCAACTTGTCAAAAACTGCATTCCTTAAATGTTTATTATCAAGGCTAACATAAGTTATTGTTAGCATGTGTTTTACTGTTTACAGTAATTGACAGAAAAAATATATAAATAAGTTATTACTAAATTTTCAAAAACAAAAGGCTTATCGTGTTCACTGAAAGCAGTGAAAGCAGAAAAGAGTCACTGTTAGCATGTTCTTTTATGTGTATTTTATAGTTTGCATTAGCTTCGGTCTTATTTTGTTTTATGTAATAAAAACATGTTGCCTCTTAAAAGTGAGTGTATTTAATTGACAGATTACATCTATGGAACAAATATGTAATTAGGTCAATTTAAATTGTAGCTAGTCAGCAATAGCTCAAAAATGCTATACTTCTTCATTTTTAGCTAGTGTTAGCTATCGCTAGATAACTATAACTAGTATATACACTTGCTAACATAGTGTAAGTTATTGTTAGTGTTTGTTTTACTGTTAGTATTAATTGACAGATAACCACCAAGGAAAAATATGTAAATAAGTAATTACTGAACGTGTCAAAAAATAAAATGTTCATTGTGTTTTCCATGAAGGCTAAAATGCGATACTGTAAGCATGTGTTTTTTTTATCACTGTCCTTTAATGTTTGCATTAGCATGTGTCTTATTTTGTTTCATGTAATAAAAAATGCTGCTTCTTAAAAGTGAATGTATTTAACTGACAGATTACAACTTTGGAAAAAGATGCAAATAGAGCAATTTTAGTTTTAGCTGCTGTTGGCTATTGCTCGCTAATTATAACTATTATTTGCTATATTCTTTAGCTGTGGCATGAAAATTGTGCATTTCTATTACCTTTTTTTTTTTTTTACATTTAAAATGAATGCCAAAATTTACATTGAGTTAGTAAAAGTTTCCAAATGTCTATCTATTACCGCATCTCATATTTTATAAAATATACTACTATTGTGATGTGATGCACCAAACAAACATTTGAAGACAGTAATGTAAAGGCAAATTGTTGCTATAAAACCTGCGAGAAACGCAACACATCATCTGATGAGGTTAGATTAATCTAATTCATAGACCCATTCATAATAAAGTGATGAGACGTACACATTAAGTTCAGCTCATAGGAACATTTTCCACTCTGACGGGGGAAATAATGAAGCCTTCTCTTGACTCTTCATAGGATAAGAGCCTGTCCAGTATGTCACTTTAGGCATCTTCCTGTTGGAGCTTCCTCCTCAGATCCACAGAGAGCAGACGTCCCTGCAGGATAATACTCGGATGAACATTATCTGCAGACAACAGCCTCGGATTTACCCAAACTGCACTCAGGACAGGAAACTATCCATGACCTTTGTGTTGGAGGGAAGACAAGAGAAAACTAATTATGGCTCACGAAATCTCAAGTTAGTGAATACATAGCTAAAAATAAATTTGTGTCAATAATGGGCATATTTGCAGGGAAGGTATTTTAAGATTGAGGAATGTTTCTCTCATGTCTGACGTTTTTCATCTATTACAGATATTTCACTGTTAGTAGATTATATTTTAGGTTTTTGTTTTTACATATAACATACAGGCGGCTGAACAATCATAACAATAATGTATAAAGTAGATAATATAAGATAGGATACATAAGCAAATTGATATGTATATGCATATATAAAGGTACACATACCCTATAGAGATACAAATTTAAGTAAAGTGTTCACCTCTGAGATGGATACATGTATATATGCAAAAAACAAAAAAACACTGACCTTGAATGGGGAACAACCTACCAAGCTTAATTGTGACATATATATGTTTAAACATTATAACTGAATCACATCACCAGTTACACCAGTTTATGCAGCAAGAATCACAATAATTTGTTTTTTTTCCTCACCCATTTTGTCTCTTACATCAGCACTTTCACTTATTTTCTTCTGTAATTAAAAACAACGTGTACATAACAAGGTCTGTTTGAAAAGGATGACTGTTTGTCTGACTTGTGTAGCTGCCATTTCCACCACTGTTTATTGTTAATGATGTTTTCACCTGAAACCTGATATCATCCAGTTGTTTTTCCTTCAGGAAGTTCCTGCTCCTGCTCATTAATTGTTGCTAAGGGTCCAGAGTTTGAGAAAAACAAGTTGAACTAAAGGCTTTAAGTTCAAGTTCATAAAACAAGGAGAATATGCTCAGATACCATGTTTTTGCTGCAACAAAGTTGTCCGTCTTTTGCACCAAATATGTCTCATTCCCATCTGCATTTCATGCTGCAGAGCGTTTTGTAATATTGTCTTGGGAGTTGAACTGACGTCACATTTCTTCCGCTCATTCAGGTGGCGTTGGATTGCAGCAGGTCATCACTTTCCTAATCATCTCTTCTGCTTGCTCCTCCAGAGCGAGGTCATCCTTCCCTCTGACGCAGTGCTCGTACATTTCCTTCCAGCATTTTTAAGATCTGACTTCAATCCCTGACTCACAACATTTCCATCTGCAAACTAATTTCTAAAGAACACATGGTGTTTGGTGGAACACGTGTTAGGTTTTAAGATGTTCAAGTAATATTTGTCTATAATAGTAATTTTTGTGTATAAACCCCAATTCCAATAAAGTTGGGACATTGCATACAATGTCAATAAAAACAGAATACAATGATTTGGGTTTTTTTTTTTTGATCTATATTCAAAAAAAATACACTACAAAGACATGGAATTGAATATTCAAAGTGATAAACTCTTTTAATTTACTTATTTACATTCTTTTTTATTCACTCTGCATCAGAGTGCCTGCATCACGTTCCAAAAAACAGGGACATGGGCATGTTTCCCGCTGTATTGCATCACCTTTCCTTTTAACAAAACTCAACATTTGGGAACTGAGGACACTAATATTTAAAGCTTTTTAGGTGGAACCCTTTCCCAATGTTGCTTGATGTCCGACACGAGTTGCTCAAGTCTGGGTTCTCCTTTGTCTTATTTTCTGCTTCATAATATGCCACACATTTTTCAGTGGAAGACAGGTCAGTCTAGTCCCTGCACTCTGTTCCTACGAAGCCACACTGTTGTAACACGTGCAGAACCAACCGTGTTTACCTGACAATGGTTTTCCAAACTGTTCCTGGTCCCACGTGGTAATATCCTTTACAGAATGATGTTGGTTTTTGATGTAGCGCCCCCTGAGGGATCGGGGTCATGTGCATTCAGTGTTGCAGATGTTTCTCTGGATTCTCTGAATATTTTGAAGATACTTGTAGATGATGGAATCCCCAAATTTCTTGTTACTAAAAGCTGAAAATGCTTTAGTTGGAATCCAAAGTTTTATCATTATTAGTTACTGTCTGTATGTTTTTGTTAAACCTTTTTGACTCTTCAGTTTAAGTAATTAATGAAATGAATATAAATAATGAATGATTCCTAAAAGTTGGTCAAATGTTTTATTAAGAAGCAGTGTGAAAAAAAAATGGCACTGCATGTTATGACATTTTTTTTATTGTTATATGATGAGTCATTCTTTTCAATACTTAATAATATGACTCCAATGTTTCCTCCTCCAAGTTTTACATGAATATGTTTTTGTAGAAAATATGGACTTACTGGATTTTGCACAATAAGTTATATAAAAGATACATTTATCTTCAAATAAATAAGGCATGGACTATTGTTAGAAGTAAAAACACTTAAAAATAATGTTTGGTTTTGAATAGAAAAGCAATATCAAAGGAAACAGAGAAATTGATCATGTATTTATCATAAAACTATCATCAGTTTAGTGTGCAGCACAATGTCGGGTCCAGGTCTAATGTCTGTTCAACTCCGATACAGAAACTACAAGGCAGTGAAGAATATCTTTTTTTAAATGGGTAAACATTTTGCAGGCAAAGACTACTGATGAAGCAGTAAGTTGGGACGTTTACATCCTTGATGCCTCATTACTTTCTTTGAGCCCAGAAAGGAGTTTGGATGGAGATAAAACTCTCTTCTAAACGAAGGTTAGCATAGCGTCCATATGTCTTATATATTAAAAACTATGTGCAGGGTTTTCTACAGGGGCATCCCACCATTTTAGCACATCATGATGGACGGCTGATGCGGTGAAAAACAGTTAAAAGGAAAAACTCATCTAAGCCATCATCTTGTTTGTTTTTTCAGTGCCAGTAATTTACACTTGGCATTTATAAGGCATTTGAAAACACTTAATAAAGTTTGTATAAGACAGTATAATCTACTTCTATGCAGCTTTAAGGCTGTTTTTAAGATGCAGTGTTATATACACCTCATATACTGATGTATTTTATTGCATCAAATGTTGTAATTATGTTCTGATCCAGACTACAGTTGTCATATTTACATATCATATATGCTTACAGCTGCATTACTGCATATTGTAGAGTCAGTGTTGTTGACTGACTAAAATAGGTTTGGACAGACAATTGTTGGTGTCCCCTGTTTAAATAAAATTTGAATTATGTTAGTTTCTATGATGCCAAACAAGAGCTTAATAGTCTCAGAAATATTGATCAAAAGCATAAAACGCTGTTTAAAAATTGTCTCACAAATAAAATACCAAACTAAATTAACAACAGTCCTGAACTTGACCTGAGTTAACTCTGCGGTGATGTCATTTTATTTGGTTAAGTTTCCACGCTGTAAATTAAACCAAAAAGAAGACATGGTTGTAGAGAACTAGGTGTGAAGGCTTTGACAAAATGTTGCATTATGGGAAAGGTAGGATCGATATTTTAGTTTTCAGAGTGCAATGAAAATTTGCTTTTTAAGTTGAATTAGTTATTTATTGGTACATTATATCTACACAGGAAGAAAGAACAGTTTTTATAAAAAAACAAAAAAAAAACAAATACACATTCAATGCTGTCAGCAATCAAGTGATACAGCGAAATAATTTAAATAAATACAGAATTTGCCACTGCTTCATGATAGTGAGCGTCCCTCTCTGTGGCTGCTTTGCTGTTGGTAACTGCTGGGATCCACTGACTCGGGCTTGTGTGGTGAAGGACCAAGATACTGTTCAAACTCACTGCGGTCCAGATCGTACAGCATGTCCATCTGAACCCGCTCCAGGTAAAACTCCAGCGGGGGCCCAGCTGGACTCAATGGGCCCCCGTAGAACCTGGACTCCCCCTGTTCCACAGGAGAGCCTGTAGAGAAACAGCACTGCATGTGCTGGTGGTGCAGCTGCTGCTCTGCAGGATACACATGTGGACTTGAGTACAACTTATCTGAGAAGGTGTTGATTCCTGCTGCCGCTGTCGTGTCTGTGAAAAGTGCATTGTTTTGATAGCTGTTGTACAGTGGAGTGAAGTTATTTGAGAAGGCAGGTGAGTTTGGGAAGTTCTGCTGCTGGTTCTGGAGCAGGTAGGTGAGGTTGTAGGGCACGGTGAGTCCTGAGTTACACAGCGAAGGCAGCGACGCCTCGGTGCTCTGAGGTCTGGAGCTCTTCTTCAGCTGCTTCCTTCTGCGGGGTCGGTACTTGTAGTTGGGATAATCGATGGTGTGCTGGACGCGCAGCCGCTCGGCTTCCTGCATGTAGGGACGTTTCTCAGCAAAAGACATGGCCTTCCAGGTCTTTCCTACAGAAACACATCAGGGTCAATAATCTGCATATGAGGCCATTTACTGGCTACATTTGAACGTTACTTGTGCCATGGAGGCTATGTTTTTGTTGGCATTTATCTAACTTTGAGCAGCATGACACAAAATGGTTATGCACTGTGTTTACTTTATGAGCTTTTAAGCTCTTAAGGATTCAGTGTGTATGAACTGGTGACATTTAAATGTGATTCTGCAGATGTTGGATGTTGTTCTTCCGTGTTTGAGTATTAAGCTTCAGCTTTAAAATGCATGTTTGTCCATTTGAGCTTCTGTAGGAACATGGTGGCACAAGATGGTGGCCTCCATCAAGCAAGGCCCTTGTTAAAGGATTATTCTAAGAATATGGAAACCAAAGAATTGCTGTATTAAAGCAATTATACACATAAACAAACATATTTATGGGTAATACATTCAATTTCTACTGATGAACCCTGTTAAGTGTTACATACTTTAATGTTAAAATGTGAATATTAAATATTGTACTTTACTTTTAAGATGAAACACTTGGTATCAGGTCTAATATTCTTACCAAGTATTTTGCTGAGGTCCGTGTTCTCCAGGTCTGGGTTGAGCTGCGCCAGCCGCCTTCGCTCCTCTTTGGTCCAGATGATGAAGGCGTTGAGCGGCCTCCTCACCCTCACCTGCGCTGAAGAAGACTTGGCCTCGGGGCTGGTGCAGCTGGAGTCCGAGTTCACGGACAGCGGGCTGGAAGGCCCTGAACTCGGGGAGCGCATGTCGGTCATCTGCTCCCCGTGCGCGGTGCCGGAGTCTTCGGCCTCGAACATGGAGCTGTTTGCGCAGAGCTGGAAATGTGCGGGTTCGTGGCTAAAACGCATGGCTGTGTGCACGGACAGTGGTGATGACGCGTCTGTACTGAGGGCCGCCTGTCATTCTCCTGCTGCGGATGCACGGTGATGGATATATGCTGCTGCTCCACCAATGGGATTCCAGGAGGAGGAGGAGTGGATTTAAGGTGTGAATTCCAGGTGTTTTTGTCGGATCGGTGATAGATGATGAACTGACGCCCCAATCAACGAGCTCACGAAACTTCAGATGTCAGTCTGTAATAAACCACAGCTGACACTGTTATGCCTTAATGAATAAAGCCTTAAAATAATAATTTTAATTTTAATTTGATTCATTTAATTTGACTACGCGAGAAAAGTAAAAATACGCCAACTTTGCAAATGCTTTTAATTTGTAATTTATGTTTTATGTCTATTTTAATGTGTATTTGTATGTGTATTGTAATGTTGCATGGTTGTTTACGAATGAGGTGACGTTTTATTATTATATATTTATTATTATTTGTGAGCTTACTTAATTCTTAACATAATGATGAATAAACATTAGTTCAGAATGTTTTTCCTTCTTTTTTGGTCAAAGAAACAACAAAAGCAAGCAAAATCATAATGAAGCCACTTAATATTTAATATAATATTAATATGAGGCAAAGTAAGACTTAGTTTAATAATATAAAAAACATACTTCTTTACTCGTTTACCATACTACATTTCAAACAATGAGAAAATATTGAAATAGAAAAACATAAATGAATAAGTAAATAATTTAAAAATATATATATAGCATACACGATTGATTTAATCAAACTGTATTAACATTTATCATCAATTTTTTGGTATTTTATTGGCTTTTGTTGGTGAATTTCCTCTTAATGTCTTTACATGTGAGCATGTTCACAGTTCCTGACATATGAATCTTTGCTTTTAATGACTCACTTCTTTTATTCCCTTATTAAAACCCATATTAGGGAAAAGAAAATCAGATTAGAGGTTTGTCAATGGGAGAGAAATGGAATCTAATCAATAGGTCCTGAAAGGCAGGCAGGGTATTGATAGGTGAATATCAAAGTTTAGTTGAGGCAGCGTTGGTTACTAATTACACTGTGGCTCTCAGCTCTTATCTCATCCTCTGTCTCTATCAGACTTCATTTTACAGGACTGAAACAAACATGATCAAGGCGAGTTTATTACACGATTACCTTTCACAAATATTTACCAAACACACACTGATAGGTGTGTACAAAAGGGGCGTGATCGACTCAGCTCATCAAAAACAGAAAAAAAAAGGACTAGATTAATCTGCTTTGATGCAGTTATCAATCTGAATTACAAGATGAGAAAGACACTATATATATATATATATGTGTGTGTGTGTGTGTGTGTGTGTGTGTGTGTGTGTGTGTGCACCAAAAATAGACTGAGTGACTTCCCTAAAGGAAACAGCAGAGCAGGTTCTGGAGCGAAATCAAAGTGTATTGACATCAGTCAAAACTCCAGCAGAGATACAGACTCACAGAAACTACACACATGACAACAGTCTGCACTTTCTTCCTCTCTATCAGCCTCAACTGGACACAAATGCACCATTTAATCTTAGTCACTTCTACAGATTTAAGTTTGTAAAAAAAAAAAAAAAACAGCAAAAACTTTCATTAAAAAAATGAAGGAATTCGCTTGTTTATATTGGCCTTAATCGGATTATTCCACGTTTTCTAATCAAAACGCAAGATAAATGAATAAGAAATGATATATATAGGTATTGTTTTTTTATTACCACACTTACAATATAAATGCACAACAATGCGATTAAGAGCAGAAATCGTACCTCTTACATTGTTTACATTGTTTGTTTGTTTTTTTTGGATTATTTCACATATTTGCAATTTTACAATTTTGCAACACTGTTTATTGTGGGTTTATTATGAAAAAATGTACATTAGAAGTAACATATAACAAGTATTTTATTTTATTACCACACTTACAATATAAATGCACAACAATGCGATTAAGAGCAGAAATCGTACCTCTTACATTGTTTACATTGTTTGTTTGTTTTTTTGGATTATTTCACATATTTGCAATTTTACAATTTTGCAACACTGTTTATTGTGGGTTTATTATGAAAAAATGTACATTAGAAGTAACATATAACAAGTATTTTATTTTATTAGTACAGTTACAATATAAATGCATAAAAATGTAATAGTGATATCCTAAAGGAGGGTATCACAATTTTAATTAGTTTTAAAAAAAGACAATGCATTTAAATGCAACAAACATTCTCGCAACACTCATGTTGTTTATTGAGGGTTTATTACATTACAAATTGTCATACAGATAAGTTATAACCAGCAAAACACAGTTCGGCTTTATTAGCACAATAGTTTAAATGTATAAACATAAAGTATCAGTTACAGACATTGTTTATTGGAACGTTTCACATTTTAAATCAAGAGAAACGACCCTGCATTCAAATACACAAACACAAAATCATGTATTGTGGTTTATTGAGGTGTATAGCGTCATGATTATGAGGAATATCACATGATATGTATAGGCCTATACATGATAAAGCAGTGTTAATTCAGATTTTGTGTATCCAGCGCAAATGAAACTCTTAAAGGCGTGTGATCCCACTTGAATATGACTGGACGCCATTACAGGTGTGTGTTTATACTCTGTGTGTGTGTGTGTGTGTGTGTGTGTGTGTGTGTGTGTGTGTCGTTTTGGCACTGACGACAATCATCGCGCACACAATCGAGGCCATTATGTGAGACATTAAACGACGAATACGCGTCGTTTGCCCGCACCTTTAAACTGTAAACACATGAAATAATTGCCATTGTAAACGTGAGAAAACCGCGTAGATTTTTGTTTATTGAACGGTGACAATGTTTCACCAACATTTCAGACGCATTCTGAAGATTTCAGGTGTGCACAGAGTCTGTGGCATGGACAAGCAACATTCATGGACGCAGACAGAAGACAAAGAAATCTAACCTCATCATCCCCTTTCTCCCATTTTCGCGTCCTATAAAACATTTCAGACCTATTTTACATGAACAAGAGATGAATAGAGATTGATCTACTAACATAGCATAGGACCAACTAAACCAGTTATGTCTATCAAACACCAGGTGACCAAAGTGCTTTATATCAGCATTACAGACAAAGGGCATTAAAACCAGTGTAAAAACCAATCCATTCCAAAGCAAGAATGCACGGGTTAAGAAAACGCAATAGAATAAAAAGTGAAATTAAAGAATAAAAAAAATAAAAAGTGACAGGAAATTGCGGAAGTGATCAAATTTTCCATTTCAAGTCGTGCAACTTTAAATGAGAGGCTGCAGGCATTAGTATCTGTGAGTGTGCTGGACTTTGTTTGAACCGTGCCAACTAAATAAATCAGTTCTAATTGATTGACAGCTTCTCACTCGAAGCTGATAATGTGGGTTTGAAGGCGAGATAACCTTAAAATCAATAAATTCACGATAAAAAAAATAATAATAATAATAAAGAAACTTTGTATGTAAATCATATTTTGCATTTTGCATGTGTTCCGTTGTGTAATCAGCCCAACACACACACACACACACACACACACACATTTTCACAGCTTGTCAGAATTAGAGCTTGAATCCACATCCTCGGTGTTAAACAGAACGCACGCGCCAATGCGCTGCGAAAAGCGCTAATGGATTTAATCAATTAGCTTGAATGACGCAGCGTGAATACAATAACGTTAGTTTCGGCTGAGCTTCTGTGTGAATTGAGTCGGCGTTAGATATTAGACAGTGTTTTGGTGCAGCAGGAGCAGGAAGAAGAATGAGGAGGGGTTCATATCTGGACTTAGAGTCCTATGAAGTAGGTCATTGAGAGTCAGCATTTAAGACTTACCTTTGATTCTTTTGGCGCAGACTTCAAAAATCAACAAAGACTGAGGTATAAATAATAAAAGGAACAAGAAAAAGTTTGCGCACAGATTAAAATATAGTAAAATGACAAAATAAAACAAAGTTGTGCTCACTGCAGCATTTACTATACATTTATCGGTTATGTTTCACTTGTTCTCATCCAAAAAAACAAGTGTACATACACATGTGCCCAAGTAGACAATGGCTAATTTAATCAAGCTCACACTTACATAAATAATAATAAAGAAAACAGGAAAACAATAGTTGGAAATGCTGATTTATTGTTCAGCTGAACATAATTTTCATTAATTCTTTTAATATGATGATGAACATATTGTACATGTTCTGATCTAATGTAAATGTTGTCCTGACATGGAGATTCTAAACAATGCATGTACATGACACGCATATGCATTTAAACACCGTCTTCTTATGTCTTTTGACATCAGTCTGACCGGATTTTATAAAAATGTTCATCTGAGCCTTAATTTATCATCAGGATTGAATTCAATTTTTGCTCCATGACTTAAAAAAAACAAACAAACAAAACCTGTGGTTAGTCCTTCATTCAGTCCCTCTGAATGAATCCTAATCTCTGAAGTGACAGTAGTGAATCATTGTATTGTCTCATAGCCAAACAAGCTGAATGGGCACTATGCTTTCTGAATAGGGATTGTTCTCTGTGGCTTTGTAATCACAGTGTGCCATTGTATTGGACAGATCTCATATATGGGACAGTCCTCCATGCGTCTTGGCTGTGGATCAGTGGAGGCCCAGAGGGGCACAGGTAGAGAGCCGTGCTGTACCTGCAGGACTATACATCCAGACAACTCTTGCGGATTCTTGGCTGCTGTGTGAGTTGAACGTCGTCTGGACTTGGAAACATCCTGGGTCGGTCTGACACAAAGGATGTTTGGCTCTTGTTGTGGATCACCCGAGTCTGAAATCCGAGGTGTGACAGCGGAGATTTCTCCCGGTGGAATGATGCTTATTCCCTCAAGGCTGGTCGACACGTCTCCTCTCTTATTATGGATGTTGTATTTTGGATGTTTGGTGCAAGATTTCGGGACCTGCAGACAGAACTGAGTATAGAACTTCAGTACATTTGTGCAGGGCCAAACCAAGGCTTTATGAGGCCCTACACTGAACTTGATTTGGGGGCCCATCCCACTACCTAGCAGTCGCCTGAGTTTCACTATTATTCACACCATTGTAATACTATAAACTGCATTAATTATATTATAGCTGTGTGTTAATTACTCCAAACCTGTGCCACTCTGATAGAGGCGGGTATGATCACAAATTTAATTTGCACTGTCATATTCAAAGTCAAGCACTAAGTGCGGTTGCTACTGAAAGGTGAATGTAAAAATAACAAAATAAAACAGCAGACATTGCATTTGCTGCAAACTAGTAAACCAGTTTAACAGCCTTGGTTTTTAAAACTTAAATGTGCAACGCTCAGCTACAAAATAAAGCCACATAACATATGATAAACACTACTTAGATATATGAATGTATCTAAAGATATTTAGAATTCTTTAATATGTTAAATCGTTTTTTCTTCCCATACACTGGTGACCATGAAGCCCCAAGCAGCGCCTCAGTTTGCGTATGTCTTGTGTCGGCTCTGCATTTGTGGTATCAACCAAAATTCCTCTGTATCACCTCATACCAAAAATGTGTTGTCATTTGCGATCAAATTCCGGTACCTGAAGAGTTAATCTCATAAGCATCAGTGAGCCAATGAGCATACAGCATGTTTGCTGTTTGGCCATGAGCTAACAGTGCTCATGATTGGCTGTCTCAAGTCGTGCAGGAAGTTACGAACAGAGACCGAGATCTTTTCCCAAAGGAGAAGAGGAAGCTGGGTTTAGACTTGCGTGTGTTTAATGAATGAAAGTCCGGACATAAATATTGCACCAGAACAAAGACAATTTGTCTGACAAAATTTTAACAATGACTTAATTTGGTCAACACCTAAATAGGTTTAATTTAAATGAGAAAGCTGTTGTCATAGAATCTGATCATTTTAGGCAGACGGGACTGAATTTCATTTAGTCGTCATCAACTTTCGTCCACCATTTTCTTTTTCAGTATAGTAATTAAACAATACAATACAAGAAAGCAGAAAGACAGGCTGAGATTCAAATATGCACCAATGGACAGAATCAAAACTAGAGAACCTGATGCATGTTTTCATTCTCACTCACACTGTTTTTAATAGAATGCTGACTTTGAGATATTTTACACGATGGAGGATGTGAATTCAAGACCCGTGGAATTGAACAATCGTGGATCAGCGATAAAATATTGTTTAAATCTGTGTGGTAAATGTTACATTTTTGGATGTTTGGTGGGAGATTTTCCGACACAGAAATCATGGTGGGTCCATGATGAAATGGACAAAAGCTGCCGGGGGGGGGGAGTGTCAGTATTTTTAACCTGTGATAATGAAGCACTGTATTCTGGCCGAGCTTCAGTGCCATCCCACCAATTTTCCTTACAGTGGCTCATTCATAAAGAGATGCATTGTTCCGTAGCTTGAAGGTGTCAGAGGGACATAACAGTGTTGTCTCAGGTGACCGTGATCTCTGCAGCGAGGGACTGTATTGCATTGTGTTGTATTGTATGGACACAGCAGGTCAGCATCAAGATATACTCTGTCAAGACTCAGACACCATTCTATGCAGTATAGTCTGGGACCCCCACCTCCTCTACCTCCTCCACCTCCTCCACCTCCACGTCTTAATCACATGTTTGAGCAGATTCAGCAGTAGACTGGGGCCCACATGTGCTAGCCTCCACACTCCCCGAGCAAACAGTGCCCTGCCCGGCCTATACATCAGGCCAGCTGGGAGGATTACATGCCCCCTGCTGTAGACCGGCTTAATGTAGCCTCATTAGTGGAACACAATGATGCCCCCACCTCAGAGCAGAGAGGGAAGAGCCCAGGCTCAGCCAGACTTCAAACACTGCAGCTCAAGAATCAGGTGATGCAACGTGCGAAACAGAGAGCTGAGGATTTTACGTTTGTATGAAATAATTTCCTCCATGTTACGTCACGTAAGGGAAGGGCTGAAAACACAGTTTGAACATCGTTTTTCACTTATTTTACAGAATATTTTAACTTGCTTCTTGTTTCTGTGCTTCTGTGTTTGGCTCGGCTCGTTTTTTCTTTTGTAACTGTGTTTTTGAAGGGGCTACATAAATAAAGCTCATTATTATTATTATCATCATTAGTCAGTTTTCATTATCACGTGAAAATACCAAACACTTGATATGTCCATCTTCCAAAAGTGCAAGAATTTGTTGTAAAATAATAGTGTTTGTGTGTTTTGAACTGCAGCAAGAGAAAATAATAAACAGCAGTTTTGACTGTTTTTCTTTTATATTTTGCATGTTATGCATATTAAAGATGAGATATCAGTGTAGTAGAAGGTGACATAATACCCATGGATTTGGCAGATAAAGTAACATAACTCAAATAAAGGTTTAAAATACACAAATAAGTAATAGAAACTGCACAATAACATTGAATATAAAATGTTTCATATAATATTTGTACGAACATGTGGTTTTTAACAGCTTTTTTTTTTTTTTTTACAGTGGACAGATTGATTCTTTTGCAATTAATTGAATTATTGAGTATTGTGATTGTATGTGTCTGTGCATATTGTTTAAAATACATATACATAGTACATATAAATTGTATGTAGGTTATGAATTGAAAAGAAGGACATTGTGTCTTAGACGATTAAATAAAAAAGTAAATACATTATAAATTATTTAATAAATTAGTGAGGGTATTCTCTCTAAAGAATACATTTCTAGGGAACTTTTTACACTGTAATTTGTAGAAAGCTGCATTTTTTGGACAGATTTTGCTAACAATACATCAATAATTTTGTTTGTGTATGTGTGTGCATACACTGTATATATAGAATATTACTCAGTTCCTCACTTCATTTGGTTTCAGAACATGTTGTCAAAGAGTTCTGGACTGTAAATTACAGTACAGCCAACAGGCATGAGCTGGCACATGTACAGAAAGGCTGATTAAATGCCCATTGTTCTCGTAAGTGGAGAAAATTAAATGGATTTGCAAGAACAACTCACTTCTTTCATCTGCTTGTTCTGTCTCCTTCTAATTTTATTTCATTTCGCTGAGAATGAGACAGTCTGATGAGGAGAAGCTTCACTTGTGCTAAAAAAACAGCGCTATTCTTTGTAAATTAGGAATTGTATTCTACACCGGCCGCTGATAAGAGTCTTATCTGAGGAGCTGAATAAGTCCTGCAAGGCATTTATTGTCCACAATCAGAGAATAGTTGGATGTCATTGGTGTGCTGCCACTAAACCTGTGTTAGAGCCACATTTTTAGACCTAAATAGTCGTGAGTTGATGTGTAAGTGTGACCTTGATCCCGGGCTCCTGCCACACTTCTCTCCTCAGCAGACGGAGGAGAAAGAGGCCTTAGCTTTGCTGTAATTAGCCCTAATTATTAACTGGAACTAGACTGAGACCTGTGAGACACCATGATATCTGTGTCTGTCTTAAACGGCTCATTCAAGGCAGCAGATAATCAAAACAATCTGGTCTGCTCAACTCCAGCAGCACCGCTTGACTGTTTAATTAAATAGTGTGAACGGGTTAGACTCAGACATTAGATTATTTGCAGCAGAACCCTGAGATAAAATGTCTGCCCCAAAACAGACTAGCAAATCGTTTTAAGCCAAAGTGAATGGGGCTGCTTTCTTCACTGCAACTGATTCAATTTCATAATTCTTTTATGCAAACTTTCTGCGACCACACATTCAAAGAGTTGAAGTTTGGGCCTCTCTGCAAACTTTTTCTGCTTGATACAAATTCAAAAGGATCTGCTGCTTTGAAGATAAGCCCCGTAGCTCTGCCATAAACAGTGATTGTGCTGTTTCTTTCCTGTGGCGTGATTTATTTTAAGTATAATGCGGTAAGGATTTGGGCTGGTTTTCCTGGCAGGGCCGGCTGTGGATGTGTCCACTACTTGTGTAGCTTATTGGATACTTGAGATTCAGGAAAACATTCATGGAGCCACGAGCAAAGTCATCAAAGTGTAACCTTTGACTCAGGACGGTCACAAATTAAGCTGGCAAAGATATTCATCTTTAAAATTATGCTTTTACAAACCCCTTTTTTAAAAATTTGTTGCATCAGTTATTCCTGTCACTACTACTGAGGCCTGCCTTTACCAGTAACTAATATTTGTATGGCCACACAATGCTTGTGGTCGTCTTGCACACACACAAACATATGCTTCCTTTGATAAAATGTTTTTATACCAGCACAAACTCTATGGCAGCCTCCCTTAAGACAATATCTGTGTAAAATACCAGGTTATTTATAGTGAGTGTGCCATTTCGACTTCAAAAAATAAACACCAGCATAATGGAGGGTTCAAATGCAGAGGGGAACATTATCCAGCTATAACATTCTGATGCAGGCTTTAAGTATTCCGTGTGTTATCATAAAAAAAATGCATCTTAATATGATTCTTTATGACCATAATGTTTTTTTTATTATAAATCTCTGGACACCAAGAGCATCCTCATGTGAGAAACACCACGCTCAGAATAAGTCATAACCATTTCATTACATATCAAAGCATAAACATTTCTTCATGTCAATTTATGTCCCTTAAACATAAGCAGGCAAAGTTGTATATACATGTGTTTGCCTGTGATTGTATTCCAGGAGGGGGGAGAGGGATCTTTTTGAACGTCCAGACCAGGATACAGCTGCCTATGACTAATTTCAAACTCCCCTTTTAAAGCCTAGGCAACACATTTCACAAGTAACACACATCACCAGGCATCTGTTTCCTGTTTTCATTCTTTGAGTTATCTTATTTTCCTTATTTCCCCCTCACCTGTTACAGTTCACGTTCCTTCCATCATACAGCACCGGCCGACACGGCTTCAACACAGGGTTGTCACATGCTGGCCACTCAAAATAAAAAGGGCTGCTTATCTAACATTATGTAATAATACACTGTATAGAATTTATAAGACCACTGTGGAAACAAAACAAATATTCCAAGAATTGTAGTTTTAATGATACAGTTTAATTCACACTGAATTATTTCCACATTTTTATATAAAATGGAAACATCCCAGACTTTTTTTTTCCAACAGGCAAAACTACGGATTTTACTGACCTACTGTGCAATAATGTACAAAATATTTATTCCTCGCAGCTATGAACTGTAATATTGGAGCAGTTTCTCATTGGTAGGTTTCAGTATTTTCTTCTCTGACATGTTAACAACCCAGCCTGGCGCAAGGCCAAAGAAGATCTGTCGAACATCCTTCCTCATCGAGAGCATGTGATACAGTTCATCCTTTGCAATGTCTGGCAAAATATAACCATACTTCTGTGCCAGGGCGAGCCGGGCCTGCTGGATCTTTTCTGGGTCGGCCAAGTAACCTCGGTTTTCAGCGTCTGTGTAGTACGGGACCATATCCTGTCCTGGTAACATGCGCTTTGGGATCGGCTGACCACGCAAGAAAAATGGCACAGGCTTGATGAGAATTCCTGCACACACAAAAATGTACAGCGCATTTGCATTTGAGTCTTATTTAAAATGGCAAAAGACTAGAACGCTACAAGATAAGACATCAATCTATATTACCAAGACTAATAGGATCATAGAACGTGGTTGTGATGACGCCACCGTTCCTCTCAACAGCAGCTATGGCTCCTTCAGAAGCTCTCTGAACCTCTATGTTTATTTTTGCAGCAAAGACATCAGCACCCTGAAACAGAACAAACATTTGAAAAGTGAACTTCTGGCAGAGCAAAGCAAAAAAACAGGGTTTCACAACACTTTGATTGATACAGACAGTGCAGTCATGTGCTGCCACCTACTGGAGGAGAGTTTTTTTTTAATCTCTTGACGTCAAAGCACCAGGTTTTACTTTAACGCTCTCCTTTATTTAAAACATTCTACTAAAATATAGTTATTTTAAGAGAAATAAAATAACCTGTTGGTATTTAAAATGAAACTATTATGTCCTGTTGTAAAAAAATGTTAAATCTACATCTATATCTGTGACACATTTGTAATATTTGCCCCAAACATTAACTTTACTGCAACTGGTACTTGTGATATCTAGTGCAAGTGCATTGTTTTACTTAGAGAGATATTGCTAATCTCTTAATCTTTTGTAGACACAGATCTCTGTGGCAAAACAAACACAACAATAAACACTAATCTCTCGTATTTCCTCTAACAAATGATACGTTTTCCAATTCAGCCTATTTTTATGCTGTATAGTTCAGATAGTGTTTCTCCTGTGAGCTGTCAACCAATTAAAACATTTATTTGCAAATTACTTGCACATATTTATTTTTATTTACACAGGAGACATGTGTGCATTAATCACAGGTTATACAATTTTGTGGAGTGAAAGGGAAATAGTGTTAACATGACATTGTCATGTTTATTTTAACAGCCTGTTCATTTAAACCTGTTACCAAGTTAACAGCTGAGATCTATTCATTACTTTGCCATCTATGGTGTAGAACCAGAAATACTTCTACAAGCTACTTTTTGATGCTTTGGTGTAAATAAAATAGAAACTAGCACTGCTTTCTTCTTCTGATGAGTAAAGAGAGCATGAATGCAGGCCAAGCTGTGCTCACAGTGCCCTCTAATGGACAACTTGTTAATTACTTTGAAGGTGATTGTAGGTTTGACATTTTGAACCTCAACAGCTTTAGGCTTTGAAGTACAATCTACAGCTATACTGTAGGGTTTAACTGTGTGGTCATATTAAATTAATGTCACTACTAATTTTTTAAATGAAATCAATATTATACCATTTGCAGCATTCGTGTGGTGAAAATCTTTTTTTACAACCAAGCATAACTGGAATGGAAACAGATATATCTCTAAATGAATTGAAATCCAATCAAATGAATCAAATGGGGACTTTGGGAATCAGAATCAAATTGATTTAAGAAATTAGCAGAAATACTCAGCTGTAGTAAAGATTATGACCCAGGACTCTGTGGAAAAGAGTCCACAATAAACAACATACTATAAGAAAGAAAACCGTGATTACCTCATCAACAAGATTGACGCCATAGTCCTTCTTTAGAGGCTGTATTGTAACCCCTCTGCCGTTGACCAGCTGTGTCAGGTCTATAGGCTGGGTCATGTCGACTCGCCCCACATCGATCAGGTACTGCAGTCGTTTCAAAGACAGAGGCTGGTACTGTGGACGGCGACTTGATAAAGGAGCACATGCATGATCGGTTAATCGGTTAAAAACATTTACCAGACCAGAACGTCATACTAATCTTCAAGGGAGTCAAATGAAACCTTGTTTTTTTTTTCAAATCATACTAATCCTTTTTTTAATTGTTTCTGCTTAAGAAAGTTATTAGTAACAACAAACCAAACCATGCTTTCCTCAAATCTTTGCTCGTTCATTTAAAAACAAAAATACATTTCATATAAAATGTATCTTGACTTATTCTGACTCATCCTCTATTTGTTTGGGTGAAATTGTTTTTTGTTTTTTTTGTTTTGTTTTTTGCTACTGCATTATTATAACATTTGCACCAATTGCAGTTCAGTGAGCCGGATGGCATTTTCTCCATTCATGATCATCCTGGCAATGGAAATTTACCAATATAATATATTTTCTTACAATGTGCCATAATATTGTAGACTATAACTGACTACAGTAACAGTATATGGACACTGCTAAAGAAACCTTGGTGCAGCAGTGCAAGTGGTCTATTCTGCAAAGCAGGAATGAACAATATAAAAGCTTTACTGCGATACTTATCCAACATATCTTAGAACTATAATGTGCTGTCAGTCATACATACAGTACTGGTGTGATTGTGCATGGTCTTATCTTTCACATCAACACACAGTTTTGCATGTAGATCAACATGTGTTGCACTTTAATATGTAAATGATTTGCATACTTAACAACAACAAAAGCTATATTTAACTCAGACGACCGCTGTTTAGAATGATAGTCTGATGATGCCACCAGCTCTTACCTGTGCCCTTCATTGAAGCCATATTTTGGAATGACCAGGTAAAACGGGGTCTGACCGCCTTCAAACCCGAGCCGTGGCCGGTTCCCTCTCTGTCTCTCTCCTTTATGTCCTCTGCCGCATCTGTTGCCTCCATATTGTCCTCTGCCTCGTTTTTTACTCTGAAAGGAACATTCAAACAGCCATGTTTATAATACATCGGCTAACAGGGTGTAGGCTAACCGTGTTAGCCTGCTATCAAAGACATTTATTGTAAATAAAGCCTGTAAAATAAAACCTCACCGCTTTTGTGGCTCCTGGTTCAGGCCGCATGTTCGCCAGACTTATCCGCGGCAGGTTCTGCAGAAGATCCAACGCTTTGCCTCCAGGTTTTTTAGGGAAAGACATGTTTCTGCTTCTCACATGTCAAAGTTAGCCGAACCAAGGGCACCAGAGTCACGTGACCGGACGTACTTGTTGTCAACTCGGCCACGTTTCAAAATAAAATGAAGACGGTGCGAAAACTGTTTCAGGGATGCAAATAACGACTATTTTCATAATCAGTTAATCTAATGGTTACTTTCTCGATTCGTCTGGTATTGTTTGTTTTGCACTTTATTCGTACATTACACTAAAAGTGATTGCTATGAGAAGTTGCTGGGGGAATGTCAAACGCCTTTTCATTTGCTATGGATACCAGTAATTAAAACATGTATCTCAAACGTTGACTGTTCATTAGATACACTGGTATCTTTTTAAAAAAAAAAAGTCTAAAAAACATGTTGGGTAACTTGATGCTTTTGACGTTAAATATTATAGTAGGATTATTTCTTCTAGTGATGTGTGGTTCGCGAACGAGAAGAGTCAACTCCTATCAAATTTAATGGCTGTGGTTTTGTGTTCGGTTCTTCAAAGGTTTGATCCACATGTTTTTGCAATGCCTAAAAATAAGGCTTGAATGAAAACAACGAATACAAACCATCCATACTTGCAAAAATAGAAGGCGCCAAGCCGTGTGGGAGCCGTAAGAGCCGGTTATAAGGAGCCGAGACAAAAGAATCAAATCTTTGAATAGAGCTGGAACTCCCATTACTACTCAGTTCAAAGCAGCCCTCGTTTGTCGTTCCACCTAACCAATCGCTGCATCGTATTTCTAAATGACAAAGAAGAAAGCCAATCACGTAGCAGAGGAGGCGTGACTACGGGACGTAATAGGGTCATTGTCGAGTCGCGTCTTGATTGTTTAGCAAGGGGTGACTCCCCGATGGTTCGTTGCTTGATACAAAATTAAAACTTTCTTTTACGAACTTCACGACTTGTCGGCGGTTGAGTCGAACTGCTGGATATCGGTGTCCATCTTCGGCTGAAACTGGTCCTCCAGCCATTTCGTATTTGACAGCCAGGCTTGGATTAGGGATTTGACACGGACTAATATCGCTGTTAGCTATTAGCAGCTAAGTCGTTTCCGCATATCAGCTGTCTCAGCGTTGTATGTGCGGCAATAACATGTCGATGCCTCAAGCTGCCATTGTGCCTGCCGCCCGGAAAGCTACTGCAGCGGTGAGTTCACCGGGAGCAACTCTGACTTACCAGGGGCTTCTCGATATTAGGGAGACATTCGGTATGCGATATAGCAATGGAATGTTGGAATGACGATATGACGATAAAAAAAAATGAGCCTGTACTTACGAAAGTAATGTCTTTGTGCTCTGGGTTTGTTTGCTAACAAACATCAGACCCAATTAGTGAGCATTATTAATCCATTAATATAATTTCAACAGCAAGATTTTCTTTTAAAAGATTAACATCTTTATATTTAAGCTTTCAAATATTTTCTGCTGCTGTCAACAAAAACCTTTTCTTAATAAAAAAAAATATCCCAAAACAAGGGCAATATTAATATTAATATTAACATAACTCTAGAGCTACAACAAATTATTTTTTCATAATCGACTTATCTGTCACTTATTTTCTTGATTAAGGGAGGTCAATAAAATGCAAAAAAATGTTGATTGCTGTTTACCAAATTATTTTACAACTAGTTGCACCTTAAATACACTCTACCTTTTTCATAAATAGTACTCACTTTATTTTATTTATTCATTGTATTATTTTATTTTAGTTGTTTCTTTTAGTTGAAGGGAACTCGCAAAGTCAGAATGTCATTGCCCAGTATAACCACTGAGCTTTTCTGCTGTATATATGACAATAAACTTCTTGAATCTGGACCCAAACTATGAAATGATGACATTCGCGAATGTCTTGTTCACTACACAAAACCAAAATTAGTTGTAATTTTGGAAAATATTTACATTTAAGAAGCTATTTTATAAGCTGCTTCAACTATTTTGACAGTTGATGATTAACTAAGTAATCAGTTAATAATTGTTACAGCCCTACATAAAACCAATGTCTCTCAGTACAATAAACAATTCTGTTCTCATTTAGATTGACAGGTTTACTCTATTCGTCCCAAACCTGGGACATTTAAAAGTCTTAAATTATATAAAATATAGAAAAATGAGACAAAATGCACATATACATGTAAACAAAAGAATAAAAGGCCAAAGCAAAAAAGGTGTAAAAATACATCTATAAGTAGAAAAAAAACTTACATTGAACACTTTGCTAGTGCGATGACCGTAAAATCACAATTCATTTTGTCATTTTATTTTATATCATCTAGTTTGCTGATAGATGAAAAACATAATGTGATAATAGGTCTGTTGTTTTATTTTACAGGTGATATTTCTGCACGGCCTTGGTGATACTGGGTATGTGAGAACAGCATGGTCTATTTCCCACCCAGTATTTTAAAAATCATTTGTGTTTCTACTTTGTTTATAATTGTTTTGCAGATTTGTATAAGTCATATAATATGTAAAAGTACACATTGTTAGGAAGACTTGACTCCAATGGCCAAATTCATATGCTTTTATCAGCTACAACTCTAACATAATGTGCACATTATGTCATGGGTAATTTGAATACAGTAATCTAATCCATTTTTTTAGTACCCCACTTAATACTATTACTACTTTTCCTACTTAACCTATTTTTTATTGGATTCCTTTACTTGCACAACAGTTTTGGTCAGAGTTCTTCACCTTTAAATGGCTGTGTTGTGATGTCTGTTTTGATAGGCATGGCTGGGCTGAGACTTTCGCAGGCATCAGGATACCACATGTGAAATACATCTTTCCACATGCGTACGTATTCACACCAGCTGTAACTTCACAGCCGAGCATCTGCAAATCTTGCAAAATAAAAGTCAAGTCAGGTTAATTCAATCCTTGATATGAACTCGGATGAAACTCGGAGGCAACCTCGCCAATCTCGACAAATCTTCATTTTGAGTGACAACACGTTTTCAATTTGAGGTGATACAGAGGCAGATACAAAAAAAGTACTGAAGGTTTAATACCTAAGCCAAGACTTTACAGATCAAGAAAAGAGTATTTATTTTTGCTTTTCATATTGTTTAATAAAACATTTCTCTCATGGTTTCAGTCCCACCATGCCTGTTACTCTGAACTTTGGAATGAACATGCCTTCTTGGTGAGTGTCAAATTATTTGAACATATTTGAAAAAGACTTGGTGGTTGTCACATACACACTCCTGCGTTTCCTTGATTATTAATATCAAGGAAAGTATGCCACAAATTATTTTCAATATGTGCAAGTGAGCTTCAAATTAAGATGCAAAAAAAGTAATTCAGCTTCATCCAAACACAGTTGCAGAAAAAAAGTTTAATTCCAGGGGAACACTGCAATTACCAACACATTTTTTTATATTTATAGGTTTAATATCTCTGGACTGAAATCTGACGCAGAGGAAGATGAAAGTGGTATTAAAAGAGCTTCAGACAACAGTACGTCAATAAAACTAAGCGTATTCTTAGTAAGGGCTGTGCATTGTTTTGCATCAACCTTTTGTGTTTCGATTTATCCACAGTAAAAGCTTTGATTGACCAAGAAGTGAAGAATGGAATACCATCAAATAGAATTATGCTGGGAGGCTTTTCACAGGTAAGTGTGGCAGGTTTACATCCAAGCTCACTCTCACATAAGAGTAGCAAGTAAAGTCAAAATCAGTCAAAAGGCAAGCCTGACCCAGGGCTTCTACCATTCCAAACCAATACCATACTGTACCAAACCAAACTACCATGATGGATTCACAGCACAAGTTGACACAGTGTCTTTTTGTGCAGCTCCAGCTCTGCAGCATCACAGATACACAGTGGTCTGCAGAGCTCCACGTGAGCATCACATTACATATTCAATTAGATACATCTCAAAGCAAAATGGGGTCAATTGGGGCCTTTTCATGAACGACGCTGCTGGAATTGCATCCATTCTGTACTGTTATCATCCCTTTTGCGTGCTGTCTGTGTTTATAATAGATTTAGGGGAGTTGTCTGTTTTTCCAGGGTGGGGCCTTGTCTCTTTACACGGCTTTGACAACTCAGCAGCAACTTGCTGGAGTGGTTGCACTGAGTTGCTGGCTTCCTCTCCGCAGCTCCTTCCCTCAGGTAAAACATTGCATGAGTCTGCAGAGGTTACCAAGAGTTTTTATTGACAAAACAGCTTTGCCAACGTTTTATGTACATTAAACTCATTTAAGCTTTAGTGTTTCTGTGTTAGAGCAGCTGTAGAGAATTATTGCTTGATTGCAATAACAGGAAACTTTTCTACAGTGTTAAAATAAGGCTTTCAGAAAAAAAAATAATGCTTCTACAGGTTAATAAAGTAACTTAACCCCTAAAGCACTTTCTGAGGTAAAAACCAGTGTATATGTGCATCTAGTTAATGTTATTTGCTGATCCAGGTGCAAATCTTCACTGCCCCTCCCGCACTACCCCCCACTCTTCCTGTAATGTATTGTTTGTCCTATTTAGACAAATATCTGCAGTTAAAATGGTCCGTTACACCAGTTTTTTTCAACATGTACTCAAGTATTACGTGCATATGCGTTAATCTCAATGACTGTATGCTTATACTTTATATAAGATCAGTCACAAAGGTGGTTTCCAGTACTGTGTACATAACATGTCTAAATGTTTGTTTTATTGTGACGTATTCCTTTATGATTCATTTAATATTTAGGGAGGGCCCACAGCCAAGTCCTAATCTGTCATAATCACATAATATGAATAATCCTAATCTCTTCTATTCTCAGGCATCTGCAAACAGTCCTAACAAGGACATGCATGTCTTACAATGCCACGGGGATGCGGATCCACTGGTTAATCCGGCTTTTGGCAAAATGACGGCAACAATATTGAAAACTCTCATCAATGATAAAAATGTCACCTTCAAGTTATATCAGGGTCTGCCCCACAGCTCGTGTCAGGAGGTCAGTGTGGGAGGAATCTCATTTACACCCTCCGTCTCTGCTTGTATTCTGTATTTTATATCCTTGTACTTTTTGTTGCATCTCTGCAGGAACTGGTGGATGTCATGCAGTTCATAGAGAAGCAGCTTCCTCCCATCAGTGACGAATGAACTCGGAAGTATCGGCACAACCACGCAGTGTTATCAGAGTCTCATGGGACTGACTCCCATGTGACTCTGTGAACCCGAGGAACCACAGATTTACTTGACAATAAAACCACGCTGCTACTCATAAAGCCAGGCAAGAACAGAGCAGCTGTACATTAACTCGGGAGCGCCTCGACTAAACGATGCTGCATCCTGACCTGGAGCCACACGTGAATCTCAGTGTTTCACTAGAGTGACTTCAGTTGCTTGCATTGACACAAATCCATTACCTGCAGGAAACACATGTACTGGAATAACTAGGGCTATACTTTTTGGTTTAATTCTTACGATCTTAAAATAAAAGGCTGATTGCTAATTTTTCTTAACCAATGTTGTCTATTTTATTAGTACTGAAGCAAGTTTATTGTGCAGTTTCTCAGCCACAGTGCATTAGATTTTTGTATTTCAGGATTTTCTGTTTTCATTCAACTAAAACTAACTTGAAGACCTCAAGATGAGGTTTTGTAACACTCACTCACTCAGTGGGAATTATAATTTTTGACATCACAAAATGTCATTTGATGAATAAGCATTAATCAGTGGAGTATTTAGATTTGAGTCGGAATTTGTACCTATTTACAAGTATTAATTGGGTTTTTACTGCAATAAATGTTCTCTATAGGAGATTAATGTAATATTCTATTGGTAACTAATGTAAATTTATTGCAAAAAAAAACAATATTCAGGAAATATTTTATTTCCTTTTTTTTTCCATTTGTAAAATTAAATATACCTCAACTCAAATAACTTGCAAACAACGCACATATACAGAGGCCGCTTAAAATATATTACTGCAGCTTCATATGCAGTCCATGTTGTAAATGAATGTATTTTTTGACCCTCAGGTGTCATTATGGAGTACATTTTGTGGTACATTTCAGATCTGATGCTACACAAAAAACCGCTAAAGCATTAAAGTCAGTATTTTGGCAAATCTTTGCTATAATCCAAGACTGATTTACAAATAAAAATCCCCCAGCCAGCCAACATTTGTTATATGGAAAATAACTCCTTTTTAAATACCAGCAGTAAGTAATGAAACTGGCATTTAAAGTGTTAAAATCCTCAAAATGATTGAATGTTTGGTAGTTTTGAGCAGGGCTGGAGTTGTTCTAGAGATTTATACAGAAAGCAGAAGAAAATATGAATCAGTAAAGTCCTTAATAACTTACAAGAGTGTTAAATTAACCTGAAGCCCGAGGGACAATATAACATACAATGTGATTTTCATGACAACAGACAGCAGAGACAACATACGATTGTGCTTTATTTGTGAGAATTCAAATAACTATTTCACACAAATTCCTTTTTAAATACACAAATATATCAGTGGTCTTGGTCGTGTAATCAGTTTATTTTTCCCTGTTCTGTTTAAATTAAATATATTAGGACTAGTATATCACAGTATTGAAACACATAAACGATCTATTCCTGGGTATCAGCTCATTGAGATGTAAAAACGTTTTTATCTTTGAGAAGAGCTGAAAGCACCAACGTGTGAAGTCATTGTCGCACCACTCGCGTTAGACTGAAGGTGCTAGTGTAGAGGATCTTATTCCAAGGCACTTTCCTTCTTCTTCTTCACTTACTGTTAAATAACTACTAGTTTCTACAAGAACTGGATATGCATTAAGGCTCACAATATACCTAAATACAAATGCAGTTTCCACAGATACATGCGTTCCCTTTTTTTAAATAAGGTAGAAAAGTGCAATGTCAAGCGCTAGGGATTATATAAAAATATAGATATGTTCTCAAACAAGTAACCGATGCTGGACTGAGCATTTGTTCTTGTTTGCTCCAAGGGTTTTGGTAAGCTAATCATGGGTAAATAAACAGCACTTACAGCTGGATAAAGACTGGTTTTAAGAAGTGTTCATTTTCCTGTCCATCTTTCTCTAAATAGCAGAACTCCTAACAGGAACACAACAACTCCTTGGGGAGGGGGGGGGGGACGGGACGCATGCGCCGGTTTTTGAAAAGCTAAGTGTGTGGCAGTGGAGAGTCTATGGCTCAGGGGGAGGCTCCTCCAGGCTCTTCAGCAGATCTGTGTACGCCACTGAATTGATGAAGCGAGGGTACGAGTCTCTCTGCATGAGCGTGTAGATCTGCTGCTGGGCGTCGTCAAACGTGTGCGAGGTCGGCTCCAGCATGTTGCGGTTTATCACTTCTCGGACGCGAGAGTCCAAACTGACCTAGAGGAGATGAGGAGACGAAAGAGGCGCGATCGGTCAAAAAGAAAATGTTTACTCATCATACAATTGTTGTGATTTGTCAAACACATTAGTCGAGGCTTCCATCCGTGACCCTGACCTTTCAATGTCGGCCACCCATATCAAATACAGTTAAGTCTGTGAGGGAGTCCAAATGAACTATTAGGCCAAAATTTAAAAGATTCTCTCAAGAAGTTGTTAAGATCCACATTTACAGGACTGGGTTAGACGTCCTGAAAATATAATATCCAGCACAGCGGCATTAGAACACATGATATAAAGAGGTAAACTGATGAATAAAGAACCCTTTAACGATAAACAGGAAATAAAAGCATAAATAAATACATACTTTGAATGTTCCAAACAAAACAGAGCTCATAGCTTTGATCATTTGGCTCAAAATACCAAAAAGATGCATCGCAGCCTGTTACGAGCAGTTTTAACAGGCATTAGGCCAGTGTGTGTTGTCAGGAAAACACCAGTAATGCAGTGTCACACGTTCTAGCTCTAGGGCAGCAAGACTGTTAAATTAATCTCCAGCTTATTTAATTATCAATTTGTCCATTTAAACTGTATATTTATGCTTTGAAGACGTCATCATGTTGAGGTTTAGAAAACACCGATTGATATTGTTCACCATTTTATGGATTAAATGTATTGATTACTCCAGAAAAATGATCTAAAGAGTCGAAGGTTCCTACTAAAACTTCATGATTTACTCCCTGGATTTTTATTACACTTCTGCTCTTGGGAGTAAAACAAACATCTAAGATGCTGAAACCAGCAGAGGTCTGACTGATGTCCTTGTTCACTGACTCTGATTAGTTACAATTACATAATTCAGTTACTTAATGAGTAATTTTCTGTTGATCAGATCAGCACTATAATCATTATAACCATACGATCACGCTGTCCTCTTGCACTAATGTCCTGCCTTATTGAATCACCTCTTTGGGGGAAAGGATTGAGACAAAGTCCTCGTATATTTGTCGGACTTTCTCCTCCACCACAGTCTTGTTGGTCTCCTTTTTCAGTTCCTCGCAGGCGAGCCAGAACATTATGTTTTCCTCGCTGAACTCCGTCCGCAGGAACTGCCTGAAGGAGGAGCGACCTGCCGCACTTTTCATCAGCTTTTCAAATGAAATGGACCAGGAGCGAGCATCCTCCAGAGAAGGCTTTTGGCTTCAAAACAAATATTCATTGTCACTGAGTTAACAAATACTGGCATTTTTGTAAAAAAAATAAATAAAAAAAGGATATTTTTGAAATGAATGATTTGTCCGTTCATTACCTTTCTTCACAGTTAGTTGTTCCCTCTGTCCTGCGTTCAAATCTCTGAATTGTCTCATCTTCACTCCTAACAGTCAAACTGGAAGAGAAAGAAAAAGTGTGTGTATTAAAAGTAACATGTCAAGTGCTCTAAATATCAGCCTGTCTTACTAACAAAGTTAAATAAAGTGCCTTGAAAGTTCATGACGTTTAGTGTTGTGTTTTCAAGATTCGAAAAGTGCTTGGATTTTGGATAAAATCATTAAAACTATTTGAGAAATCGCTTTCACAGCAAATAGTTATGTGACGTAATACTGTATTGTACCTATTAGATTTAGGATTTTGGTTGTTTGTAGCATAATCTATGCGGATTAAAAAATAATTAGTTTGAGTATGTATGTATTCCTGTAGAAATATGTAATTTATCAGATAGAAAATGTGAAGTTGGAGATTGAAATTGCTTTAAAAGTCCTTTAAATTGACTTTCATAGAAATAATAATTTTGCATCAAGAAAACTGCAGAATCTATTTTGCCACATGGCCAGTATTATGTAGACATGTAGACATTTCCTCCTCACAGTCTCTGCTTGTTGTTAGTAGCACAGCTTTTCCATAATTTCCACTTCTTCAGGCCTCAGAAGATCCTCCAGATGAAAATAAATTGTGAAATGAAAAGTCCCCTTATACTGTATTTTAAGGTGTTGTGTGCTGTGTGATCAGCCCTAACTGGATTCCAACTTTTTGACCATATAGTCCAGTTATTTGCTTAAAAGAAGAGTGTATTTATTTTGCAACACAGTTCAAATTGCTGTCAAATAAGCTGTTGTTTCCCCTACTTGACTTTTTTCATGTTACAGTTTGGAATATATCCTGTGTATTGGACATGTTTGTTCCTGATTCAAACGAACCAGCAGTAGATTCAGGATGATCCACTGGGAATGTTTGCGTATTTAGTTAAGTGTGTCAACTGTCCACCTGGCCCTGCGGGATCACAGTGCATAATTAAAATGTTCCCAACACCTGATGTAGCAGCTGGCTGCAGACTAATTGGTTCAGGTGAGAGGCCGCTGTGAGCCGTCCCATCTGGGAATGCGGCCGTTGTAGCTGTGCAACAATTAGATGAAGATGACAAAGACGTAGAGACAAAACCTTTTACTCGTCCCCAGTGGAGTGAATTAACTTGGCCATGTTCTGCACACAACAGGTTAGTTGTGCTCAGAGGAAGCTCGAGTAAACGGTTGATAATTCCAAAACAGATTACGGGTCCTCAAGCCTCCATCTAATGAAGGCCGACGTGGGTCACAGGGCCACTGTGAATGTGTTTTTTCTGGGATCATGGTGAGGCCTGCATGGATTCACTGAGTGTGTTTTTTCCCGTCTTATAAAAGGACGTTGCTGTCTCACACAACAGCTTTCAGAAAAACAGATGCTGACAAATTCATCCTCATTTTCAAATAACTGGAATGTTGTTCCAGATATTTTATTTAAGTAGGGTATTTAAAATGCAGTTGTAGGCACTGACAGTCTAAGAACCATAAATAAATTACAATCACCTGATTATACGAATGGTTGTCTTTCATGAATGATGCAATTTTGGACCACCATGTTCTTAGAAATAGCCCACAATGAACAAACTAATGGTGCGTTCCCATTATACAGTTCCAGCACTGCTTGGCTCTACTCAGCTCTACTCGGTTTGGCATCAGGCACGTTGTTTTCCATTACTTCATTGTACCTCCTCAGCATGGGCAGGGTTGTCATAGCACGGCTGCACAAAACTGCCGTGACGCTGTTTAATCTGGATCCTGTCGTGAGCATCCAAACACAGGACCGCCTGCTTCTTGTCGACGGACCACGGCGTATTTTTGTAACGCTCTTGCCGATTTTAAAAATGGTGGGTCTGATTCTTTTTTCTAGACGTCACACTCATGACTCTTACGGTGACATTAACATTCTCTGGCCAATCAGTGGGCGGACAGTCTGTCCACGTCACATTTTAGTATCGGCTCAGTTGCTTGGAACCTCGACAGAGCACGTGCCGAAAAGAGCACCACGTACCAGGTACTATCCTTAATGGAAAGGAAAAAAAAAGCTGAGGAGAGTCGTGCCGAGCCAAGTAGTGATTGAACTGTACATGGAAACAAGTGGCTGAAAATTCAAATAAACTAAATCTACAACTAAATTTTTTGCCTTATTTCACCCCTCTGTCTCTGCCATTGCTCTCCAAAAAAACTCTTCTCCGTCAGACTATCACTCAAGTTTTCCCATGCAAGTTCTGAACCGGGAAAAAAAAAAAAAATCCGACCCGCTATACCTCTGATTGCCTAGTACGTTAGGATCAGAGCCAATCAGAAGCAAGAAACTCTTTGCTGTTACCTGTGTGTATAGGGAAAGGGAGGGGTGCAAGGAAGAGGGCTGTGTATGGATCCAGCTAGTGGACAAACTCTCCTGCGTTTAAATAACATATCCAAAACATCCGCTTGACAGCTCATGGAGCTGGGAACAAGTCCAAACTACGCAACTACACTTTAGCAACAAGGCCAAAAAAAAAAAAAACAACAACCCACAACTACCAATATTTGTCAACAACTTTACAGAAAAACAAACTTATAATTGGGGTCAAGAAAACACCTCTGTCAACAATCACATATCCTGTAAACTCTGCCTATACATATTTATTTGCTATGATGTATAAAGGTATGTTTTTGATACCATGTATAAAATTAAATTGGGATCAGACATCTCTCAAAAATACTTGGTTTACATTTAAAATGATATTAGTTGATGTAAAATAGTCAGAAACAGTATATTATATACACATTTGCTCATGATGGTTCATGCACAGACAGACCCCAGGTGTCTGTTTGCCCTGTGACCAGGTAAGAGCCCTTTTGACATATTTATTCATATTTATTCCTTTCTTTTTCTAATTTTATAAATAAAAAAGATGAATGGACTCTATGTGGCCTATAGCAGAGGTGTCAAACTCATTTTAGTTCAGGGGCCACATTTGATCTCAAGTGGGCCGGACCAGTAAAATAATATCATAATAAGCCATAAACAACAACAACTCCAAATGTTTCCCTTTGTTTTATATTTAATGAAATATCTTTTATGATCTATCAAGAACAACTTGAAATTTCTTTAGAAAAATAAGTGTAATATTATATTTAAGTTTACCATTTACACATGCATGACAACTTACACATCACAGTGGATCTACAAAGGCACTAAACAGTTTATCACAGGTCTGTGGAACTGAAAAATATAGTAGCGCACGTACTGATTACATTCCAATAATTATGTGAAACTTTCACAAATTCATTCTGCGGGCTGCACGTTTGACACCCCTGGCCTATAGCTTCCATTTCCAACAAAAAGTGCAGCGTTAAAATGCCCCAAAATCACATTTGACTTGCAGTTTCTTTAAGGCTGCACCTTTTTTAAACAATAATTTGTAAAACCATGTTGAGTTGGCCCATGAAACATCTGCCCGAGTGTATTTTGATTAAAATACATAAACATCTAAGCCAGCGCAGGAGCTGAGATGGTAATATTTTGTTAAATTGTATAAAAGTGTTGTATAAAAGTGTGGGGGGGAAACAGTGAGGTCCACACGTCTCTCACCTCCGGCCCTGCATACACTGTTATGTGTGAAGCAGTGGGGTGTTTATTACCAGGAGCAGCTACAGCAGCAGCACCAGCAGAAGCAGCAGGCATTTGAGGCGTTGGTGGGGGTGTTTCCCATTCTGTGACGCGCTTGGAGGACCGTGGCAGCTGCTTCCTGATGAACCTGCATCTGTCTCTTTCGCATCTCCAGCCACTCTGAGCCCATGGACTACAAGGAGAGAGACCACAGAGAGAGTGGTGAGGAGGAGGAGGAGGAGTAGGAGGAGGAGGAGGAGGAGGAGGAGGAGGGAGGTTTTACTGGAAGATTATACCGCATTAAGCCGGAGCATCACACACACACACACACACAGACATCACAGTCCAAGAAATCACACAAGATTAAAGATCTGACAGGAGGCAGACTGAGGAAGGCCTCATCTTCCAGCTGAGGGAATCAAAAAAAAAAAACAAAAAACATTTAAATCTTAAGTGATTATTTGAAACCCAGTCTTGTGGAATGCATGAACACTCATCATGACGCACGAGGTCAACCTCAATCAATAATCAACTGTTTTTTTTTTGTTTTGTTTTTTTTAACTAGAAGAAAAATGTGGTTGTGAAATGTGACAACCGCAAACAGCTGGAGTTACAAATGGAACAAAAACCAAGTAGTGATGAGCAACATCCCTCCATCATCTCTCCTCATTTTTCCTCTCACCCCTCCTCCTCCTCCTCCTCCTCCTCCTCCTCCTCATCATCATCATCATCATCCTCATCATCCCTTCTCATCTCTCTGTGAAGGATGAGCAGCAACGATAGCGACAAGGCGTCACTCCTGGACAATCGCATCCGTCAGTCGCATCCCCCGGAGAATCCACAAACAAACACACAAACACACGATGGTCGACTGAACCTCAAACCAGCAGCTTGCAGCCATTTACAGAAGCACAACGAAGTCATTTGATCGTGAAAGCTGATAATTTACACCGCAGTGATTTTATTATTTTATTTGTTGTTGTTTTTTTTTTTCCGAGGACAAATTAAGAAAAAACAAAAGCATTGAATCCGCAAATACACACCACGCTTTTCCCATTTCCATGTGTTCATCATCATAATAATAATGATGTGTTTGGATTCTGTTTGCTGGAATATCCAGTTTAAGATGCTCCGGCTCCCCTGGATGCAGGGATTATCCGCCTTTTCCTCCAAAGATAAGATGCAATTTTATTCAAAACATTCACACCAAAACCTGCCCCCCCCCCCCCCCCCCAAATAAACGGATGTTTTTCAAATAAAGCAGACATTAAAGTGTACTCACTGTGTCACCATGAATGCCAGAATACAGGTGATTTTTTTTGGCTCGATCACATCCGTCTGCCTCGACTTGACACAAGCCAGATGGTTTCTTTTGTGCGCATGCGTTTCTCCTGCAAGTGTGAAAAGATTCCACCCCCCCATGTCATTCACACACACACAAATATCACATGAATTTATGGAGGTAATTACATTTTAACTGGCTAAATATTAAATAGTTTTACCCTGAAGCTACTTATAAAGACATGTTTTATATATATATTTATGTATATTTAAATATCTGTATCTTAAACGCCATCGTTCATTTCCTAAATATTAATTTAAGAATATGAACAACACCTTCTCCGTGTTCTTGACGCTGCTGATGTTTGATAAAGACGCGCAGAACATCTGGAAACGCCAGTTCTTACATCTGCAACTGCGCCTTTCTATCAGTACCAGGTTTGTCCACCAGAGGGAAGTGGCGATCCGTTCAAACATGTATGGAAACCAGAACTGAGTAATAATAATAACAATAATAATAATAATGATGATGATAATTCATCATTATTATTATTATTATTATTATTATTATTATTATTATTATTATTATTATTATTATTATTATTTCCTCAATTGTATAACGAATCAATTAACACATGAATTAATCAATTCAATAATTGAGTAATTGATTGGTTACTGCACTTTCTTTTGAAACTGTTGCTCCATATACGTATATATTCCAATGGGAAATGATTTCTTTCCAGACCACAGTGTTTCTACAATCACATATACAAAATACACAGCACAATAATGATTTGGTGCTATACACACGCACAAAATTGCATGAAAATGATTCAAAACAGTGCATGGTTTTTCCAAACGCTGTGATGCGGTATCTCAGTGTACCACTACATTTCAAATTATCTTGTCAGTCTCTGGAGGAGCTCAACCTCCAGGCTGGAAACCAGTGGACTCATATCTTGCTCACATTTGTCATTCCTTTATACGATTCTATAAGATGTGAATTTGTCAAACTGTACTTTTAAATAACCTGTCAGATCCAGCTCATCTCAGTTTAGCATATTGTCAGTGTTTTCAGTGCACTCCAGCTTGGCCACCTCTATTAAAAAATGACTGGAAATCTAAAAAAAAAAAAAAGATAATTGAAATTAAATATAATTTTATTGTTCACACAGGGATTTTTTTTTTTATTGTGCAAAGACACATAAGTCACAGAATGAGGAAGATTTTACTAAAGAGTATAATACATCAATTTATTGTAGCCTGATATTAAACCTAAACCCTGTAAAAACACAGTGCAAGAAACTAAATAAAACCAATTAGACTGTACAATAAAATGATATAATAAACTGTACTCAATAAAATGAATATGTTTACATGAGTTACTTTAATTAAATTGTTCTATAAACTAAGATTAGCCAAGTTATCTTAATAATAAAGACTTCAGTTACTTTGATGAACATTTTCTAACACTCTAAATCTCTTTTGTTAATAAATTTAAATGATTCAAGCCCATTGGTTTCCACAGTTTGAGTTGACCAAACTTATCAGGTTTTACAGTGTAAAAGGATAAATCTCAAGAGGCAGCCGTCCTTTAACGAATGTGCCTTTAATTGTCTGCTGCTGCTCAGTCGGATTAAAAATGAACCGTATATTTCAACGTACAGCACAGTTACTGTATATTCTATCGCCTGAACACACAAGGTGGTGGAAAATGAATGCAGCTGAATACATTTTTATATCCCTGCTCTCCAGAGCGCGGCACATCCTGTGGCCCAGATTATCCAGTGTAGCTGAAGCGGCACATATGATTGTGGAAATATCCTAAATGGTGATTGCAGCAGAGGAGATCCATCCCCACACACTATGTGTGTGTGTGTGAATCAGCTATAAAACAAAGTCAATACACACAAGCTCTCTGAGCCTCACAGTAAATCATAGGTCCTGTAGCCATATAGTGATCTTTGAGAGGAATTGCCTTTTTTAATGGAGCCTGCTCTCTGGTGAGAAAACTGTTTAGTGTGATCTACAGCTGTAACATAGGTTTAAGCGCACGTGTGAATCATTCCTTCTTCTCACTAAGCCCTAACCAACGGTCAGCAAAATCCACCCGTGTTATGCGTGTGTCATTCCGACACCGTATACACATGCAGTTTTAGGTTTGGACTCTGTAGAAGACAAAGAAAGACGTCCAGGGACTTTCGCAGCTTCACATCTGCTCAGACAGTTCCCAGCAGAGTCAAACACTAAGTGAGAAGTTACATTCACTCTGGTTATTATGTTCCCCTGCTCTCCCAGTCTGAGGCCTGAATCTTTACAACTCATTTTTTTTCAATGAACTGAGACTCAAAAGTAATTGTTTTTTTGAAGTCATTTTCACTGTAATTTAAAACATAGCTGCATGCACTGTCAGGCTTTTGTCCTCAGCTTTTCGCAGATGCACAGTGCTTTTCCACAACAGCGACCCGTGGCTTCTTTTTTGTTTTTTTATCTAGCTCTGATTTAATGCTTTTCTCATATGAAGCCCCTTTGCTTCACATGGCTGTGGCATATCAGAGTGAGAGGGAGGCAGAAGTGGCCGTGGGGCTCGGCCGCTGTGAACCGCATGACTTCTGAAGGGTGAGGTCACCTGGATGTGTCCCCGGGTAAATCACATCATCTGCCGACAGACTGAATTGATGTAGGTATTTTTCTCTCCAAACCGGTCTGAGTCAGTAGGAACAGGTCATTAACCAGTGGAGAAGGAAGTGAGCTACACTTGTAACAACACTACACTAAAGTAATCCACACATAAACAGAAATTCACCTGTACAATAATGTTTTTTTTATTTTTAAAGAGTTTTCTGCAAACACAGCGTCATAAGGCCTCTATGTGCACCCTTGCTCTATATATTTAATATTTGTAATATTAATTTCAATATTTTATTTTATATAGCTCTTTGATGTAAATATAATTTTTCTTTTATTTTTTATTTTCTATTTCTATCCTTATTTTTTTATTTTTATTACTTCTTTTTTGTGTATTGTGTTTTATATTTTCATTATCTGTTGTCTGTACTCTGCTGCTGCTGTGACAAGAGAATTTCCCCGATGCGGGATGAATAAAGTTCTATTCTGTTCTCTTCTTCTGTTCTATTCTCTGTGGCGCTGTAATGCTGTTACAGAAGGAGATGTTGTTGATGTTCAAATAATGCTTTATTCAAAATAAGTATACATAATTCCATAATAACCTTTCACTCTAATGTAAATCACGTGACTGAGAAAAAAAAAAAGTACACTAGGCTCAATTTAAAGCGTTGAAGAAATTTGACATGTGATGTGAGTCATTGTCCAATCACAGAACAGTTCAGAGAGAGAGAGAGAGAGAGAGAGTGAAAGTTTCTATTGGCTGGTCTAAAATTCCAGAAACTTTAGCTTTTAAAGGTCACATAGAATTGTCTTTTTGAACCAAAAATGGAGATTAATGATGTCTACTTAAAGAAATTAAATAATATTTATGGTCAAAAACCTCATAGTCTCTTCAGATGAAGCCAGTTTATTGCTGCTCTCTGCCAGCCTCTGAACAGGCGCTCTGTTTCTGAGCTAACGCCCGCCCCCCAGAACACGGAGTCTCTTGTGATTGGCCAGCTACCAGCTGACTAACGGCTCTTCTTCTTCTTCAGGTTGAATGTTCACGTCCATGACCGGGAGTAGCTGTTGGGGGAGGGTTCATTGCGCGGCAAATGTGCTAGTTACGTAACTAAACTCGAGTTACCAAAACCGCTTGCTCAAGCTCAGGTAAACGGAGAAGCCCTTCTTTCTCAGAAGTGGCTGAAGCGTTTATTGTGACACTTTAGTGATGTTTAGATACAGGAAGGACACGGGGACACACCAAAAAGAGAGAAATGTGATTTTCCACTGAATGTCCTCTTTAAGAATCTTGCTCAACTTAGTTTGATGACACAAGAAATACAAGACACAAGAGTGCGCCACCAAGTGGACATGAAAGTGTTGCATTCCAGGGAGCATGCACAGTCAGTGGGAAAGGTCCAATGTGGGCTCACATTCCTCTGCAAAGGTTCCGAGCAGACATCAGTGGAATTTACGTCATGTTGACCTCTGCAAACACACAGATGCAGAAAGTGTAGCGTTGGTCTCAGATGACTGTTCCTGTCTAGTCCACCGCTGATTTCAAAGACTATACAACTATGTCACTACTGTTTACCACAGAATGAATTAATCCACTTAACAAAACATTCTATGTTTTTCTATTAAAAGCCTGCCTACTACAAGTTTAGGTAAAATGTTTAAATTGAAAAGCTTCAATTAGTTGCTTTCCAGTGACAAATAATCAGAAAAGGAAAAAAATAAACATTGAAATAAGATTTTTTTTTTACGTGAAATTAATGACAACTGTAACTTATTTAACTATAATTTACATATCTATGTATGAACACACTTATGCATATACAGGTGTGTAGATATATCTTTTTTTATCTTTAATCTAGCCACTGTCAGCTGAAATTAACTTCATTTTGCCCTGAGACCCTTAAAGGAAAACAAGTATTGACAAGGGATAATTGATTTTCTTTTCTCTTGAGGCGCAGGTGAATAGCTCTGAAAACAAATTTTAGTAGTGGAGGTAGAATTGTAGTTTTACATTTCCAAGCTGCAATATCTAAATTTTTAACATTCAAAAGTCAAAAAAAATCATTTTAATTTTGTGTGTGTTTATTCTGATATTTAGATCTGTCTGAGGAAAAAAAAATCTATAGCCCTCTCATATCTCTGCAATAAAGCTATACAGCCTTAAACTGTATGTAAAAAAAAATCCAGTCTCCTTGTGAAGCCACTGGTTGCAAAAACAACTACTTTTTAATCCATATCCATATCTATAAAAATAAGTTGCTTGTCATTTGTTTTATAGTAACAGTAAACATTCTCCAGAGGAGCTTATTGTCTCAATCACTATTTCAGGCCTTCAATAGCACACATGCTGATTTTGTAAATAATGATTCCCATTCATGGGTAAATAGTTGATAAATCACAGCAGATATGAGAGGACACCAATGTGATTTGACAGCTGGAATCGTCCAACGAGAGTCTGGTTTGCACGTGATATCTGTGAAATTCCATTTGCAAAATGTCAACATGCCGTTGGAGAAATCACAAATCTTAGAAACGAGTTCAAAACTGCTGCAAACGGTGGGAAACACGTATCCAATCAGCTCCTCCAAAGCTGTTTGAATAACACATCACAGCTCATTTGTTTAATATGTGCAAAATTAGTGAATATAAAATGATTTTTTTTAAAATCCTAAGTTAATTATTTTTGAAATGTGATCATGCTTTTCTTTTATTTCTCTGCTTTAAACTGCAGTGCACACATGAGGACAATGTCCCTCTCAAAATGAATGACAGCTGATGTCAGAGCAAAGCTCTCACACTGGAGGAAACTGGCTCTAACCCGCGTCAGCCTGAGGAAGAGAAGACGCCTGCCTGCAACTCAACGCGGCACCGCCGTCATCATTCTGCCTCATTTTCATAAAATGAGGAGAATATTTGAGAGAGAATCACAAACCATTTTTGTTAAACTAACAGCTGTCCAGCAGAAACATCATCTCCATGATCCCCTGCAGCAGGGAGGTGAGATAATGATGAGAAATATTACCTTTCTAGGATTTGTAGCCTTAACTTTAATTAACTTTTTTTTTTTTTTATCCAGGCCTTGGATTAAAAAATGCATGTTTCCTGGCTTTGCTCTGTACACGTGCTCTTTCTTCAAGGATGTGGTGAATAATGCTGTCACAGTGGATAATGGTATAGATTTCTAAACATACACCCTCATGTGACATTTTATTTAAAAAGCATGTTGTTATAACAGCCTCCATTCTTCATCCTATGGAAATTAGGTGATAAACTATTCAAAATATACCTTACCTGTGATAGGACATGAAAGGATATTGCTTCATGAAACATAATAATCTGCAGAATATGAACAGAAAACAATGAACAATCTTTTTTCCTTCACAATTTATGTTATTCCATCGTCATGCAAAGATTCAGGTGAAATTACTCGCCTCATCAGTCTACAATCATCAGCATATACAATTCTAATTAAATGTTAAAGATCGACATACAGTGTAATCAGACCCTTTTATGCGACACAGTTTAGCTCAGTCTCCAGTATTTCACCCCTTGATTGGAGTTCACTGGTGATGAAAATGGACATTAGGATAGGAAAAAATCCACAGAGCGCTAAAGTGCCCTCTTGAGTCACATGTGGGTTTTGAATTGAGGCCAGATTAGGTCAGGTAAAATTATGTCAGGGCCAGCTGCTTTTTGTATCAGGTAAAAGTGAAAACAAATCACACTGACTATAGTGTTACAGCTTTATTTTCAGTGACATATTAGACCTGAAAAGAATCAGCAGTTCATTGGGATATCACTACTCAATAACATATCAAGACTTTCTTTCATATCTTTAAAGACACAATTTATTTAAAGATTGGAGGTTCATACACACTCAGAAATATAAATGTGTCCCTGAATGGGTCCAGGTGCTTTTCGCTGGGGGCGTCTCTTTTTTAAAAGACAAATTTGTACCCGTTGGTGAAAGTCCGTTTTGGTACCATAGCAAAATGTACCAACATTTGTGCCTTTATTTTTTTTTACCTTTGAGACAAAAATGAACAATAATTGTCTGCACAATGGTGAAATTTCATGTGGTAAAATTGCAAACATACAGATACATTTTTTTCTTTTCTTTTGATTTAATTCACTCTGTACCCACAACTCCAACAAAATATTGTACTAGAAGGTGTCACTTTATTGTACAGTAACCGGACTGCAAAGCCCTTTTAGGCAAATTGTGTTTGTGATGTTGGGTTGTATAAAAAAACTGACTTGAGTTGACTTGACTGAGGGAACTTTGTCTAAATGTGAACCTACAGGTATAGAAATCGTCTTGTCTTCTCTTCTCCGTTGGAGTGTGAATAGAGGCCCACGTGACCGGAGTGTCTTTGTCTGCCTTAAGTGCAGTAGATGCCCGCTTCATTTTTGCCCCTGTCCTTCCAAATGTCTGTGCACGCCACTGGTGTTTTTTTTCACTGTCTTCTGACTGGAAATTAATCTTTGTGTCTCAGTATAAACATCTAAATCCCTGCACCAAAGTCTGTAAGGGAAAAAAAGGTATTTTACATCATGGCATACAGGAGTTGCCGATCCACTGCTCTCTCCATCAGTAAGTTCAGATGTGTTGTTTGAAACACTTCATTTAGATTTACCTAAACGGCACAAACTTACCAAACCGGGCAGCAGTAGACAAACGTTGGTCAAATGTTGGTCTTTATGAAGGACACTGGTGCAGGAGAGTGAGTGGTTAACAAACTTCAGCTTTCAGTCAGAAGAGGCCGTTTAACAGCCAGATAAACTGGGGAACATATTCTTGAGACAGATTCAAGTGGGCATACTTTTGATATTGCCAGTCGTTTGTTAAGTGGCTGAAATCTGATATTTCCTGCTGTCAGCCACGTCAGCCATTAGTGGGGATGAGCATCTGTGTCCCAGGCTGGTTCTTGGCCGTTGCAGTGAACAGTTAATTGCTAAACACGTGCCAGTACTTCATATAAATAAAAAAATAAATAAATAAATGAAGGCGAGATTGAAGGAAGTGGCTGTTTGGCCCAGTGAGAGGATTGTGTTGACAAACAGATTTGAGGAACGCTACCAAAAAATCTGCTGCACTGAAAGTTTCCAGAGTATTTCTCTGCAATTACAAGCTCTGTGTGAATTATTTTATTATCAAATAAAAGTAACACTTTGTGAGATTCCATCAGAAGTGTAAGCATCACTGTAGATGCCGCTGTGTCAGAGTAAATGCAGCTGGAACCCAGAATAAATGAGGGATTTTCATTCTTGCCTCAAAAAATAAGACATTTTTTTTAGTAAATATACCTTTGAATATATGCAATAGGAAATTAAAAGCTCAAGAAAATCATGTTACAACATTTGGACATAAGCTGCAAAAAGGATGATACTGCAGAACTGAAGCAGTGCAAAACAACAGAGGCCTTAGTAAAGAAAGGCCTGGGCGTTCACCTAATCCCCGCTACAAATAAAACACAAATAAAACTATCAAAAGAGAGTATATTTGTCTCAAACTGGAGTAGATTTACTGTAAAGTCTAACTGGTTTGACTGGAACTGTCCCTGTCCCTTTGCTGACATCTGGTGGACAGCTGGAGGCTCTGTCTGTTACTAGGCCTATTTGACCAATTTCACAGGCTTCTAGCTCTGGTTTCTATTGGTCATTCATGGTGATTGACACCTCATTTTAATCCTCTAAACCAATAGAATCCCGCTGTGGTGTTTCCAATCGTCTAGCTGCTGTGGGTCACGTGATATCAGCAGAAACGTGCTGACATGCCATGTAAGGAACATTTCCCTTCCCCCACTCAGCAGGGTCGTATTACACAACGCAGACACACAGAAGAGCAGGGAGAGTGTTCACAGCAGGCTAAGGGCTGCAGCTAACTATCCAAAGAAGCTTCGTTCCTGTGGATGTACATGTTTTTGATAATCACCAAAGGTAAGACAATATTTCTGACTGCTATTCCTGAGAGTGAGTTTTTGCTTTGGTCTTATTTTGTGTCTAGTTCAGTGAATATTTGTCCTAGATTGATAAAAGTGATAATCTGTAGAGCCTTTGTTTACAGTACGGCGCTGTTACTGTAATGGCGATTTTCATTGTTTACACTGTTTACACAGTAGCATAGCGTAGTAGCACCTACGCTTGCTGGTTTTGACTGCCTGGCGTTTGAACTGTGTTTGATGATGATACAAATGACTTTTATGAGGTTGTTGCTGAGTTTCTTACTTTTCTCTGGGTTTGTGATATGTCGGTGTTCATTTAAGTTAGACGTTGCTTTATTAAGTTTTTTGTTGTGCACCGCTGTGTGGCGCTGCGCTGCCCCCCGGTACCGGGGGCTTCGGGCTTAATGGACGACATGTGGAACAACCAGACTGGGCTGCTCACCTCAACTAAGCTGTCAATGAAGAAAGATGGCACATAAATATTTGATACTTCCTCTGGTTGAACTCCACAGATCCTGTGTTCTGTATTTTCTGGTCTGATGAAACCAAGACTAAAAGATTTGGACTCAGTATCCTAAACATAAAGTCCAGAAGAGACCAGACATGAGGTTTCTGGACTCATTATGCAGAAACATTGTAAAAAAAATAGTAATATTAATCAATGATTAATTACAAATAAAAAAATGATTAAATTGTAATTAATTAATTAACATATAATTTGATAATAACATGACATAATTATGAGTTAATGATTTCATTAATATTGACCTAAGAGTTGCAATGAATAATGAATAGTTATTATTTTTGTTATGTTTTCCAAATCCACTACGTGTAATAGTATGTTTTGAAAAGTTTTTCCTATCGCTATTACATTCTCTTTAAACATGTGGCAGCAATAAAAGACAGTAGCATAATGCACTCCACCGCAGCAGGCCTGCAGTCAGAGTGCATGTGATTTCTGCTCTCCCGAGGGAAGAGGCTGTAATGAGAAGCACAGAGAGCAGGTAATGGAGTGACAAGGACGGAGGAATTTCATATTCACTCCTCATTCACGGCTAAACAAAAGCAAAATCAGAAGCGATCAAGCAAAAAAAAAAAAAAAGAAAGACAATTTAATCATAAAAATAAATAAATAAATAAATCTATTCCCCTGGTGTGATTTTCCCTCATTCGCCATAGTCACAGAAATTATTTGTTGGATCACCCATTGGTTCCTGGTGACATCTCAATAATAATATTCACAGCAAACTGAGGGTAAACATCCATCCTGTAGAGATCCTTAGTGACACTATACATCTTGATGTTTTCTGTCGGGCGGCTGCTCACCATTTCCGACATTTGTCTGGAAGCCAGTAAAGGTTTTATGTTCTCCCTCCTCCATTACTCTGTTTCAACTCATCTCCCGTGAACAGCAATGTGGAAAACACTGCAACTAATTAGAGATCTCTCAGGAATAAAATCAAGGTTTGGAGAAGTGGAATATGTTCCTCCGAAAATAATTGGACTGAGACAGTGATGGTGTGCTAATAAACTGCTGCACTAAGGCAGTAAAAAAAAGAAGACATAAAAGAGAAAGACCCAGTTTCTCCGCCTGCAACTCCATCAGTGTTTGTCCAAGATCAATCTTGTTTGTGGGATAACTAATGTAAAGCAACCGCCTGTGTTATCAGAAGCTGCATTTGAAATTCTCCTGTGGCCACAGTAGGCTGTACTGTACATACTGCACTACAGAGGTATCAACTAGTAAAAACAGAAGGAAATTGTTGAGAGGAAAATGTGTAACATTTCTGTCATTTTATGCCAAATAGACTGATTTAGATATGTTTAACGCAAACAATTAAAATTGACCTGATGTCGTTTAGTGCTGTGCAGATAGCCTACCAAATCTGCAGTTTCAACTTTCTTGTCCATTTCATTGAACTTTTATATTAAACATCTGATAAGAATGATTTCAAATTTTACATATTTTGAAATTTGAAAAAGTAGGGATGAGCCAATATGATGCTCGATACTGGTATTAGTCCAATATTGGTCACAAATCACTGGATCGGATATTGGACGGGTAGAAATTCAAAATCCCATACAATCCAAAAATCTTATTACATGTTTCACGATGCAAAGACAGTAAAAATGTAAATAATAAATAGCAACTGCTGAGTCATGTTTATTTCTTCTTTATGGGACAAGAACATTTGTTGCACATATCGTGTTTGTCATATTGATATCTGACATGGAAAAGTGGTGTCGTACCATCCCTATGAAAAAGACACTGTTAATGCAAAGAAGTGAATCAACCTTAAGGCTTTAGCCATGGATTTTTTTCTGCCTCACACTCTCACATACACTATCGGCATTGCTATATTTTCAGTGATTTACATGATCAGTCATGGCACATTCATCATGTGTCAACAATGTGATCTATGAATGTGACATTCAATATAATCTTATTGTATGTCACATAAATGTCACTAAAAATATCCATCTGTAACGTATTTGCTCACATGCTAGGAGGCATTCAAATACATTTAAAGGTACAGTGTGCAGAATTTTGGTGACATTACTTGGCAGAACTTGAGGATAAAATAGATATTTGCATCCTCTTCTAACTACAGCAATTGGTAAAGCTGATGTGCACCATAGACCGCACAGGCACACAAATTGGATAATTTCCCACGGCACACCTGACAATATCTCGCGGCACAGTGGCTGAAAAACACTGCTTTATACACTGGTATTGTGAAATTACACTAACACTGGCATTTACCAGTGTTAATGTAATTAACACTGGAGTAACACTGGTATTTAGAGTAGAACTGTATTTCTGATTTTCCACCAGTGGAAACTCACGTATCACTGGTGGTACATGTACCACAGTTTGAGAACCATGGATATTGTGTGTATAAAATGGACAGTCATCCGGCTGCAAACACAAAACTCTTGTTGTGAAGCCTCTAGTTTTTTAAACTGGAAGTTCACAGACATCACCTGCAGCGGTGATTATTGTCTATTTCCCTCTAAATGGGAGCATCATATACAAAATTGACATCCTGTTCTATTGAAAAAGACCAGATATTAGTGATTGAGATCAATAACTGCTCAGGAATCTGTTCATTGACTGTAAATGAAGTGAGAAATAGAAGCTTATTTTCCCATAGACTTCCATTCAAGCAAAGTTTTTTAGTTTTTTTTAAGCTTTTTTTTAGTTTTTAAAGTTTTTTAACAACCAGAAGATTCGCCCCCCCGGTGGTTAACTTCTACTTCTGTCCTACCTCTGTCCTGTCCTGTTTTGTTTTTGTGGTTTGTGTTTTTCAAATTCCCTTTCATGCATTTGCTTCTGCTGTGCTGAGAGCAAAGTCAGTCTGGACTCGATTGCTGTGTCATCCGTTATTCTGGAACACGTAGCGCTGCATCTGTTTTCGCATTTCATGCGCCGACAGCAAAACAGCTACTTTTTTCACGTATAGTTTGTTTATGACAAGTTGCAGGAGGAGTCTGCAGGGCAGGTGCATGCATCATTCACCACTCTCCAGTCTCCTACAGCTGTAATGGTGCAAAAACAGCTTTAATGTACATATGTCATTTCGGTTAAAGTATTGTTTTTCATCTCTAGTTGTTTGCAAAGCCTCTTTGAAAAGCAGATAATAGGTTTGTGTCAAAAAAAGCACAAATAAACTAATTATTTGTCAATTTTAGAGCTCCCCATAGAGGAGTCTGCTCTCTACTGCTTTCTGAATCAATTTTCTTTCATTACTTGATCCTCATGAGGGTAAAGCACAAATGAACTTGTCTAAAGTAAAGGTGCGGTGGTTCCATGGCTGAAGTTAGTGAAGTGGAAAAACGGAGGTGCAGTGTTTTAGAATGAGATGCTAATGTAACTCAAAGGATAATTTCACAGCTGCTCAGAAGGACGATGAAATTAGGATTTAAACAAGGGCCATTTTGTATTCAGAGATCCAGTTTATTTTATTTATTTATTTATTTTTACTAGTTTGTAATTTTTGCTGTATGAATAATTCACTTGAATATTATTTTTCAAAGTACAAATCCAATAAGCTTTCCCATTTTAAGTTGTCTGTTTGCTTTTTTGTTTTTATTATTTTTCACACATTTCATTCAACCAAATTGCTAAGTATTATTTCTATTTTAAGGAAATACAATAAATATATACTAACCTAATAAGTGTTTATTTTTGTCACTCTGATAATCTTACAATCTTCACTCCAAAACCCACAATATTTTGTTAACATTAAATAAGTAGCTATTTCAGCCCAAACCATGTAATTATATTTTTCCTTAAATGTCACTTGACCTTCAAATAGCATTGTCTTTTCCCAAAATAGATTTATGTATCAACAGTGATTTAAAGGCACATACATATACAAATAAAAACACAGACAAACATGGCAGGGGGTCTAATGTTGATTTCTAACCATAATAAAGGATATGAGTATTGTTAAATCTACAATAAGTTACCATAGTGTACAATTATGTATTCATAAAGTCTGTTTCAATTATATTCCATGATTTTAGACATACATTAATTTGTCATGTAATGTCAAATATGTTACGTAAACATAAGTGGGGGAAATACACAAACTATAATATATAAGGAAAAACAAGGAAGCATATCGTGTTTGATTGAAAATGCTTGGGTTTAAGCTGATGTAAAGCCATTTCTCTGGGAAAATCCATGTTGCCATTTTAAAGCGGGGAGATTTTAGGTGCCATTTTGTTGACATTATTTGCAGAGGTGAACCAAAGGTAATACTGACACCAAATGCAGCAGCCGCTCATGTAAGACCTTGTTTTGTGAACCTTTCTCCTCCATCAGAGGAAAAGTCTCGGCACACTCGAATAAGCCTGTAATTGAGCAGTGGCAGCGAGGCCTCGGTCAGTCTTTTGTTTGCTGAAGTCGTATAAGTGGGATCGGTAATGGAGAGATGAGTCAGAGCTGGAGTTGAGCCCGAAAAATAAAAGCTGAAAATAAAAGCTCTTAGGTAATCCAATCAGCAATATTAAAAGCAGTCTAATGAACACAAACGATGTCATGACCCGAGCAAAACTGGCCTCCAAGTCAATTATTAACAAGACAACTACACAAATTTGTCATTAGACAGGATGTTCATTTTATTTGCTCCCTAATATGATCTTTAATGAGCTTGAGCTACAAGTAAAAGAAAGTAGGTCATATACTACTGGTGCTTAATGAAAAGTATGGCTAATAAAATGTATAACCAGTCCAGGGTTCTCAAACTGCGCTTCCTCTGGTGGTACTTGGAGGAAAATGAGAAATACTGTTCTACTGTATAAACCAGGGTATGTGATCAGAGGGGAGCTGAGGAATTTTGCCTGTAGTGTGAAAACGAAACAATTAACAAAATAATAATAAATAAATTAAATAATAATAATTGGAGACATCATATCTCTCGCTCCATCTTAATCTAATTTCACTGCACCAGTGTCTGAAGTATATGTGAAGAAGAGGAGGATGATGAGAGAGCAGATTATCTGAGAATAAATCTGCCCCCTGTGAAAAGTGTGTAGCTGAATTTGCTCGGCCTTTTTACGCCACTGTATTTTATTTTTGGTGATAATGGCGTTACTATGAGAACTCTATGTTTTCTCAGGTGGTACTTGGTATAAAAAGCTTGAGAACCACTGGTCTGGCAGAAGTTGCAAGTAATTTCCCATTCATTTTTGTACCAGCATCTTCTTTATTCTTCTTTATTTTACACTAAACAATCTTTTTAAAAGTCTGTATAATTTGTGACTGACTCAAATGTCTGCCATGACGACAAGAGGGAGGCGGTGCCTTGTTGCTCACAGGTCGATTGACATCAGTCTTTTGTCGCAACCATTGGATCAGATGTTTACTTTTAGAATAGCATTGGTCTAGACCCCATGAAAATGCGGGACGTTGTCTTGCATTTTCAGTGGCTCTCTCCACTGCAGACCTTTGTTTTTCTTCTCTTCAGTTTGAGACTTTTTTGAGAGGTGTACTGAAGCTTTTTTAGGTTTTAGGTAAAACAATGAACATTCAAAATCACAATAATGTACATTGTTTACATTGTTAAATCTAGACATACAAATAAATTGTTTTTTATTTTATATATATATATATGTTTTTTTTTCAGAATCATACAAGTGAGTGAGGCATGCATATAAAACCACCACTTCCTTCCTCTCCTCATTATAGTCTCTCTGCCCGATTCTTCTCAAGGTAATGGTTATTTTATCATCTGGAAACACATTTTGTAGTTTCTGTGCAATAACTATAATTCAGGAAAAGAAAATGGAAACTCAGTGCAATGAAATGAAAATTCAGAGAAACAGAAGAAGATGAGAAAAGTGCAAAAAAAATAAAAAAATAAATAAAAGAACCATACATTACTTCCAAAACTTTCAAGTTTCTTGAAAGTTTTGGAACTTGCCTCTTTTTCGTAGGCCTTGTGCAAGAAGAAATGATTAACATGAAATGTTTCAATTTGAGGCAAAAATATCAGTTTTATTTCTCTAGATTGTGTCAGTTTAGAGTGAAATTAACAGCCATTGTTCGTTTAATTGTCCTGCTGTGCAGTTGTCATCATTAAGATTTGCCTGAGCACAGAAGCAAGTGTGAGCGATGAGCCAAGCCTCCCAGAATAGATGTAACACACCTGTGAAGTTGTCAGAGCAGATCAGATGTGATGAGTGTCAAATCTGTTTGTACTGTTCACCTGATATTGTGAACACTGTCTAAAAATACCACAAAAGCCTGATGTTGGTGAGTAGAGACCATGCAAGTGATTGTATCTACTCACTGATTTTACTGCTCTTGGTTTAAAGAGAGCAATAAAACAGGGAAGAGGATAATAGCCCGTGTTAATGAGACTTTCACAGTTAAAAGGCACATTCTTCAACATTCTTGGAGAAATGTGATGACCACCATTCCAATCTCTGTGTATTGTCTTTAATCTGTACAAGTGACAGTATGAGTGTGTGGACTTAAAGACATGGAGACTCTTTCTCAAGGTGAAAATCATTAAGTTAGATGAGTGTCATTTTTTATTCAGTTTTCAGTGATAAAAGTACCTAAATAAATAAGAAAATGGCCTTTTCATGTGAGTTTCAGTCAGAATATACCGCAAATGATGACAAGAGATGAGCAAAAATAATATTAGATTTGATCATTCATGATATATTAAACAAAATCCCATTATATCTGCCACCCGCTGGATATTTTGTAAGATGTGAAAAACAATATGAAAACATCAATATAAAACAGGCAAAATGGAAAGTCAACATAATAATGGATACAGTTGAGTTTTTTCCACCTTCAGTCTAAAGCAGACTTACTGAAAATGGTTCTAAATAGTAAACAGTTTTTGTTTGTTTGTCTTCCCGTTTTGTAAAGATTGAAGCATCCCAGAAAGATTGACATGACGTTTGTCACGACTGGTGAGTAGTGCCACTCTATTTGTTTGGCACTTTTCAGTGTTCAGTTAAAAGGCAAAAACTGTAGAGTGAAGCAGCTTCGAGTGGTCATCAAGACTAGAAAAGTGCAATACGATAGATAACAGGCCATTTATTGTACTAACTACATACATTTTCCCACAGAGACGATCACAACTTCTGACCTCGTTTTTGTGTTGTTAGACAATTTGGCCAGAACTATATGAATGGGCGTCCCGAGCATCTCACGAGCTCATTCGTGTTGTGGTGTGAGGGAGACTATGAGCAGACGACAAGGAGTTTGGGAATAAAAGAAACTGGTGAACAGCAGATTTCACGCACATGATGTGATGGAGTGGGAAGTGAAGGTAGAGTGTGAGTATGTGGGCTGAAACTTTCAGAAATCTTTAACTGGCACCAAAATCAGTTTGTTTGGACGAGGAATTAATGTGTGTGGGATCACATTCATATTCCTCTAGAGCAAAAAGATCAGGATGGTGGTTTACTGTTATGATGCCAGTTTTATATGAGTGTAAATCCTGGCTTAGTGATTAAACCACCGATGAGTGAGTATGTTCATTGATGAATGAATGAGGAATACAAACCTGCGGAGTCATTTATTGCAGCGACACTTTGTCACCACCAGGACATGATGCAACCTCCAAGTTTCCATTATAGACGCAGCACAGTAAACTGTGGCACGGTGACATTAAATTTTACACAAAAACCCTGAAACCAACAGAAAACTTTTCAAAACAAGATGCTTCTACCACTACTCATACTACTAATAATAATACCTTTGTTATTAAGAACCTTCTATACACTAAATGCAGCTTATAAAGCTGAATGTTACATAATTTTAAAACATAATAAAACAGAAAAAATTAAAAAAAAAACACACAAAGTGCAAAAATACAAAACATGCAATAAAATCCAGAGAAATATGAAGACATATAATTTAAAATATTATAGGTAAAGGTGAGAAAAGAGACACAAAATTATACTGTATCAGCTAAACTCTTGTCAAGTAGGCAAAAAGGTTTTCAGCTGCTTTTTAAAAATATTTACAGAATTTGCACGTTCGATGTAGCTGGAAAAGGTGTTACAATGTTGTAGTTTTAAAGTCATTTCTCTGCTGGTTTTGGGCATTGAACATATGTTAAAAAGTCTTCTAGTTTTCTCCTAAAGCCAACCAGGAAATGAGGCTATATTGAATATCCATTAGGGGGCGACTCCACTGGTTGCAAAAAGATCTCAGTTTAGATGGAACTAAATGAGAAAATATGTCTTGTTTTCACTTGACATTATCTTCTATTGAAAAAGACCTAAAGCTATAGACTCATTTTGCCCTTAACTTCCATTCAAACATTCAAAAATGGAGTTCTTTTTTGCAACTGGTGGAGTCGTCCCCTGGTGTCAGTTCGGTATATTGTCACTTCCAGCTGGCTAGAGGGAGAAAACCGGAATACTATGTTAATTATTTTAGTCTACACACAAAATCTATTATATTAGGGCTACAAAACCAAACTGCTTTATTTTCAGTTCAGTTAAACAAACACAAATATGCAGTTTCTACCACTAAACTCACATATTAAAATTGTTCTTACATTCCAAATCGGTTCATTTCATTTTGATAAAATCATCTGTAGCACAGAAAAAAGCTGAAATAACTTGCCCTCCAGCAAGTTCACTGTGCAGCACAGACCAGATGACCACAGTGACTGATCCTGCCTGAAAAGAATCAACCTGACCAGTCTGTCAGAACAGAATATTCAAAATACAATTATTTACCTCACAGTAAATGTGTCTGAACACTTACTAAAGTGCATTTCCTTATACAGAATATTCATGACTCACATTCTACACTAATGAGATGAAAACATGCAGCTCTTATTTTGAAAAGACCATCATCATACATCTTCTCGCTGCATGTGGTGAATGACTGTATTTTATCTGATGTAAAATCAGCTCATTAATTCTTCAAAAGGAGCAGCGTCCAACACAGTCTGGGGCTTTATCTGAAGAAATGAGTGACTGACATCAAAGTGTCGTCTTTAAAAGACAATTAAGACAAAAGAGACTCTAATTAACCTTTTTTAAATTGCTCCTGACATCCTGTGGGCGATGATGAGGTCTATTGAAGGGACTTCAGTCTTCACTTCAACAACAACCCTCTTTCATTCCACACAGAGAAAACAGTTTGCCTTGCCAGGCAAAGGACATTGGCAAGTGGTCCAACACATGTAGGAATGTCAACGTCAGTCACTTTGAAATGACCATGATCCATACTGAGGCAGAAGCAGAAGGAAATAGAGATGGTCATTTTTTTGTATAAGTTTTGAAACTGATTGATATTAGCACTTTTTAGCTGTAACTCCAAACAGTTCTGCAGTTTCACCGCACAGACTGATGCACATCCCAAATTACGAATATTTTCTGTGAACATTTTCCTTCTGTTGTGTTGTTTGCTTCTTAAAATAAAAGCGCACGGCTGCTGTGTGGCAGACTTGCAGATTTCCCTCACCTACTCTTATGGCTGTATCACATGTTTACAAATCCAACTGGATTTTTCTTTCCTCAAAATCATCCAATGATTTTGGCTGGAACTGGACCTCCACCAATAATAAGTATAATATTGGCTCATCCCTACTTCATTATAAAGTGTCAAAATAAAAGTCCAATCATGGAGGCAATGTTGTGCTTTAAATAAAAGGGGAAATTACATTTCTTTTTCATGTTGATGAACAGGTTTTTGAATGCTAAAGGGCTAGCATTCAAAAACATGTTCATCAACTCCAAAGGAAACCTATTTCATAGTTTTTGCTTGTGCTTTTGTATTTTGTTTACTTTACTCACCGATTTGAGTTTGTTTATCGTTTCCTTACAGCCCAATGAAGTGCTACTTGCAACTTAAGGGATATTGATTCAAAGGGAAAAAAATAAAAAGGACAGTAAACAGGATTTTTCAGTGTGGCGTAAAAGCCAACAAAGATAAAATCACAAAACTGTAACAGAGTGCAGTAATAAAAACTGGGCTGTGACACTGTAAATGAGCAATGGCAATTTTGTCTCTTTCTTTCTTTCGTTCATTTACTGTTTTTAAACTTTATTTTCCAACCTGATCCAAGTTATAAATTATAATCAAAGTGAAGATTTAATCCGGTGACGCCTGAGCGTCTTCTGCTCAGTCTTACCTACCATTTACATGTGACATGAGGACAGAGACGGATCAGCCAAATACAGTTGAATCTAAAAGAATCGTGTCAGTGTCTGAGACACATTGGCAATTTGATCAATGAGGCCGTTATTGATGATCGCTCATGTGGCTCTAAATCCATAAATGACTCTTGTGTTTCTTCCTGATGAGATGAAGTGTATCTCTGGATGATAAATGTTTTTCAGATACACTGCTTGAAATGATAACAGTCCTATAATTGCCCTGGATGTGTCGTTTAGAGCATGTTTGTAAGGTCACTTGAGTTTCTGTAGGAGGGACAGAGCGCCCATTAGCAGCCGCCTGTCACACTGATGACCATTAGTGCAGTTGTACTTGCGGGATGTCACCTCTACGAGCCTCGAGACCATTCCCGAAGCATCTGGCCCCTAAAAGTCTTGAGAAATATGAAGTTGGTTGATAGTGAATAATAGCCCTGCACACACTGATAAATTATTCATAGTAAATGCTTGGTTGCACCTTGCTGTATTTGCTCCATAAGAACTAATAAAACATTCTGATCACTACAAATCAATAAAAAAGTTCAAGGAAGCAAAACTCAGCAGTTTAAATACATATGAATGCATTTATAGATCCAGTGAGTGAGGCATGCATGCGTAAAAGGGATATCAGCATAATTATTGACGTTTTTATTTCCTCACTGACAAGACACTTGTCAGTATGTCTGCTCCTGACTGCATCCTTGATAAATTATCTGCACAATTATTGTTGTTTTCTTACAGCAGGTGATCTGCATGGATTCCTGCCTGAAATTGATGTTAACAGGTCAATATCCTTTCAAGTGTCAGTCATCTGCAGTATGTGTCTGTGTGTGTATGTGTAGCACATACATAGGTCTCAAACTCGAGGCCCATTTCTGCCTGTTGTAATCTATACATTCATTTTGCACCATCCATATTTCTCATTGTGAACTTCATACCATCAAAACAAACACTTTTATGTTGAAATTCTGTGAAATATTGCCACAAATGGTGGAATATCTTGATACAGTTTTAAGCTCGCGCCTACTGAACAGCTGTTTTTCTCTCAAAAAGTTAGACTTTTTTTTAACTTGACCAGTCCCCTCCTGACCAGACTAGATGCTCATTGGCCCCCCGGTTCATTTGATTTTGAGAGGGTTAGAATTAGGGTTAGTGTAGGAGTTGCAGCTGTAGAATGGTTGCTTGTTGAAGATCACACCTCCTTTAGGAATCATTTTTTGTACATTATTTTGCTAAAATGACTAGTTAAGACCGTTATGATGTGTTCCTGTTGTAGCTGGAAGACTTTTAACTGACCCAATGCACAGTCTATTCCTAAATGAGTCTTCTGAGTATTTGCAGTGAGCTGTCAGCCAACGATACAGAGATGATCTACAGTCAGTGTCTGCAGAAGTTACCAAGAGTGTTTATATAGACTATAGATTTTAGCAGATGCTGTGCACAGATGCAGCTGTGCTCTAAGTTTGTCAAATTAAAGTAATAAATTCAAACGCCTATTATCACTCCCAGGTCTGACATCTGATTTTCCATGAAAATGGAAAGTACCATCAGTGCAAACACAGTAGGAGGGTCACTCTGTCTCTTGCTCACAGTTCTCAGCACAGCAGCTTCCAAGGTTTTTTATAATGATGAAATCAGAATATAAAGCTGCCATAAAATAAAATGATGCACAAAAAATTTAAATCTGGAAGACATTTTAATGTAAGCACATTTCAGACACAAAATGCATATATGCTCTGTCCAAAAGTAAATTGAGGCAAATTCCATTCCCAAAAAACACACTGACCCACGTTGGGCTACAGAGCTAAGTGGAAATCAGACCTGTTTGTGAACATGATTTAGTTTGAAATATCAGTTTTGATTGTTCACAAGTTTGAAACAGTTAAAATATCACAGGCTCTCAGTCGACCATTCTTCCTTTCAGTGCTAATTAGGAAACACTTTCCTTCCTTGAAGGGCCATTAATTTTACCCCATTGTGGTGATAAACTGCCATCACCCAGTGTGCGTTGATGTTCAGGGTAGACAGTTGTGTTATTGTGTGATTGATGCACAGTGTTCCACATCTTTGACAGGGCTTATTAGTAAGAGTAATGCCCGCTGTGTGGACACCACCTCTGCTCTCCCACTGATTGTATGTGTTGCTGTGTGGGATGCTGATTTGGTTTGTTTGTCAAAGTGTGTGACGCCCGCCGGTGGATGTGCGAACACCTCAGTAACAAATCAGAAGACCATCTGTTGCCCTCAGTCAACTGATCTGAAATGAAAGTAATGCCTTTAAAATATCACGTTATCTTTAATTATTACTGAGATTTTAAAAGGGGGGGGGGTCTAAAGGAGGACGTTATAGTTACAGATTTTCATCCTTCAAACTGAAAAACAGCTTTTTATTTTAATCTTGAAACACATTTTCTTTTACTTTCTGAAACATAGTGATAAAATGTTTTATTGGATGGAATATAAACCCAACAAAACCATGTGAGATCTTTGAAAAAAACTTGCCCATCTGGGCTTCTTTCTCTGTAATGAACTTGTGCTTAATTTCTCCCTGAGCTATTTTTTAACCGTCACTGTTTTAAATCAAACTGATGGAGTTGGCACGCAGCCAAACTCACGTGACCTTGACTTTTAGCTGAATGTTGCATTACTCCACTACTTTGATTTTAAATGTCTCCTGAAACCTAATTAAACAGCTTTGGATTCAAATCAACATAATATAAAGAAATTGGTGTCAAAGGAACAATAAAGTTCAGCACTAATTATTTATGCAATTTCTTTATTCATAAGCATATGCATTAGCGAAAATGCTTATCAACAACCAGAAAATATAATTTTATCAGATAAATAATTGTTTTTCTATTTACCCTGTTATAAAAGTAGAATAATATAAATAATATTAGTGCATAATAATAGTTAAGTCGTGGTTGCTTTCAAGAAAAATACAAGAAAATTGCAGGACCTGTAAAAAATTAACCTTTCTATTTATTATATATTTATTTCAAACATAAGAAGCACTAAAATCCATTCAGTTTGGAGTCAGTGGATCACATGACATGGAAGTTGTAATGAAAAATAGTCCGTATTTTTGTATGCCGTTTTATTTTTTTAAATAACACTTTACTTTATAAGGTAATTTTGAGTGACGTTTTATGCTGCCGTAGAAATATGGGATGATGAATGCGTTAATGTTGATGTAAATTTACCACAGCACAGTGAAAAGTCCTGCTTACATTCTGAAAATATGATACAAAACTGACTTAAAAGCCACTCTTATGCAAATAAGTTTTCGTCAGGTTGAAAGTATCAGGACAAAACAGTAATTTGACTTAATCTGACTCCATCAAATCTGAATAACGATGAATTACCACCTTCCTGTCACGTATTAACTGGACCTCTTACCTAACCAGCAAAATTGTCCAAAACATCTTAGAGGCTTGCACCTGTGGCTCTTCGGCTCAACACAAACAAATTAATTAACAAAACAGAAATCTCCTTAGCAAATAATTCACATTTGATGCATTCAGGTGTGATTTCACCAGTGCTCAGGCTACTCATACCAACAAAGATAGGAGAGATTAAGTGGAAACAGGTGCAGCTTGTTGTCCTAAAGAGCTGCACCTGGAGCTTCGCTCAGTCTCCGCCTGATTCCCTCTCACATCTCCAATACTTTATTCATCCTCATCATTGTCTTTTCCACAGAAGTCAGTTTTTGGGACACGTTCAATGACGCTTGTGTTTTTTGTTGTTGTTAGTGTAATTAATGCAGTTAATTAGTCACGTTTTAAGAAGCTGGATCGCGTGTTTATTAACGTTGCTCAGCACATTTATTTGTGTAAAACTGTGCTTTTGAAACATGTTTGTTCGACTGACGCAACCCGAGCTTTGATTGCGACTGGAATTACTACTGCATGTACAAGTGTTTGTTGTGGAGTTCCACTCGACGTGAGGATCTAAGGATAGAGTGTGCCATTTGCTGTACAGACTGTATAGCCCTTTGAGGCAAATTGTGTTTGTGATGCTGGGCTATATAAATAAAATTTACTTGACCTGACATCCACAGAAGAAGACAACAAGAGAAACCAGAGTGGTGCATTTTTGGATGAACAGGGAAAACAAATTTATGCTCTGTCATCTTAAAGAAATAAATATTCCTTAGTTAATGGATGTTAGAATGAAAGCTTATGTGGGACAGAACAAGACAACCAGGAAGTGCCTTATACTAACTATCTGAAAGGGGGCATGTCGCCACCTAGTGTAGTGGCGGTGGACACGCTTCATTCAATAAACTAATTCCTTACTCATCCTCGTATACTCAGACAAGGACAATATAGTACAATTAAACAGTGTAGCTGAGCCACACCTGTAGCTCAATTAAACTGTTGTGAGTTTCTGTTGCCTTTCTTTCACTTTTTATGAAAAGGAGATCGGCATTTTCTAAAATTCAGTTTTGGAGAATCCATAAAAGTTTTTATCGTCTTTTCGTCCACACAGATCTGAGCTCTAAAAATTTTTTTCCGGGAAATAGGTTGAAAAAAGGGTGAAATAATTCTCAAAACATCACCCTTGCATTTTTGTTACAACCAATACTCAAGTTTGGGGAAATAAAGATGTCACCTCTCTTTCCTTATGTCTTGGAGTTTCATGCTTTATCTTCCCCACATCTACTCCACTTCTGATGTGTTTCTAAAGCAGCGTTACAGCATCACATACAGGCCTGGCATGAAGTGTTAAGAGTCATTTTGGGCGGTTTAATTTTTATGAAGAAGTTTTTTTTTTAAAAAAACATGCCATGTTTACAGAAAATTTAACAACAAAAAAGAAACAAATGTCCTGTGCATAACGCCTAAATTACAATTTTATATTTCTCATTCTGACACTTAGTATGAACATCACCAGGTCTACATGTCACATGGAGTATCTGCCATGTGATTGGCTAATTAAATGTTTGCGTTGACAGGCAGTGAGAGTTTGGAGGGCATAAATGCCATAAATGGATTTATAAATAACTTACACATTGGCAAGATCAGCCTTTAGACTTTGAACATTTAATCTCATGTTTAGTTTTAAGGTCAAGTTTTAATGTCACAGTGTCACATACACACTGCTGCGTCTAGGCTTTTCTGCTAACACTTGCTCTGTTTCCTATCATTATTCCTTCTGAAGCACTCTTAGGCCATTTACAGCTCCCAGCAGCATTTCAGACGAGCACCAGAGCTCTGTTGGTGCCAGAGTCCTCACTCTTGCATGTCAGATGCAGCTGATGTATCAAATCCATGTTTAGATTTAATTGTTGGAGCAGCTGGGCTCTTAGAAAGACACATTGTGCAGGGAAATGACTCCAAATATTCCAGACTTGATTGGAATGAGCACCGTGCTGCCTCCCAATAGCCATTACGCCTGGAAGCGACACACAAAGAGGCATGATGATCCCTCTGTTGGCCTTCACAATGTGATTTATCGTATCATGTTCATTATGATCTGATGTAATCTGTCAGGACCCAAAATAACATTTTAACTTTAAATCCTAGAGGCAGGAAGTAAAAATAAGCTGCAAAACTTTCACTCACTGATTAAATAAATGTGTAGGCCACTGTTGCGGAGTATCCCAGGAGGCCTGTGCTTCATCCTTCTGTGGAAACATCAAAGATTATTTTGCAGGGCAGTGATCATTTCTTTCATTTTCGTCCTCCTCTCCTGAGACTTAGCAGTTGACAAGGCTGCTGTTTGTTGCTTTAAGTGTTGACAGAAAACAGGTCAAATAAGAATGTGCATTTCTGTACATAATAGAGTGTAAGAGCTATTTTATATATAATTTAATTCCAGTAAAATAAAAATAATGTTAAACTTTCATTTTTTCATTTTCAAACTTTCATTTTTAATTATAAAGCACACTAAAGCTCTGGTTTTTGGTGTCGATGTGATTATTCTGCCTCTGTTTAGTCTTTGTTCAGTAAAAACAGTGCTGTGTCAGGCAATACTATCAGACCTGACCGAGGGAGCATTTGTGTGTATACAAAGATAGGCGGGGACAAGAAGCATTAATTCCGTCAAACTGCTGAAAATTTTCATAGACAGTTCTTTGTGTTTTCAGTCAAACTCCAACCTGTTTGCAGTTGCCCCACTTTTATGGCACAATGTTTCCTCACATCCTGTGTGCAGCACGGGAATGTCAACAGGCAACACGAGATCACAATTTTGTGATTTCTTTTGACAAGGATTTAATCCTTACACGCTTAAGTATATTTGTACTCATTTTTATGAAAACTGCCATCCTTTTCAAATACAGATTTTCTATTGTGTTATAATGGATGTGTTTTGAGCAGGTAAAATATAGTGGGAAACTTTATCCTGAAAAGTTTTGTCTTTTGTATTGTGACCATTGAAATAATTTATTCCTGTTGTATGTTTTATTCTATTTGTGCAGTATACAGTGCAGAACAGTGTGTGGTATCAATAATTTAAGAGAAAACTGCCCTGATATTGTGTAACCTGCAGATTGGGTTTACCTTAGTTTGCTGTATAAAAAGAAAAACACCGGTAGAGAATATGAGATATCTGACATCACAAGCTTCACCAAGGAAAGTCAGTGAAAACATATTCACTTAATTTCACTGCACATAACTGAAGCACTGGTGCCTTTTATTCCTCAGTCCTTGTCAGACTTGCGGCTGATCAGGTGGATCCACAGCCCAGAGGCCAGAGGAAAATCATCCTGGAAATGAATCTGATGATAGCATCACCTTAATTTGTCTCTCTGTGGCAGGAGCAGCTCAGTTTGATCTATCAGTTTCATATATGGAGCTCAAACGTAGGATTATGAGAACGTGAGGGGGGAAAAAAGGGCAGAAACTGGACTCAAATTGGGTTTTGACTGTAACAGCCCTGTGGCAAAGGGTTTGAAAAGGCACCATGTTGAATCGTATCTGTTCAGCTGTGATTCACGTGCAGCTGATGTGGCACACAAAATGCCTTAAATGTCCGAGTAGGAAACATTTCCTTTGACTATTTCTAAGATCAAAACCAGCTTGTACATAATCTTCACTTTTATTTTTGCATTTTTTGGGCCCATTCATCTCCACTGCAGACCCTTGTTTTGCTTCTGCTCTGGTCGAGACATTTTTGAGAGGAGAAGTGAGGCTTTTTTTAGGTTTGATAACATTTGGCATATTGGACCTATTAGCTGCAGTTTGCTGTGCTCAAGAATCTCTGCTGGCAACTTGGGTGTTGAATTGCTATGAGCTGCATTATTGAGTGGTGCACCTGATTAAACACACAGCGTTCACCACCTGCAAATGAAAATGTAACCCTGACAAAACTGGCTGTACCACAGTGAAATTAAGCTAATATTTCAGTTTAACATATGTCCTCAATTTCTGATGAAAGATTAATGCAATACATTTCTGACATATTGCACCTTTCAAACAAATTCAATTCAGAAAGATTGATCTAAAACAAGCAGAACTTAAGGCACAATTTTGTTTTCTATTAATGGAAACAAACAGCGTGTTCCGAGTTTCTCCTGGTTGGTATTTTTGTGGCCTTCAAGTGCAGTGTTTTAATTAACTTGTCATTTGCACACTTTACAGGATCAAAGCATTCTGGTCCTGGGGTGAAAAGCTAGTGCTTGTTCAAACTTAATGTCGACTGCACATTTCACTGCCTGTTTATACTGTTTGTACTGTATTTTTTGAAACTTTAGGTACATTTTAAGAGCTTTATCTGACTTACAGGTCTTTGTGTGCTGTTACTGGTAAATTCTTTTCATTCATGTCACAATTTAAATCTAATACAGTGCTTCCTCTCCCTCTGCTTTTTTCCCCATATGGAAATTAACTTGTACATCTCTGCTTTGATTCTAAATGATGTCTGGCTCTCTAGGTACATGCCAAACCCGCATTCACAGTTCACTCCTGCCTATCTTTATGCTCTGATAATTTGGATGGATTTCCTTCTCAGGCTGATAAATGTATTTTTACATGTGCCTGTTTTTCTTCCTGCAGTTTCTAAGACGCCAAGCTATAAAGGTCATATTCTAAATTGTTGGTTTATCCTCATACAGGAATGTAAAACCGAATTGGGTTCAATCATTAGTGCTATTTATGAGAATGTTGATCATTCATTTTTATTCATTGTGTGTTTCAACAAGAATGTTGACAGTGACAAAACCCAGGGATGGTTGACATAATTATGTTTGTGTTTAAAAACAAGAATGTTTAAAGTTAGCTTTCAACTTTGCAGTGGATCAGTGAACAATTTAGTTTTTATCCTCCACTGATGCCAGGCGCTCTTCTGTCTTTACTATCGTAAGGCTTCTGTTGTAGTCAAGGACCTTGACAGTTGTTTGGAGCAGCAGTAGCTCGAGTCGCCTTTCAACTCAGGATTCCTGGCTCCGTTAGTCTACATGCTGATGTGTCCTTGGGCAAGACACTTAACCTTCAGGTTGCTTCTGATGGCTTTGTCAGCAGTGTGCGAATGGGTAGGAAAGATGAGTGATAGAAAATGCACTGCACATAGATTGCGCTGTATGAAAGTATAAGTGATGGGTGTGAATGGCAAAACTGTCGCGTAAAGCAGCTTTGAATGGTCATCAAGACTAAGAAAGCAAAATATAAATACAAAACCATTAATCATATAATGTATGATGTGGTTTGCAGCTACACAAACAAAATTTGATTTCATTTGATTCGGATCATTACAAACTAGAAAGTATAGTGAAATCAAGGAAGTTTAGTCAGGAAGTCTATTCAGTCTCATGACTCATGCTGTCATCTCCTCTTGATCTGTAATGGACACCTGATTTGTTCTGTGCATGTGTAAAGGTGTGGCTACTTTTTGTTAACAATATTGTTTGTTATGAAGGTTGTGTTTGCCACTCACCATGAAACAAAGGAGAATACCCTTCATGTAATCCTAACCTTTAATGTGTATTCATTTTATAAGAGTAACTATACATTATATTACATTATTTAATGGCCACTGCTGATCATCTGCCTCCATCTTATCTTCTCCCATGTGTCTTCTTCTGTTGCACAAGTTGTGTCCTCACGTTGTCCCTCACAACATCCTTGAACCTTCTCTGTGGTCTTCCTTCTCTTTTCTACCCAGCAGCTCCATCTTCAACATTCTTTGTTCAGTGCAGTCACTGTCGCTCCTCTGCACGTGAACAAACCATCTCAGCCTGTATTCTTAAAGAAAGAGTGTGTAAAATTCAGCAGCACCTATTGGTGAAGTGCCACGTTGTAGCTGAATATCCCTCACCTCACTTTTACCACATTTACAAATATGTTGTTGTTGATGATGATGTTGATTGTGTTTGCCTTTTCATTTTCAGTGGGAGCCAGATGTCTCTAAAACAGAACCATCATGTTTCCATGGGAACGGCCATTAACTATTGATGTCAACAGTATGCTAATTCTCTTCCTTGCAGAAATATATCAATAAAACATGTGGACGTCACCTGTTAATTCTCAAATGAGTTAATGTAATTATTCGTCTTCAACCGGGAGAGGGAGGGCGACCTGAGACAGTGGCCTCAGGTGGTGGATACACCATGTGCATTTATATGGGTGGTGGGGTGGAGCTTCTGAGGGTGATTTCATATACCAACAGTCATTCCTTTAACGTTGCTTACCCTACCTTTACCTGCCGTCTTGGATAAAGTCTTATGTCAGTCTCACTGACATCATTCATTAAATGTATCATCATAATGGTGATTTAGCCAGAGGAGTTTCATGGTGACCTGTGACGAAGCTATAGCAATTAGGGCTGCAACGATTCTTCGAGTAACTCGAGTAACTCAATTACAAAAAATGATCGAGGAATTTCCTCGGCCTCGAAGCCTCTTTTAATTAAGTTTAAAGTTTTGCACGGATTCTTTTTAGTGTGATACAACGTGCTTACGTCACAGGCTGTGCGTCCCCTACAAAGCGGAAGAAGACGGAGCGAGCTTTGGGTAACGTGTGTGGACAGTGAATACAGCGAAAATGAGCAAACGCAGCAAAGCAAAAGTAATAGGAGGAATAGGATAAAGTATGTTTTATCCGATTACTCGATGAATCTATGGAATATTCGATAGAATACTCGATTACCTAAATATTCAATAGCTGCAGCCCTAATAGCAATGTTTCCTTGACTTTTAAAGGTCCAGTGTGTAACATGCAAGAGGCTTTATTGGCCCAATAGACAAACCATGTAGAGTATGTTTTGCAATTTGAAGTGGAAACTTATTATGCAGACAAAGAGGTGTGACATTCTTTTTGGTTTGTGAAGGCCACTGATGTGCTTGAGAAAGAGAGGGGTGAGTGGAGGAGTCTGCAGGCTCAACATTACATGTCGCTAATTAGGTAAAAATAGTGGGAAAAATAGAGGAAGACTTTTGCTAATGGCATTAAAAAGTAGATAATACTTATTAATACTTATTTTTGCTCTGACATTGTAAATATCGGCACCAAATGTCATTTAAATCTGTTAAACAGCTGTTAGGACATTGCCCTAAAAAAATGAAATTATATACATGCATATATATGTATAGATACACAGTATATATAAATTTGTTCTACGAATTTTATAATAAAGCTCTTTTTTGACTCTAGGATGTTTCTGGACAGGTATTTAAATCACATAATTTTTTGAGGAAATTTATATGACCAAATAAATGCGTCCATTAACGTATTTTGCTGCACTGCGGAGTCACTCTTATTAATATGTGTGCCTGAAAATGCCCTCAGGGCAGTGCATTAGCGGTGGTGTTGATCAAGCCATGTTGGTAATGTTGCAGCACAAAAGCTTTTCAGGCTAATTACTTATTCCCTTTGGCCTAATGCTGCAGCATTAGCCTCTGTGTCTCTATTATAAAGTATATAGTCAAATGAGTGTTACTTGAACCATGTGTTATTATGTGCAGATTGAAGAAACTTGGCCTGAAGCCTCAAAGCTCCGCATCAGGGTGATTTGTCACAGCAACTCCACTGACGGGGGAATTTGTTTCATAAAGATCTACGAACCACCAACAGCAAACATGCAGTCACATTTAAAGCATGTAATAGAACATGAATTATTCACCAGCCTGCATTGTAAAACAATAACTACAATACAGCCTATATACATAAAGCTAATCTCATTTTCATATCTGAGTTGCACTTTACATATCTGACTTGACTGTTTCATTATTTTTGCTCTTCTCCGTCTTTCCTCGCAAGCTCCCCAATTTTCACTGAGATGAAGCAATACATAAGTCCCGTCTAAAGGTCACCGCTCACTCCAGTGTGACTGCTGCCAGTATGGTTGCTGTGGAGACGTGGGACGCAACTGAGCAGCGGGTGATTCACTCCACACTCAACAGACCACATCACTGCCTCCATCTGTCTGCTGTGTCAGTGACTGAGTGCCCTCGTCTGCAGAAGAGAGAGGCCGTTGATCTGATGCGGACAGGCGTCCTTTAAAAATGTTGAGCACACTGCGCAGGGTGCATGCTATCTGACTGATAGACAATATGGAGGAGAGGGGTAAACACAAGTCCCTTAACTCATACTCTGTCCATCTGTCCATCCATGTGGGACTTCAGTGTCCACACAAAGGGGTGGGTCCACGATGAGTAGTCGTTTGTCTTGTTTTGTCTTGTTACTGTGTTTTAAAAGACAATAAAATCTCTGAGACTTGTCAGTTATTTTAAGGCAGGCATCTGAGCGTACTTATTAAACTGGTCACGTGGAACAGGTTTAATACAGAGAGGGGTATTGTGCAGTGGTGTCAAACTCATTTAAATAAAGTTTTAAGATCTGTATCCTTTTTTTACACAGAAAATAAGCTAAATATCAGAACTTCTAACTATAGTGTGTAGCTTTGAAAAGTTTCAGAAGCGGACCTGGACATTCAACAGTTTGTTGGGGGATAAATGCTTACTGCAACCATGTAGTGGCTGGTTGGGTCACATGCAAGATCCAACAAAGTTATGCAGAGCCCCTGGCAGTGTTTTGGTAATTACTAAGAATTCCTCATGGGGGCGACAGACGTTCCACACTGGAGCTTTAAATTGAAAGACGTGATTTTGCTGAAGACAACCATCTGTTTTGTTTTATCATTTCATCTTTTGTTATTGCTTTTTTTTCAGCAGTTGTACTTATTGTGGACAATTTTCTTTGTAATATAAAATTAAAATGCTTTTAGTTTGATTCGTGAAACTAGAGGCTGTAACACCCTCCTCTGTCTTTTTAAGTACAGCAGTGCCTAATGATCTGTAAGGCGGCAGTCAAAGAAATATAATCACCTACACAATTAACACTCTTTTGAACTAGGAATTAAAGCGGTTTTACAAGTTGCAACTCTGCAGCAATACTTTAGATTTTGTGATGGATAATCACAGACGTGTTTGTCGAAAACACAGTCTTGCTTTGATGTTTGTTCCAAACAATTATCTAACAAACAAGATTAATGCAAAAGAGGCAAGTTTATTTCTCTGTGGAGTAGAGCAGACATCAGAACAGAAAACAGAGGCTTTCTCTTGGTTACACACACACACACACAC
>JAFBJR010000258.1:7761359-7849703 GCA_016785285.1 Brachirus orientalis | reverse complement strand
GATATAATTTTTGGTTTGGTTATTTTTGTTTGACATCCCAAAATACCCACTTTATGAGAAAATACATGTCAAAACCAAGAAGCATCAACAATCCGTATTTTGCCCATGCATCGTCATTCCCCAGGCATTTTGTATATTTAGTAATGTTTGACCGATCAAAATCAGAATACTTTCTCTATTGCACCAAAAACAAAAAAAAGTAACAAACAAGTTTAAAAAGAGTTTTAACAGACAAAAGCAACAACAGGATACTCCACATAATTCAGAAGATTAAATGCCATTTAAAATAAAAGCAAAAGAGCCAAAACCCAAAAATATCTTATACATCTAAAGCCATAAAATTGTTCACCGTATATATTACATTTATTTTGGTTTGAAGACACAGGCAGGAGTTGTAATGAAACATTTTTACGAGTAAACAAATGGCTCTTATTTTTCCCCTGACTTGTGTATGAGTGTCTAGTTATTACATCAGGGTCAGAATGTACAGTATTTTTGGGATGTTGATTGTCGTTATCAGACACTGAATCCTGACCCAATCAACCAGGTTGACATTCAGAAAGGTAATTAAAACACCTTCCTTTGAAAATACACTAAATCTCTAACGTGTAAAGAAGTAGCAGTGGAAAAAACCTGCTGGGAATTGTAGTTTGGTTACATACTGTACCTCTGCTGCTGTATTCTGTTTTTGCAGCTATCAAGGCCAAGAGTTCTACATATAAATGAATACACGTGTGCAATTTCACATGTGCACATGTGCTGGCTTTGCTTCACAGATCTGATTCTACTGTAAAAATGCATGTTTATCGATTCTGTCTTGACGGCTCTCAGTTGCAGGCATCCTTTAAAAAGCCAGCAGTTCCCCTGGTGACACTCGGTGGTGGATCACAGTGAAGCGCTTCTACATACACATGGGTGACATAGAGATGGAGGTGGGACGCACTGCACAAGTCTTCACTGCAGAGAGGATCAGACTTTAATCTGAGTGAGAGCAGAAGGGTTTGTGGATGTATGTGCTCTGCCTTTGTGTGTGCAGATTTACGAAACACGCAGTGAACATACAGTAGTTGGGTCTGCAGGGAGATTCTGCACCGGCTGCTGACGTACAACAAGCTCCGGGACTCGCAGGCAAATCATTCAGAGCAGAAAAGGAGAAACATTTCTACAGCGCTGGTGTTTGACTGCTGCATATAATATCAAGCTCCAGTGGCTTTGTGATCTGCCTCTTGATTGGATTTTATGTAACATTGGACTATATTGATATTACTTCTGTTCGGCTTGATGAAAAGTCTATTTAAGTTTGGGGGTTTGCAAGGAAAAAGTTGATTTCTTTTTTGCTGTGTTTTGGCTCTTCCAAAGAGCAGCAGCTTTAGCATTTATTTATACAAATTATACTTTCATTTTATGACATTTCTGTGACACCTGCAAAGCCTACTTCCCCCCAAGGTAAATATTAGTGGAACATTATTTTTGGGAAATGCCAGCGTCTGAAATGGTCAACTTCAAATCTGTCCATTGTCTACCACTTACTCCTCCACATGAGCGTCACAGGGCTACTGGTGCCAAAACCAGCTGACACGGGACAAAAGGAAGGGTCACACCCTGGACAGGTCGGCGGTCGGCCACAGGGCCAACACACAGAGACAAACAAACATTCACTCAGGAATTGAATATACTAATCAATATAATTGTTTTGATTATATTTACTTTAGACAAGGGCATTGTCTTGTCTGCTACACAGATATAATGGCATTCATTCTGGTATTTGAAGGCCACCGTAGTTCCCTGAAGCGTTTGGGAGAAGGGATGGGTGAGTGGAAAGTCTTCCATTTGTTACAATCTGCAGTCCCACCAGTAGATGTCACTAATTCTTAAACAATGGACCTTTAAGCTCTTAAGCTCAGCTACTTATTTGTTGTGCGACGCAACAATGGAGTGAGTCTTTCAATCACAATGAGCATTTTTCTCCTGTCATTAATTATATGCATGGGAAATGCCAAACTGAAGGGTCAAATGTCTAATGCGAGGATGTACTTTATATAAAAGCTAATGTTGCTAGTGAATTTGTAATCCACTATGTAGTAGAGATCAGCCTGCACTGTAACTTATTTGTATTCCAAATGAAACTAAGGCCTTGTCCACACGAAAAAGGAACTTCCATTGTACATTTTTCTTTTTCAATCTTAAAAACTAAACACTGTAGGACATTAGCAAGGAGATATGAAGATAGATAGATGGACAGAAAGCTGTTGCAATGCTGTAAGAAAATAACATTTTAAACGTTAGCTGTTCTGTATAAGTGAGATGTTCCATTGCCGTAATTTAACACATAAGGACACATCAGTCAGTGAAAGACCTTTGTCCTCACCTGCCTCGTCATTTCTGTCCTCTGTCAACGTCCTCCTTTACTTCTGCCTCCTTCTTCTCCAATTTTTTTTGCCAACATTGACCTATAAATTTTATAACTTTCTCCATCTCCCGCTCTGATATAGCAGTTCGTCTGTGTGCAGCCCCATCCCTTTGCCATCGATTGTAAATGTCCCGCTGCCTCACTGTGCACATTCAGCACTTTTTGAGATGATCAGCTGTTCCTCTCGGTCATAGATCAAAAACAGGCTCCTCGCCTCAGGGAGGGTCGCATGGAGCAAACAACTGCAGTATGGATGTGTATCATGGGGACTTTTTTAACATCCATGTAGCTGTACATGTACGAACATGATTACAATTTAACATGGCCCCCTGACCTTATCTTCATTTTTTTGTCTCACATTTGAAAAGCTCTTTGTGCTTGAGCAACAACTTTTGTCTAGCCACTTCTTAACAGAGCTTCAGTTACTTTGCATCTGCTTGTTATTGCAAAAACAGAACCACAGTGTTGGCCAGCTCTAAAGTGACCACTGCTGTTAATCCTGGTGTGGTTCATCGCTATCCAACGTTTCCATATTTGGAGTTTTTAATTGTTTTTACTTGTGTAATTTGGCGGTTAAGTGCACAGTCACATTATGAGGCTCATAAATGATCAGATTTCTGAGTCGGTTTTGGCAAATACAAGTTCAGGATAGTTCAGTATATTCATAAGGATATATACATATATTTATCATATAGGTTATTGTGTTATTATATTGTATTACTTCTTTGTTTGTTTTATTTGGTAATTTATGTCTTTCTTCCTTCCTTCTGAAACTGGAAAACTGAGACCAGTAACTCCTCAGGAAAATGTTTACTGACATTCTACATCAATTCAGAAGTAGAAACTACTCAAAGTTCTTTTTTGCAAAACAGCAGTGGCCACCCGGTGGCTATGTGAACTTCCTGATTGGCATTAATTTACTTACAAATCAGTGTGTCTCCCCTGGTATGTCACTATAGATTTATTTTTTTATATATAAAATGAAAATGTATTACTACAGCTCCTCCATTGTAGGAAGAAGTCTCGAAACAGCAGAACAACACAACAGTATCCCACGTAACAGGGAATGAATCCAACAGGGAACGCCTCCAGCTGCTCTCTGCTCTGAACCTACACATTTTCAATCTACGCACATTTTCCATCTCCACCTTTCTACCTCCTGTTACCAAGAGAGGCACTTACTCACACAATACAGTACATTCTCCACACAAACATGTACACACAGAAAACGGATTTAGTGGTACATTAAAGTCATGACCTCTGCTATACTGTTCGCTGTGAGAAAACAAAATTAGCCTCTACAGGTACTGGTGCCCAAGGAGTCATGTTCCCTTTATTTCAGCTGCTTCTATTATCTATACTGTTTTGTTTGGTGGCTACCAGCAGCCAGTCCCAGCTGACGTTGGGCCAGAGTCCATTCCATTCAGATTCCAAATACACCCATTCACGCTCTCATTCACATTCCAACTAACCAAACCCTGCAAAAAAAAGATGCAAATGACCAGGAGCCAGGTGAAAATACAATAACAATTCTGGTTAATTTTGCACTAACACCAATTAGTGATAGTGAGTTTGACATATTGTATTAAACCCACCCTTTTTACACACCAGTGGTGAATACACACAGGTCGGGTGCAGGAGCAGTGCACCCGACCTCTCTGCACCCGGGGAGCAAATAAGTGCTGCCTTGCTCAGGGGCACCCAATCCCCACCAATTCGGGGATGTGGCTCAGCGACCTTCCGGTTATGAGCCCATTTCCTTTCCCCTTGGCCATGCGCTGCCCCAGGAGCAGTTGAATGAGGCAGTAACATAGTCAGGGCCCGAGATATGGACACGTATCAGCAGACTCATACGTAAGCAGAAGCAACAAAGGCCTTGGAGAAAATCGGTGCGTTTATGTCACGGCACACAGGAGTTGTTGATCCACTGCTGCTTCCATCAGGAAGTAAACAAGTGTTGTTTTGTGAATTTGCTGTTTGAAATCCTTAAATGTTTAGATTTACCACAAATGTACCAAACCAGGCAGAAGTAGACGAGCAGCTTCTCTCTATAGACTTTGGTGCAGGAAAAGTGAGCAGTTTACAGAGCAGAGCACTGTTCGCACTGACTGTGTGTCAGTGCCTCATACAACCACACCTCAAACGCGAGTTGTTGAATTTGAGTTTCTTTTTGTGCTTCCACATTTTAACTAGTCTGACTCAGAAATCCTTTCTGGCTTAAAACAGCGGAGAGAAAGTCATCACTCTGCTTACATAAATTTGAAGAACTTAAATTAGATCAGTCATTCCTCTCTGACCAACTCACGGGCACAAACATGTTATGTCTTCCATCTGTCCTTTCATTTCTTGCGAGTTTAGACAAAGCGGTGAAATAAATTCCACTGGCCACCCACGCGTCTTTAAAAAAACTGCAAAGTATGAGCAAACTGTGAATGTCATCATCAGTGGTGCATGTTAGTGAGCACCAAGATCAACCTACCACTCTGTCATAGGCCTGTGTGTTTGAAAAGATCAAGCCAAGAGACACTTAAAGATGTTAATAAAGGATGGACATGGTCAGTAATCCTGTTTATTCAGTTTACCTGTTGTGTAGGACGCTGCTATTTATGTGACAAATCCTATATTTCTGCACCGGCTCCCAAAAATGCAAAAAACAGTCCAATCTGGTGGTTTTTTGAGCACAGCCACAGACACAAAGCCACAAAGTAATCTCACTGTAAATCTACACTTAAAAGTCTTGTTTGCATGTGGTGGCATTTTCTTTAAGCTCGGCAGAGTTTACATCATTTGGCTTGTGGGCTGAAACTGGACCACCAGTATTAATAAATATAAAAATAAATAATATCTGGCCCGGTAGATTAATTCAAAAATCCAATTTTTTTTAAAATGATTTGCTTATCTTCACAAAATGACAGTCATGCAGAATTCAGTGCCTTTAATCATAAAAAAACGCTGAACTGGGTGAAAGAGGTGTTTTAAGACACCAGTAACAAATTCAAGTTACTTTTTTTAAACCAATATATTTGGCATTTATTGTATAAAATCGAATAGTGTAGATTTGAAGTAAAAAAAAAAGTTAATAGAAATAAATTGTTTTTGCCTGATTAAAAAAGAGGATGTACCATTTTGACCTATCAACTTTACGTACATATTTTATCATTCTATCAAATCCTCAAGATGCATCATGCAGTGATGTTTGCCCTATTAATTTGTCAATAAGGGTTTGTTTATCTGCATTTACATAGCTGCTTTATTAGGTAAACCCGTTAAGTTGCCTTTCAGTGTTAATATACTGTATTTTTTATCAGCAGATCACATGGAAGCAACTCAATGCATGTAGGAATGTAGATGATAGATACAGTAGATAGATAGATAGATTTTTGCATTGTATAATCCAATAACAGGAGATCAACACTCGCTGGCCACTTTATTAGGAACATACATTGACAACTAATAAAGTGGCAGCAGTTCCTGAAACACTCAGACCAGCAACAACAACCAGATTCAATTTCCCTTACACCTCTTTTTTTCTCATATTTTCTGCAGTGACTTGCCAAATATGTGCATAAGAAAATAAATAAATACATAAAAAAAAAATTCTTCATCCACAGCCCAGTTTGGTAAAAAGCATTTCAGTAGTTTGCTTTCACTTTCTGTCTGTTATCGCACAGGCGCAGACATGTGCATCTGAAAAGGATGGGCGCCTTTTTTCCGGTCAGGCTGCCACAACAGACATGAACCACATCCATTTTGAGAACAGGGGGAGTGATTTCAGGCCCGGAGCTCGTCCCCTTCTCTTTGGTGACTGCATGGGGACATTTTCAAATCTACGGTTTCAGAGGTTCTGGAGAAGGAAAGTCTCTGTAGAGACTATGAAATCCTCTGTGTCCGCAAGAATTAGGAGATATTTAAGCAAAAGAGTCAAACTAAACTGGATGAAGAGAACTGAAGAGACTTCAGGATGATTTCCAGGGCAATTTTATTTAATGTTGTGAACCAGGGTTCAGCAAATCAAATTTAAGACTTTTAAGACCTTTCTAATGCCAATTAAATTTAATGTGATGCACTACCATAACAATTTGAGGTACATAAAGGAGTTCTTTAATGCTGAGAGAAGGCCTGCAGCAGTGACTGTTTCAGTGAGCTAGATGGTTCATCTTGGCCTGTTTTTAGATATTTTTACAAGTTTAGATATTTCAAGGGCTTTTACCCCCCAGCAGCTGCTACTTTCAGTCAAAACCACAGTCAGGCAAATATGCAGTTTAAGTAAATTTAAATTTAAATTATGAAATCCTCTATAACGTGAGCCATCAATCGCATATTTACTGCACAGTGACGTTTGTGGTGTTAGCTGTCTCTCTCCTTTTGACAGAAGCTGTTTTCGTCTGATTAGATTTCCCCTCTTTCATCTGCTTTCCGTCTGTCGTTCTGTCTTTCGTTGTGTCAGGAAATATTGCCTCTTCGCCTTAAGACAGTGCAATGCAGCGGGGGCACTTACCTGAGGCTAGAAATCACAGAGAAAGTCAGTGACTTTGATAGAAAGCGAGTCACTATATGAAGGACAAATGATGTTTTGACTTACGGAGCCACAAGGGTCAAATTCTGAACTGTCCCTTTTGCAAATTACTGTAAGTGCCACAATGAAACATCGGTTTCTATCTTTGTGGAATTTTTGATCCTTGTTTACACTGACTGTGCACATATACCTGCTCACAAACATGAGATTCGATATTTTAAATGTCTGCTTTTATAAGAAGATTCAAAATTGACCAAATGAATATTTATTGTGGATGAATTATAGAATATACCTGCAAGCAATTTTTTCGTCTCTGAAATAACTTGAACTCACAGTCATTGACCTGAATGTTACCCAGGGAAACTCCCAACTGTGAAGACATTGAGCTCATTTGGCGTTTCAATATTTTTTCTCTGCCTTAATGACATATGACTTTTCATTGCTTTTTATCCTTATATTCACCATAATTACCGACAAAGGCTCAGGGATCCACAGCTTCTCCATTGCCTCGAGGACTCAACAAAGGAGACCTTTTAACATCCTCAGACATTTGCTGCACTGAAGCAACAGTGACTTGGCCGAATGATGACATGCTGGCTATGACTCACATCTTGACCCGCTGTAAACAACTGTTTATTATAATTCACTAAAAAGTATTGCATTAATTCTTCTCATGTCAAAAATGTGTATGTTTCGTATTTTTAGACACATTATTTCAGGCTACTGTTGAGGAAAAAATGACCAGCCTCCCTCTGAAAATGTCATTGTTTTATAAGTAATTTCCTAGTTTTCCTAGTTTTGTTTTCGATGCTTCCATTATTTGACTTTGCACACAGAAATTAAATTATTCCACAAAACTAAAAACTACCAGGGTCAAAATTATTAGCCTCCTGATGCTAATAGTCAATGATGTCTCCTTGTTGCTGGATAACAGCCTGCAGTGGTTTGTTGTAGTTTTCAACAAGTCTCTGACTCGTCTCCTGAAGAATCCCAGCCCATTCTTCTTTGGCAAATCTCTCAAGCTCCTCCAGATTCGATGGCCTTCTGGCATGGACCTTGGTCTTCAGTTCACCCCAAAGGTGTTCAATTGGATTTTAGTCAGGACTTTGTGCAGGCCAGTCAATAACGTTGGAGCCACCGGGAGCCACGTATGTTTTGGGTCGTTGTCGTGTTAGAAGACAAAGTGACGACCCAGACCCAGTTTTGCTACTGACTGCTTCAGGTTTTCTTTCAAAATCTTCACATATCCTTCTTTCTTCCTGATTCCTTCCACCTTGATGATATTCCCAGTTCCAGACTCACTGAAACATCCCCACGGCATAATACTCACACCACCATGTTTGACTGCGGGGACACTGTTCTTTGGGTTATACACCTCTCCCTTGTTTGTCCAAACATAAGAAATGTCTCTGTGGACAAAGACTCTAGTTTTGTCTCATCTGACCAAAAGACATGCTTCCAGTATGAATAATATGTGTTAAAATTCTTTGTTCTGTCAAACACCTTTAAAGCAATGAAATTTTCATTTATTGCAAATTTTAACAGATTTTAGTTTGTTGTTGTTTTTTAATTCTGTAAAAGAAAACGTGTGTCTTCATCCACTGCTGCTGACAAATAATGGGAGTAAGTTTCACAAAAATAGGCAGTAGGTGATGCCAAAGCACAGGTCACCACAGACGAGAGATATGAAAGCACTAGTGTATGAGGTAAATAAGAACATTTGTCTGTTACTGTTGTGAGATTTGCTTCTTGCAAAGTCTAAGGAATGTTTTGTTTTTTCCTCATCTGTCCAGTACCTCTAACCTTGTTGTCTTGCTTTTTCGCAGTAAAACATTTTGCTGCCTGCCTGTGTTGGACCCTCCTCACATACTGTATCATCTCTCTTTTCTGCCCCTGAACTGCTTTAACTGTGTCTGCCGAGAAAATGAAATTCCCTGGAATGTGCAGAGCTGAGTTGGTTATGACCCTGTCACGGAAACCACCCCGGGCTGGATATCACCAGAATTATCTCTAATATCTGTCATATTCCCTCGAATTTGAAAAAAAAAATGAGAAAATGGAAAATATGAGTACATTCCCTTAAAAATATACAATCTCTTTCAGCCATAAAAAAAGAGCTGCTGTGATATGGATATGCCATGTTTATTTGGGAGACGGTCACGTTATTACAGATGTCTTGGTCAATGATGCTCAACAGTTTTTACTCCAAAGTGACAAGAGACTATGGGAAGCTCTGTATCTGCCTACAGGTAATTGTCATTGCTCTGTCATCTCATATTCTGGCTGAAGCATGGCAGGTGTGCGTGTGTGTGTGTTCCTCACAGTTTTAAAGGGCTTTTTCTGTGTTAAGACTTGTTTTCAGGGCTAGGGCTAGAATGGGGTTTAGGTTAGGGTTAGGGGCTAAGGAATGTATTATGTCTACAAGGGTCCTTACTTTGATAGAAGCACAAACGTGTGTGTGTTCTTGTATTGGTATTTTTGTGAGGACTAAAACACCAAAACCAGAGGCAGTGAGGACATTCTGTCATCCCTGTAAAGAGCTTTTTGAGGGTTTAGACCTGGTTTCAGGGTTAGGGTTATGGCACTGGTTTCGGTCCAAATTAATGAAAATCAAGGCAATATTAAAGACTGCGCAGATCTGAGTCTGAGTATGAGTGTGTCCGTGCGCGTGTGTGTACAGGCACCAGCCTGTTTGCGCGCCACCTCTCCATCAGTGCGGGTGCACGAGTGTCCGCAAAGCTGTAGACTGCTCCTCTCCAGGCGCGCAGATTAGACCCATCCACAAAGTTTGCCGAGCTGAAACCAAGACACGCAGACAAAACAAGCGTTAACAGGCTGAACAATAACCAGGAGCGCGCGGTGTTTTTTTCCATCTGCAAACATATACATTCAGTTCATCTTAAAGGGCGCGTTGACAAAGGTGAGTAACCTTGTGTTATCTTGTGTGCGTGTTTATCTCCGACTGTTTTCCATCACACTCTCGTGAACCAAAGTGAACATTGTCTTTTGCCCGCAAAATTCTGATGAATCATATATTTTTCCCTCATTTTGAATCGATAATAAATGTTGCTTTACGCGCGTCATTGTGGCTCCGACGCACAAATGCCATCCATCCTGTCCACGTCGTCTTCATCGCTGAAAATCAAGTGATTATATTCTCCGCTCTTTTTATTCCACTTGCACTCAGCCTAACAGACAGGTGTAACGATGGATAGCACCCCGGTGGAGATTTTCAAAGCTGACAATAAGTGCCTCTCTGCGCCGCTGGACGACTGCCCAGCCAATTCCTCAGCTTGGATGTCCGGATACTCCGAGAGCCGCAATGTGAGCCAGGACGAAAGCTGGGAGACGGAGAGCATGTCTCCCATCATCCCCATCATCACCGCCGTCTATTCAGTGGTGTTTGTGGTCGGTTTGCTGGGCAACTGCCTCGTCATGTATGTCATAATCAGGTGAGGTCGACCTCTAAGTCGCTGTCAACGTTTTGCCTAAACTGTCTATAAGTAAACATAGGAAGGAAAGAGGAAATGTTCTGTGAAATGCAAAATATCAGTTGTGTGCATGGACTTTTGAGGGAATGGCAACATTGAAACAGTTGCTGTTTTGCAGAAATTGCAGCTTGAATGCAACTTTGATCATTATTATTCTAAGACAGAATTTACCACAAATAAATAAATGAAATAGAGAATAGAAAATGAATAAACTGTCTTTCTAAATGAGCCCTTACCGGGTCAAAGGGCAGAAGAACTGGGGTCTATATGTGCAGGTCTATGCAAATATTGCATTATAATGTTATTGCCTGTGGAGAATTCATGAATGCACTCTAGAGACTGAATCCCCCAAAGAAACAAGAGCTGCTGCTCTGATATCCACTCGTGCCTCAGGTTTTTTGTAAGCAAATGGTTAAAAGAACATGTGAAGTAAATAAACCTTTACCAAAAAATAAATAAATAAAAACTGGAGTTGCATTTTGACTGAGGAAGTCTTCAGATTAATGCTACCATTTATCATCCGACAATGAAAGCATCAATCATCACAGGGCAGAATTGATTTCTGCCTCTTTTGGTGTTTAAAAAGTTTCCAAATTTCCCTCCAGACCTCCGAAATATAACAACAACATACACTAAATCAACCCCACACTCTGGTGGACATGGAAGCCTATTAATTATGGTTAAAACCAGTGGTACATTTATCAAGCCAATAGCCTGCTGCTCATTGGCTGTTATTTATGGCGTATGAGATCAACAAATCTCTGCTGTGAGGTGAAATGCAGCAGTGCCATCCAGAGTGCTGCGGTCCACAGACAACAATTACCTCAAATCAGACAGATTGCATCGTCTGTCGGTAGAAGCCAATTTTATTACTTAACTTCCAGGAATTACTGTACGCTTTTCTGTTGAGCTGTTCCGTGGAGAGCAATTTACCTCAAGGAAGAAGATGGTTCGTGTTGATTAAACTGAAATTACTCTCATACTTATTCAAGACAGGCCATTAAGCCCGAACCCCAACCCATTACAATATGTCATTATATTTTACCGGAAATGACATTATTACTCTCCAATCGTTGATCCAATCCAATATGTTAGAGTTGCTCTGAGCAATTTTATTGTCACTTCTAACAGTAGAAATGCAACACTTGTGGTGATGAATGCACTTATCAACCAACTTTCAACTCTACAGAACAATTTTGCAACGTCCAGCTGCTACTTTGATGGTTTGGAATTTAACATGGACTCTGACACAGCAGCTGTGCCTGCTGCACTGACCAACAACCTGATGCAAATCAGCATACACCTGATGTAATTGGTGCAGCAAATTGTTAAAGGAGATGGTGGAGACCCAAACAGAGCAACAATACTTGCTAATTTGTGTACTGACTTGACACTTATAGTACTTTTACATGACATTAGAGAGAAAGAAAAAGAAATCATTGTTTCAGTATGACTAAATCTGACTTTTAAAATACATGTAAACATGTTAGTCTGACTTGGGGCCACAACTAATGATTATTTTCATCATAAATCAATCTGTCAGTTATACTCTCGATTAATCGAGTACTTGTTTGGTCCATAAATTGTCAGAAAATGTTGAAAAATGTTCATCCATGACTACCAAACCGGGAAAGGATGTGGGGAGCTACAGAGGAGATGTCAGCATCTGTCGTCTCTTGGGTGTTTTTGGAGGCTCATTTGGTTCTTTTTTGTCACACAGAGGGTTGATGTCTCCGTCCGCACATGTTGCATGACACTCCCTTGGTTCTGACATGTCGCTGTCCAAGGCACACAAAACACCTTCCCATTTTCTTTCATTTTTCTTTGTGTGCTCTGACTGTGTTGTCTGTACACGCTGTGGATTTGTGACTTGTGCCATCACGGAATATGCAGGCTTGAGGAAGGTTTTGACTGCTTGTGTAAAGTGTTGCAGCTGATGGTAAGCTTGATTCTTCTGGATTTTACACTTACTGCGTCTGATTTGTAAAGTCGCTGGTAAGAGGTTTTTTCAGGTTTTCTGTTTTAGTGAAGTGCATGGCACGTTCTCAGACTTCAACCTCCCGTTGTATGAAAGCTATGAGCTCTGGAACCTTCATCTCTTGACTTGAGCCTCTTCCCTGTACATATGCCAGAGCTAAATCATCTGGGATCTAGAACAACATGGGGCATGACAATCCTCCATATGTGTCTGAAACTACTGGAGATTCCAAGCCTCGGATCTGGACTTCACACTCATCGTGAAGCTTTCCTAAAGCCTTTATGTCTGACGGTCTTTTCTGTTTTACTTAGCTCGCTGTTTTTATGGATAGAAGCTTCATACTGGTCCCCAAATCCATGCCACGCTGATATTTCACCGTCAGATTTGTTAATATACAGTGTGGGTAACAAGACTGTGGATCTACTTGCACTTGACCTTACATCATCCAGTCTAGATGAGCTCCGTTCACCCTCCGTTCAGCTTCCAACTTCTTGAGCTTTCCAGAGGTCAATGTTGACCTGAAAATCCATTGATTCTGTTACATGCGCTTCCATTTCGTCCATCGGTATCTCCTTTTCAATAACACGTTCTAATTCCTGGAGATTAATTTCCTTCGCAGTCAATATGGACAGTAGCTCTTGCAGGCGATCACGACTTTCATTATGCTGGCGAGTTTCCTCTTCAGTTGTCTGCAGTAACTTCATTACAGATGCTCGTATAACTCCACGCTCCTGTTTCAGCCTCTGTAAATACTTGTAAATACTTATTGATTAGCTCGTGACAGCTATCGGCTATTTACTATAGCAGTCTCGGGTTTTGGCACAAAAACTTAACTGTGACTGCTTCTACAAAAATGAGTGTGATGTCACTTCATGTTTTTCTTGCTTTTACTGAATTAATTAATGAAGAACTCAAGAGCTGAAAAACGTGGTAGAATCTCAGCTTCAACGAACATTTCTTCTTCCTTTTATGATCAAACATTGTCATCTGTGTGACTCACAGATGCCACCTAGCAGTCTGAATGAATTACTTCATTTAGTTTAACTTTCTCCAATGTCTTGTTTTGTCCACAAACCAAAATTATTAATTTTTTTTACGATTGTCTTTGTTATATGGAGCAAATAACCCAGAAAATATTCACAATGAAGTTTAAACTCAGAAAACATGTTTTAATTATTGAATAAAGGCTCAACATAGTCAATTATCAAAATAGTTGATGATTAATTTGGTTATCAATTATTAATCAATGAATCATCGCAGCCCTAGTGTGACTGATTTGTTATGTTATTTTACATTTCGGGTTTTCCAAATATTAAACATATGAGAGATTAGATTTTTATTAAAAAAAATTAATCTTTTTTTAAAAAATTAAAAAAAAGATTTTCATTATATTGAAAAGTGGGGTGTGTCTGACTCCTTTTCTCATAGACTTAACATGCAAATGGACTTTTGCAGACAGTACAGTGGCCTCATGATGGCTATTTAAGATATTTCAAATTTCAGGCACTTCTGCATTCCATTCTCCATTAATTCTCCATTCCAGGAGACAACATCCATTTTTATTTACAGCTAATGCTTTTTCTCCCCCATTATGCTAATTTAAGCTGATGGGCTGCAGCGTCTGATAAAAGATGACAGTGGTGTTTTATTTTCTCTGCAAATTTGCTGTCAGCTTTCTAAAATTTTAGAAACGTGAATCTGTAATGTGATAATATGTGTGGAATTCAAGGTTTATTGTGTAAGAATTAGGGATATCTAGTGGACACTCTAACAAATGGAGGAATCGTGCACAAATGTACAAGTCGCTCCTCTTTACTGCTCCCTCTGCCACTTCCTCCTTCTTCTTTGTTGGATAATGTGTCAGATTCATGTGGAACGGAGCCGTTTTTCTTTGTTTTCATCACAAACCTCTGCTTTAAAATGTGAAATGTTTGTTTGTCCAGGCCTCTGCAAGATGTACATACTGTATAAAGGTTTTTCTCTAAGGCTATAGAAACCAAATAATTTTTATTGTTAAGCGATTATCCGCCTATCAAAACATACTAATGTGTAGATTACGGCTGAAAAAATACTTGATTAATTGATTACTAAATTAATTATCAACTATTTTGATTTCTTTTTTGTTTTGTTTTTTCATTATTAAAACAAATTGTATGATTTTTCATATTTTTTAAATATTTTCTGGTTCCTTTGCTCCATATAACAAACAAATCATTTGGTTTGTGGACAAAAAAAAACATTTGAGAAGACTTAAAGATTTAAAGAATGGATCAGTATTTTTCAGAATCGATAATGAAAATAATTGTTAGTTTCAGCTCTAGTAGTATATAACATTTCTGCCACTAAAACTTCCTAAATGTTATAAACTGGACCTTTAAGGATTTTATCTGTGATTCTGTCTGTAGTGAAACTGTACCAAATAATAGATATCACCTCCTGTGAGCCATAACAAATTTGTGTAGTTCTATGAATCAGAATATTTGAATTTTTAGTACCTAATTTTATCTCAGTGCTACAGACGCCACAAATTGTAAGAATTAAAACTTCAAATTAAACATTAGACTTTGTGCAACTCATCACTTAGTGCTTTAATTCTCCTTTAATGTAATGAAGTGAAAACAAGTTGATTACACATGGCCAGCAATCAGCAGCATACTGGCAAAATTACATTACTTATTCAAGGAGGCAGAGATGGATAATGTTTAATTCATAACGAGTCAGGCAGAAAGTCTTTCTGCAGCCAGTCAAATAATGTGTGGCTGTAATGACAGCCTGGACGGATGGCAGGCTCTGAACGTTGCTCCATTTATGGACAGTCTTGTGTTGTGCGTGTTCAACAGGTACACAAAGATGAAGACAGCCACCAACATTTACATTTTCAACCTTGCACTCGCCGATGCCCTCGTCACCACCACCATGCCCTTCCAGAGCACCGACTACCTGCTGAACACCTGGCCCTTCGGCGAGGTGGTTTGCAAGGTCTTCATCTCTATTGACTACTACAACATGTTCACCAGTATCTTCACTCTCACCATGATGAGCGTGGACCGCTACGTGGCCGTGTGCCATCCGGTAAAAGCCCTGGACTTCCGCACCCCGATCAAAGCCAAGATGATCAACGTGTGCATCTGGATCCTGTCCTCAGCCGCAGGGATTCCTGCTTTTATTCTGGGTGGCACACAAACAAACAGCGGTGAGGAAGTGCTTTAACCATCCTCCACTTTAAAGCTTAAATGATTCTGTCAATATTCATCAAATTCAGGCATGTATTAAAACTAATAGGTTAAAAGCAGGAAAGGACTGTCAAGTCCATCCATCACTTTTCCATTAGTCAGCATCAAGAAAATTTCACTTTAGAGTAGAGTGATCCCTCTGGAGCAGATGGGTTGCTCCATAACAGCTTGTTAAACAGATAACAAAAAGGCACAGAGTGGAGTTTTATTTATAATAAAGTACAAGTGCACTTCATCACTTTGTTCACATTTTTAATTTGTCTGTCTTTCTCTCCTCCTGCAGGCATCACTGAGTGTGCCTTACAGTTCCCAGAGCCGTACGTGTACTGGGACACGCTGATGAAGGTATGTGTGTTTGTCTTTGCCTTCGTCGTGCCTGTGCTCATCATCACCGTGTGCTACTCCCTGATGGTCCTGAGGCTGAAGAGCGTCCGCATTTTGTCGGGCTCGCGGGAGAAGGACCGCAACCTGCGCCGGATCACGAGGCTGGTCGTGGTCGTGGTGGCTGTGTTCGTGGTTTGCTGGACGCCCATCCACATCTTCATCCTGATCAAGGCGCTTGCGAGCGTGCCCGAAACCACCGCCATCATGGCCGCCTACTTCTTCTGCGTGGCTCTGGGTTACACCAACAGCAGTCTCAACCCTGTGCTCTACGCCTTTCTGGACGAGAACTTCAAACGGTGTTTCAAAGACTTCTGCCTCTCAGCCAAACTGAAAGGGGAGAAGACATCAGGCAGCAAAAAGGCCCCCAGCACCGTGCGGGAGGCAGCTGTTCCACTGGAGAACCCAGACGGGACTAGTAAACCCACATGACTAGCAGTGGAACTGTCTTCAATTTCCCATATTGGAAAGGAAGACTCACATGACCTGGGCTTAACTCATGTCACATCAGCAATGTAGACTGTAACTTTGACTCTACTGCAGAGGCTGACTGGATTTATTGTTATCTTTTAAAGTTGCAGCCGTGGTATGGTTTCATTTCAGAGATCAGATAAAAATTACAAACCATAAATTGCATTGTACCGAATCAAAAACACCAGTGAGAATAACTTCATCCTCCTACTATCTGCTGTGATTTCTGCCTCTCTGATCAACTGATTCCCTCTGTGGAAGTTAAAAGATTTAGTTTTTATCATTTACACTTGTAGGTGGATATATATATAAATATGGATATTTAAGCTAGAAAGGAAGACCAAATGTGATTAAAACTATTTTCTTTCCTATGTCTAATTATATGGAGTGTAGAACCACAACAATACACTGATTAATCATTTATGTAGTTAGTGATTCTAGCCTCTCCAACATTTTTATTTTATCTGTATTAAATCAGTCACCTGGGCCAAACGGTTGGTGTAGTGGTTAGCACTCTTGCCTTTGCAGCAAGAAGACCCGGGTTTAGGCCTTACTGCATGGAGTGTGCACGTTCTCCCCGTGTGTGCGTGGGTTTTCTCCAGGTTCTCCACTTTCCTCCCACAGTCCAAAAGCATGTAGATTTGGGCATTGGGCGAATTGGACACTCTAAATTGCCTGTAAGAGTGGATGGTTGTTTGTCTCTATATATGGCCCTGTGATGGACTGGTAACCTGGTAAAACTGGTAACCGCTGCGGCCCGCATGTGGAGGATAAAGTGGTAGAAGATTAGTGAGTGAGTGAATAATTCAGGCAGTCTCGTTAAGAGCAAAATCTACTTTTTCAAGAAAACAATTAAAACAGGGGCAAGGCAGAGAATCACAAAATAGTAAAACTTAAAAAATGACCAACGAGGATGTAACAGCGTGGTGTGAGAGCATCTACAAGTCACTGAATCAGTAGCTACTGGACTTTTGGATAACGATGACCCGGATGAATGAGAATCGACACAGACACAGTCTGAGAACAGTCTGACTATAGTATGAAGACCAAAGTACCAGAAACCAGTTCGACTAACATTTCAACACACTTGAGTGATGTTCAACATTCCATCCTGAACGTTCATCCATCATCTTCCGTGCGCTTTATCCTCCACATGAGGGTCACGGAGCTACTCGTGCCAATCCCAGCTGACAGAGGGTGAAAGGCGGGGTCACACCCTGGAAGAGGTCGTCAGTCCATTGCAGGGACGATATTCACTCTCGCGTTCACACCTATGGGCAATCTATAGTGTCCAACTAACATGGGAGGAAAAATAACACGTCCACACAAGGAGAACATGCAAAATCCACACAGAAAGGCCGGGACCGGGATTCAAACCAGCAACCTTCTGGCTGTGAGACGACAGTGCTAGCCACATATGCGTGGCCCTCCATCCAGAACATATGACACATAAACATGTGAATGATGTGAATTGAATATCTTTGTTAGTTTTGGACTGAGAGACAAAGAACAATCACTAAGAATATTATCTAACAACTAATGATTGTGATAAAATGTCCAAAATTTATTACATCAGAGGCCAAAAGAATATACTGAAATAGAAAATTGTCAAGAAAAATATTAATATGAAGGAGTCAATTTCTTTTCAATACTTTCTTCTTTTAACTGTGTTCTCTTTCATTTCCTTGTCATTTCCTTCTTGATTTTTTTCCTCTATTGCCACATGTGCCTTTAATAGTCCAGGATGACACATGTTTGCAGCGGAAATGAAGAACACTCAGTATGTAACCTTTTTTATTTTTTTAAAAAAAGCACTTTGCATCTGAGTGGTTGTTATGAGTGCAGACAACATTTCATTTTAGTGATGAGTTTTGACCGCGCTGGTTCTACATTTACGTCATTTTATATTTGAATTTAGAAAAAATGAGAGCAGAACAAATGAAAAGAAAAGCAACACTAATTTGCATCAAATTCAGTGTCACTGAGGGAAGTTAAAGTGTGAATCCTGGACTTGAATGTGCATTTTAAATTTGACAGAGGGCTCTTTATCAGCTTTGACTCTGGAGTTGTCCAGATTCACAAGTTGTTAAATTTATTGTATATAATCCATTGATGTGTTCTGCGTATAGCTGTAATATATAATGTTCTATTGAAAAGCTCTTGGTATGGTTGTATAGAAATACTGTGCCAGCGCAATCTGAAAATATAATAGCAGCTCATGACATTGTGCACACAGCTGAATACAGTATATTCTATCAAATGTACAGCGTTACATATTATGTGTACCTTATTTTGTATAGGTTACAAAAAGAACATCTTTGCACAGAGATCACTGAAATGTACAGTATGTGTAGCATGCCGGTAAACATTCCTATGATAGTGAAAGAAGCAGCATCAGCAGCCTTTATGCTTTATGGACTATGCTGTTATTTTGAATGTACCTAAAATAGACCATGTATTATATAAACAATATATTTAGTCATGGAATAAACATCTATGTCGTTTGAGAAGAAACTCATGGGGGGGAAATCATTTTCATCAACAGATTGTGTCACTAAAGCAGATCTATGTGGTGTTTTAAAGCACAAAAGACCAGAATGTCATTATGAGTTGTTTATGGTTCAACCTGTATTTAGCCTTTGCTGCCAGTGTAGCAGAAAATGTATTGATCAAATCATCTTGTCTGTGAAGTGTTCCACATTAAAGCCAGTTCAACAAATCCACATCGATTCTTTTCTCTGACAAGCTGACAAGCTCATCTTCTGTTCTGTAGCTGCAATCTTTACATTTGAATATCTGATTTAAAAAGTCATTATGTAATTTTTAGCTTAACTGACTGCATAATTTTCTGTATGAAGATTAGATTTGTACTCAGTCCAAATATTGGGAGAATAAGTTTTTCTGCAGGATTACGTTTCATACCATACATCAGCAGCTCCCTCTAGGGGACAAGAAATTACATTACTACAAATATACAGTATGGTTAAAAAGAGTGTTTAAAAAGCAATGATTGAGGCAGCATACACTTAATATTAACGAATAAAAGCTTCATTACAGTAATCCATGTCAGATTATAAAAAATATTATAACACATATCTACGATAAATATGTCTTAAATTATTTTATGGTTATAGGGAGGGAGTTTGGATTATTTAGGAGTTAAATATTGATCAACTTTGAGATCAAACCATTGCTCTCCCTCTCTGTTTGTTGTGTTGTCCCTGTATATAACACAAAGATATTTATGTACAACATCTGATCAAATAAAGAAAGTTTTACATCTAGAATTTAACACATGAAGACTTCCATTTATTGCAGACCTGGAGAAAGTCTTACATACAAACTTATTTTTAATGTGCACTCTCATACTTCATACTTTCCACTTTCCATCTTAAGTAATATAATCAATGACTTTCTGCTTTTTAAATGCTTTGCTTAATTGCAGACTGACAGATTATTAGTTGCAGCCCTAATTTGATATACAATTGAAGAGAAAATAATAAGAAAAATAAACAAATTAAAAATATTGTGATAATTAGAAAGAAAATGTAAAAAAAAAAAAAAAAAAAGCAAATAAACGTTACACAATAATGAAACACTTCATTGGGGGGCGTGGCTAGACGAATCATGATCATGTGATCCCGCCGCGCTGACGTCACAGTAAATTACTTTTCCGGGTGCGTTCACTCTATCGGACGTTGTTGTCAGTGAGCGAAAGGTGCGTTTTTTCTCATTTAGAGTTATAATTTCGCCAAAATGAACCGCATATTCGGCAGAGGAAAACCCAAGGCTCCACCACCGAACCTTACGGACTGCATAGGAGGCGTAAGTATAACGTTAGAACAAGTTATGAACGCTGTCTTGAGCAAAGCAAACAAAGACGGGTCCCCTCTTAGCTGGGTAAGCTAACTTTTAGGCCGACTTTATACTTAAGTAAAGTTAGAAAGATATTCACAGATTCGAAATTCCGCGATCAATAACATTTAAACGAAACATTGTTGAAACACACGTGATACATATTTTTTATCATAGTGACTTCGACAGTAAGCCACAACCTCGTCTTCATCAAAAAGAGCTGGAGAAACTACATTAATCTCTGCGTGCAGTCGCCAGTGAGATTGGAGCGCAGGGACCGTCAACAAATTGCAACACCGGAAAAAAGACATTTGAAAGATACTCGATAACTTCAGCATAATACAGTGTAGTGTCATCAGACTTTCTGTAAAGTTCAGTGCTGTACTGTATATGATACCACACCAGTCAGTTTGAAGAAATATGCTCTTTATATTTTTTTGTAAATACTTATTAGTAATAATTGTCAACAATTTAACCATTACAGCCTCTTTAGTTATGGCTGTTGCACAGTACGCAACACCAAGGGGCATTATTGCATGGTATTTGTAGCACTGTCACCCCAAGGCACTGAATCAGGTTCGCACTGAATCTACACAGGAAGACATTTTAAAACACAGTCAAAAAATAATGCTAACAGAGATGCAATGTATATTAGTAACATTATTTTTCATCACTTTAGATTATATTGATTATTCACTATTAAGATTATCTATTAATTAAAAAAATAAATAAATCATGTCTCATCATTGGCATTGTCAAATCATATTTCTTCAAAGTGACTGGTGTAGTATTGTGCAGTACAGCAGTGAAGTTTACAGGTTTGATGACACTACACTCTATTATGGTAAAGCTCTTGAATATTCATAAAAAAAATATTCAAAATCATATTTCTTCAAACTGATTTGGTGCAGTATCATGTACAGTACAGCAGTGAACGTTTACAAAAGGTTTGATGACACTACACTGTATTATCGTGAAGTTATCGAGTAACTTTCAAACGTCTTTTTTCCGGTGTTGCAATTTGTTGACGGTCCCTGCGCTCCAATCTCACTGGCGACTGCACGCAGAGATTAATGTAGTTTCTCCAGCTCCTTTGGATGAAGACGAGGTTGTGGCTTATTGTCGAAGTCACTATGATTAAAAATATGTATCACATGTGTTTCAACACTGTTTCGTTTAAATGTTATTGATCGCGGAAGTTCGAATCTGCGAATATGAATTCTAACTTAAGTGACTTAATGAGCACAAACTAGGCCAAGGTTTCCCTTGTTCCAACGACCGTATTTGGTTATTAACCCCACGTTTAATCACTCATAGTTCTATAAAGTTGGGTTATCAATAGCAGGCAATGTGGTACACGCAGATGTTCATATCTAATATGCTGTTTGTGACAATATTAGTCTACCAAAACTCACTGTGTTATAGTAAACTTGTGTCTTTGTTCCCGATACTGAATCAGCGTTATGTCATTGAAAAGAAGGAATTTGAGTCACGCAGTGGAAACCATTTTATTTTCACAGTGAGCAGTCTTCAGCCTGTTCAACAGGTTTTAGTCAGGCTACTGCTATTGTTAGAAGACTGGAGAGGAAGTAATGTTTCATGATATGTTGTATTAAAAGGTGTTTATTATTATTATTATTATTACCTCCATTAAGTTATTATGTGAAATAACAGCGCCCTGTCTTTAAAGTAGTGGTAAAAGCTTTTTTACTTTTGTACTTTTAAAGTTATACTCTCTGTATGGTCTGTCACTACTTATTTTCGTAATAAAAAGATTCAAAGATTTGTCACATGCATTGTACAAGTACAGTGGTAGTGAAATTAAACTGTGACTATGCTGGTTTTACTGTGCATGATAAAAAAAAATAATGCAAAAAAAGAATCCATCATTGGGCAAGTAGTTCTTTATTAATTGTGAAAAATGCAGAAAATTATTCAAAACAATCTGTGTTCCTGACACCTCAGAATGACACTGCCCTTGTTCTGTCTGCAAAGCAAAGTGATGGTCAGTATCTGTCATCTCTCAGCAGCTGATGTCCTGTTGTCTGTTTCCTACGCTCAGGTTGATTCTCGGGCGGAGTCCATTGACAAGAAGATTGCCCGACTAGATGCTGAACTTGTCAAGTACAAGGATCAGATGAAAAAAATGAGAGATGGGCCTTCAAAGGTGAGGGTTATCTATAGAGCTGCTGTAAAGCAAAGAAGAAAATGGGATCTACTGTCTTTAAAAAAGAAAAAGTTGAGCTGGACCCATGGTTCTCAAACTGTTGTATTTAGAGGGAAAATCTGAAATACAGTTCTAATGTATATACCAGGGTATGTGAGTAAAGTGGAGCTGAGGGATTCCGACTAGAGTGTATATACATAAATAAACAGCTATTTTCATTATTACGACATCTTTTAGGATCAAAGTTTCTGTTACATTAGTCTGTTTCCAGAAACAAACTGCAAAAAAATCAAAGTTTTTGTTTATTTGTTTTTTTACTTAATAAAAAGAATAGACGCTTCTATAATGTAAATACTCAACTCAACTATTTTGATTTAACAGTCTGATTAAACAATAAGCAAAACTACACGCTTTTGCTGTGTTACACAAACTTTTTTGGCTTGTTTGAAAAAGTACTGGGGTGCCAGGCCTAATATGCTATTTTACTCTGTACTGTCATTTCATTTGCTTCTTCTAGAACATGGTAAAGCAAAAGGCAATGAGAGTCCTGAAGCAGAAGCGAATGTAAGGACATTAACTTTGAATTCCCTCTGTGTTTTTAGTATTGTTCATTCAAAGTACAGTTTTAATGTCCCAGTCACATTCCCTATTTCAAAGCCAAATTTTATTTTATTGTTGTGTTTTCCAGGTACGAGGGCCAGAGAGATAACCTGATGCAGCAATCGTTTAATATGGAACAAACTAACTACACAATCCAGAACCTTAAAGACACAAAAACCACAGTAAGGGGCATGATTTTACATTAATAAAACAGAACTGTGGGAAAAATGTGATTTTCCTCAAACATTAGTTTTTCTTTTTTAGGTTGATGCCATGAAAGTCGGCCTGAAAGACATGAAGAAAGCATACAAGAATGTCAACATTGATAAGATTGAGGTATTTTACTTTTTATCTTTTTATTTTTGCAAATAAATTAAAGTTGGATTTAATTGTTAATTGGGAGTGGCCAGAAATGTTTTTAAGTGCAGACCGATAGACTGATTTTAAGTGACATGCAGTAAGTGTGTGAGCTCTATCCCTCCTTGCAATTTATGGTTTGCCTTCCATGCACCTTCATAAATAAGTGACGTGCATGTAATTTCCAATATAACTTAATTTTACTAAGTTAAAAGGTGTGAAAAATATTTTCACATAATGGACCTCTTATTTTGTGCCTTTGTATTAAAGTGTTAGGAAATAGAAGCCACTTAAAAACACTTTGTTTGAAGCTCACAAGCAGACCATTTTATCAACAGTTAACTTACTGTGATAGTAAAATGTCTCAGTGTTTGTTGATTATTTTACAAAACAGCTGGATGCAGGAGAATAACTCTTAACTCTCTGCCTCTCAATATTCAGGACATTCAAGATCAGCTTGAAGACATGATGGAGGACGCTAATGAAATTCAGGAGGCAATGAGCAGAAGCTACGGCACACCAGACATTGATGAGGACGACTTGGAAGCAGGTCAGGATAACAGCACTGTTTTTACTCTGAAGTTTTGACTGAGTCTAAAAATCTACCATCTCAGTGGAAGCCACTGCTGTCCTTGATAAACATTTCATAACAATCTGTTGACTAATAATGAACGGGTTTGTTTGAAAACTATGAATGTGTATATGATTTAAGATGTAGCTTTATATCATATGTTGCATTTTCATAGTTGTCCAGCGATACATACTCAACGATAGCTTAAACTGCTGTGTCCACAGAGCTGGACGCTTTGGGAGACGAGCTCCTGATGGATGACGACAGCTCCTACCTGGATGAGGCTGCAACAGCTCCTTCCATCCCAGAAGGTCTCCCTGGCAGCAATTCAACCAACAGGGTACTTGTTCGTTTTAACGTTTAAATGAATGTCATCATTATTTTCCTATAGTTAGGCCTTATTAATAGATATATGTGTGTGTTCTTATGTGTCACAGGACGGTGTTCTCGTGGACGAGTTTGGTCTTCCTCAGATTCCTGCTTCATAAAGTAATGCTGCTTTTCTGCACTGTGCTAATTTTAAATGATTGTAGCCTTTTTTGTATTTATCCAAATGACACTCCCTGCGTTAGCAAACCAAAGCTTTTACTCCAACGAATGATGGAAAACTCTTTTCTTCTTATCAGGTTTTGTAATTAAAATTTGTGGTTATTCTATGAGTAAGCTTTTTCATACATATCCTAGGTGACTTGGATTTGGGATTCTCTTAACTTTGTACAGTTTTCACAGCAGTGCATTTGCCAAGAATAAATTATATTTTTCAAACATTACCTCACATGGCATGATATACTTCATTATTTGTTTAAAACTCACTTTATTACAAAATGAAATATTTGGAAGTGCATAATAATAGTACCTTAAAACATTTATTTGGTACTGACATCTTAGCAAAAATAAATACCGATTTCTCCTAGTAAGAGTATGTTCTAAAAGGCAACAAATTCTAATGAGTCACCCTCAGTGTGCTCATTTAATCTTCACCAACTCAACCTGTAGGTGTGAGGAAAGATTTTTTGGTGCAGATACTCTACGATGCTGGTCATGTTTGTCAGTTTTTCAAATTCATAGTAAGGAATCTAGAAGGAAATAAGAGAAAACACCTTGATTAGTGACAAAACTCCCTCAGGAACATGACTGTTTCAAGGGTTAGGGTTCAGTAAATGCGAGGGTCTGACCTGAACAACTTCATATCCCAAAAGCCTCAGGTGTCGCTGCTTGATGGCCTCTTTGCCGAGCAGCTGCCTCACGTTTGCAGTGAACCTCTTTTGTCCATCAATACAAAGAGCAATTCTGTAATCAAACATCCGCATCTGGTAAATGAGAAGTATTTGATATAACAAGTAACTTAATTATAAAATACAGCTTACCTTTTGTACACATCAGTTTCACTGGCTGGCAGCACATATCCCTCTTCATCTAGTTTTATCTCCACATCTACAGGAACAAGAACGATCAGCCATTTCCAGGCAAACAATAGTAAACATTTAAGGGCTAAACAGCCGGTGTGAGTCTTTTACCAAGTGTGTAGCAGTATGGTGTCAAAACTTTGGATCCAAAGTATGAACGAGCTCCGAGCAATTCAATTAGTCCAGTTTTCACAGAGTTGTACAGATGCACATCCACCGGTGTCTCCAGCGAGTATCCATGCACGAGGAAAGACTTGACGCAGTACGTTGGAAGGAGCCTGGGACCCTGACGGGAAAAGAACAGAGCCAGGAGAAACTCATCAGTATATCAGACTTTGAAACCATGTGAAAAATAAACAGAGGGGTTCACAATTCTGAAATACTTGAAATTTATTGTCACTGGTATTTTTTCCGCCTCTGTTTCGTCTTTGTGAATGGAATTGACGTAACGGTGTAACATTAATTTTATGCTGCATCCCTCATCTGAAAACTAGTTCTGACAAAGAAAACCATCTAAGGGATTTTGTGTGTACAATGTCAGTACAAGGGCTGAGCAACCAGTGTTTTTTTAGCAGAAGATTTCACTACTCTTTTATGGGTGCCATCTTTTGTGTTTTCAGTCATTCACTAACCTGTTAACAGCTGTCTCACTTTACTACAATATATAACTGTTGCTTCGTCTGCTTGACATAACACATATCACTTCCTGTGTGTCGCCTGGCACAGCTATACTGAGAAACAGTCATGTGAAGCAGATAGGCTTAATCTGCACTGTGAGAATTCATTTGGTTTGAATGTAACAAGACATTTGTTTCAATTAAAAAAAGTACTAGATACTAGATACGCCAAGACATTTCCAACACAGATACAGAAGTTTTTCAACAGAAACATCTTCAATAAAAGGTGGAGTTGACTGTCAGGCTTTCACAATAAAAATCATTATATTTTAATTGAAACAGTTGATTGCAAATTGAAAGGAAAATAGTATAAATGTAGTAGTAGTAGTAATAAAAAGGAAAGTAAATTGTCTCAAGTCATTCTGAGCAAATGTACAATACATGTGGCTTTGGCAGGTTTCAGCAGGTTAAAATGAAGACTTTATGTCAGTAATGAATGTGTAATAAATGTAAGGCGCCAGTCAAGTACGACTGTTTATATTGTTTGTTTCAAGAAACTCTCTTTCTTTCATCTACTGAAAAGTCTTTGATGTTTAGAGGAAATCAATTCTTAATATCCAAGACAATAAGTTTTAACCCACTCACTCACTTTCCCCTAAGTTAAAAGATTAAGGTTTTGTAGGTTTTTTAAAAAACAAAACTCATTGCGTTTTCTTATCAGCATACTGATGTCATCTTAAGCCAGTGTGTGAGAAATCCAGTTTCGGGCTATCATATTTAATCCATGGATTAGAATATTTACCTGATAGAAAGGACACTCCAGCTTCACAGTTATGTAGAGCTGAGTCAGCTGTGCCAGGATGATCCAATTCATCCCTTTTTCTTGCTCTTTAATACAAACATTAACAAAAATGCAGGTCAACAAGATACAATCATTCCATCACACAATCCTATATAGTGCAGGTGTCTGGACAGAATGTCTTACCTTGCAGCTGCTGGAGGAAGTAACTGCTGAAGACTTTGGAGACAAAATTGACAGGGAACCTCTCCACCAGGATGCAAGCGTGGAGCATGTTGAGCAGTGTTCGAGGCTGGAACTGTGAAAAACGTCTGTGCAGGATGTTTTCAACTTTCCTAAACAAATTGCTTGCGTTAGGCGGGAGGTATCCAAGCTTCCCGAAAGCCATGATCTGCCTAGCCACCTGGCTGGTGCTGTAATCATCTGCTCGGTACACAAAGCTCTCAGCAACAGTGTCAAATACAGTTGGGGACAAAATGTTCCTCCTGCCAAAGAACTGAATCACCTTGGTGACCGTCTCCGGATGGGAGGTGAATGCCATTGTAGGAACGTACTTCTCCATTGCCTCCACAAAGTAATGATCACTGTGCCCAAAGTGGATCAACGCTCCAACCACGAGGGTGAGCTCCTCATCTGCGAAGTAGGGTATGTGCCGGACAGCCTGCTTACACAGGCTGATCACTAGAGGCATGGCCTGGTTCTGCTTTAGTGTCACAAGTGCATGAAGTAGCATACTGATGGCAGCAGGGTCCATGTGGGAGGTGACTGTGAGAGCATGGGTGTGCATGGCATTCAGCAGATCAGTGTATTTCCCATCCTTACCCACACCATCTTGTAGAAGCTTATAAACAGCAATGAGATCTGAGAGGCTCCACTGGGCAGGCTCCTGCTTCTGGATGTCCTCCATCACCTGCTCCAGCATCACAGAGCCAGGACCCTCTATGGCTAGCATTGCTTGGCCTAAAGTGCACAGCTGCTGTATGCTCAGCTTCCCACAGTCTAGCCTATCCTGGCTCTCGGACACCAGCCGCACCATCAGTGTGCTCCATGGATCCAAGAAGAGGCGTGTACAGGCCAGAAGGGCTGAAACCAGCCCAGCATCTGCCAGCTGTCCAGAGTCCTGCTCCAGCTGAAAGCACAAGGCCCTGATAGTGTCATTCTCCAGCACTGTTGGGTCCTTCAGTGAGTTTCCATCCTGCTCCAGGTCAGCGACCCGATGAAGTGCCAAAGCAGCCATAGTGTCGGACAAAATCTCCACCGAACCCAGCAATTTAAAAACCTGCCAAGAGCAGGAGCAGCTCTCTAAGCGCTTCTGGAAGCCCTGCTCCTCTGTAGCTGTGGGTCGATACAGATGCGTCAGATGGAGGTGGGTGACTGAATCTCTGTGGAGTCCAGCGGAGCTGCTGGCGACAAAGCACGGCTCCGTGACGATGGTGGTGAGGCTCCTAACTCCACGGGCCGACTTGGGCTTCTTGCAGCCCTGTGTTCTAAGGCAGTGGCAGGCGACACGTGAGGGCTGACCTGCACTGCTCGTTCTCAGGAACCTGGTGAAGGAGCGCAAAGGTGCAACAGCGGGCCCACGGCGAATCCCGATCTGCCAGAGCAGCGGGACCTTCTGAGACAGCTTCAGGGCCATGACCCTGCTCCGGGACTGCTCAGACCCAACTAAATCAAAACCAAATGAGATAGAACGTGTCAGTAAAGTATATCAGTGAATACAGACCTTAGCCTCCTCCGTCTGTGCTTCTCTCATAACTGACTAACCAACCTTGACGGACTTGATGTTAGCTAACATTAGCTACTTAGCCGCTATCGTCACAGGTAGCCCGAATAAGTCGTGCTTCTTTTCGTGTTATTACCGCCTCTTATCGCTAACACTTTAAACTGTGGAGCGTAAACAACAAAACATCACACAGAATAAGTAAAATTATAACCTGGACTTACCAGCATCGGAAGAGGGTCGCCATCAAACCAGTCCACCTACAGGAAGGAAGTCGACCAACGTGTTTCCGTAAGTGACAGCGAGGCGTTCATGGACATCAAGTACGTCTGTCAATCGATGGTTGCTTAAATATTCTAAATCAAACACTTAATTGTGTAATAATAAAAGTGGAGGCGAATCACAAATATTACTTCAAGAGAAGCGTAAAATGTTGAAAAGCCACTTTAACATACCACATTTAACACATTTTACTGACACACGGGTTCAGTAATTGTAAGTAACATAAATTCCACACATGTAATTGTTTTAAAGTTATTAACTTTTTCACCGTTTTATGTTGTTCTAGCTCTTTATTTAACTTTTTATCCTATGATTGTTCTTAACAGCACTTCTTAATCTAGGGTTCAAATATGCTGTGCAAATACGTTTTGGCAGCTATATCCTCCTAACTGTAGTCTTCCTCGCAATTCCTATCTTTTTCAATCGAACATGAAGGCAGCACACCAGTTTAAAAAACGTGTAACAAGCATTTATTAAACAGCTCATTTTTAATCCCACATCAAAACCTATTTTAACCTAATCTTATATGTGCTTTTATTTACTAATAAAAATGTCGCCAGGGTTTTCTCTTACTTTGTTTGACTTTGTTGGCAGTTTTTATCCTCTATGTATTCTTGTGTGTGCATCAGTGCGTTTTTATGTCGGTATATTCGTGTATGTGTTGTATTTGAATAATTTTTGAGTGTCTATGACTTTGGAAAGCATTGTATTTGCTTAAAAGATGTTCCATGAATAAAAGTAACTGCATGTTTTCAATCCATGTATTTGTAATGTACCTGTGTTTACTTCCACTCCTCCATAGATCCATGTACAGTATATGTAACACAGATAAATGTGTACCAAATTGTAATTGTTAAAACCATTACTAAGCACATTTTCAATTACAGGTATAAATGGGGGATTTTCAGTGGCACCGTTACAATGGTCATTCCAATAATCTGACTAAACTGTAATATTACCCTTAAAAAATTACCTAGCAATTGTCCACCACTAAGACATGTCCTCAAGACAAAAACAACTTAGCTAATTAAAGATTTTATTACACTACATGACATCCTGTAGGGCATAATTCATGATGCACATAAAAAACCATTAGCAGCATTCAATTTTTTAGGGGCTTTATTCAACTTGGGCACAACAGTGCATCCCAAAGTAACTTTCACGTCAACTCTGAACTTTCTATTTTTGAAGAAAGAATTCAGCTCATGCCCGCCTGCACCTCGTTCAAACATGAGGAGGGAGACCAGACATGTCAAGACTTGAAGCTTCTTAAATGGAGAAAACTCAAGCATCTAACAGTTAAACCCCCAAGGAAAAAGACAGGGCAATGCAATTCTTATTTAAGGTGAAGTTTGTGGAAGGGAAACAGCACAATATAACTTGATAGAGGGCTTTATTTAAAAGGTTTATATTATAAAATGTAAAAATTCAGCTAAACCCGATCACATGAATTGTAAAGACTCATCCCCCTACAGCTTCCACAGTGCTGCCACTGTGCATCATTAAATGACAGGAAAAAAAGTATTTCAAAACCTATAGGATTTTTTTTTTTCTGATCAGAGATGTGTACATTTAGGTAAACTGGAAGTTCACAAAGAGAGTGGATAGTTATTGCTTTGGCTTGTTTAAAAAGGGTTGTATACTGGTGAGTTGAGACATGTAGCACGGTCATCTAGCTGATGGAATAGGCAAGGAGGGTGAAGACGACTTGTGCTGGCGTGGCTCTTTAATCGTCCTTATCCTTGGCACCGTGCTTTAGAATGCGCGTGAACTCAACATAGTTGAAGTTGTTTTTCTTGTCAATCGGCGCCTCCCTGAAAAGCTCGTCCACCTCCTCATCTGTAAACCGGTCACCCATTGTTGTCAGCAGCTCTCTGAGGTAATCTTCCTGGATGAAACCTGCAGGAGGAAAAGCGGGAGAATTAATATTTCCTAAAGAAATTTCTTTTGCTAGCAATGATTTGATATCTACATGTCAAAACCAAGCTGTCTCCATTCAGTGAGATTTAACGCACAACAAGGTAACTTAAATCTGCATAATGCATGTAAGAAATACAGCATAATATCAAAGTGAATAACATTTAAAAAAGTGGAGAAAATACAATGAAACTGACTCAATTGCTCTACAAATGTTTTGTCACCGAAGCATAAGCCATAGTATTTTTTTTTTTACCTGTGCCTTCCTCATCGAAGCAGGCAAATGCATTTCTGATCACATCCTCGGGGTCTGTGCCGTTGAGTTTCTCTCCAAACATGGTGAGAAACATGGTGAAGTTAATGGGTCCAGGAGCTTCATTCATCATGGCCTCAAGGTAGTCATCATTTGGATTTTTACCTGATAGTAGTACAAGTATTAAGTTTCAAACAGCTAACACGACATTTGTGATGTGACTGCATCGCATCCTGAAGCTTTTCATCTCAGGAGGTTCTTCCACTCACCCAGAGAGGCCAGCATGTCGTGAAGGTCCTCTTTGTCAACAAACCCGTCACGGTTCTGGTCGATCATGTTGAAGGCCTCCTTAAACTCCTGAATCTGGGACTGGTCAAACATGGCGAAGACATTGGACGTGGCGCGCTGAGGGCGCTTCTTCGTGGTCTTTCCCTTTGCCTTTTTGCTAGACATGTTGACTGTGGGGTTTCCTATGGGGTTTAAAAAAAAAAGGGAAAAAACTCACAAAACTCAGATTATATATCCTGGTGCAAACAGCCAGAGACACTCACAGTAGTACTACAGCAGTGGTTTTGAGAAGTATGGCAGATGTGCATGCATTTGTTTAAGGAAAGAATTTGTCATAGTGAACATTTTTTGAAGACTAGTGCTACCTAACCATTGAGTAAAGGTGATTCATGTAATGTTTGATTAACCATGCATCTTTGCTAAGTCAAAGGGTCATCACAGTGAGAGATATTTCAGCAAACAGGTAACAGCCTTCTCAGCTTTACTCATATCGGGGGATCTTGGTGTTTGTTGATATCTGGTAATACACTTTAATGCAATATTAACCGATAATGATACTGTTCCCATATCATGCATACCTAAATTAATCTTGTATAAAATATTTGAAAGCAAAAACCAAATCATTCTATTAATGTCTTGAACAGTGAAATATATTTATATACACTATTTATAAGTATTAATAAAATAAAATCAAACAGTTTGATTATGTAAATGCATAAATAGATCATTTAGTTACTGTTCACTTTTGATCAGAGCAAACTTGTGTCTCCATAACACAAAACATGAGGGAAAACCACAGAATGTAAACCTGGCCACAGGAGACAGACAGGAGATAATCTGATCAAACACTGAACAGATCATGCAGTTACTCAAAATAAGATTTTGTCATCCACACCGACAACTCAACATTTCATTCTCTGGCAGTGAGTTCCCAGTGTGGCGTCCCATACTGGGCTATAAATGGGAATGACCCTCATCTTTCTAGGTTGTTCATCTCAGAGTCTTAACAGAAGGTCGGAAAACGTACTGATGTGAGGACAGATGCCCTTATTAGGCAATGTCTTTAATGCAGACACAAACTGCCCCCCAGTCACATCTTTATGTTGACACTGATACCAGTATTTCTCCTACTCAATGCTAGTCTCAACTTGCTACTCAATAGCAAACACTGTATAGAGCCAAGCCAGGCCATGTCAATACAAAGGATTGATAAATAATTTCAGGAACACTGACAATCCCAGGGCTCCATGTATGTTCAAATATGATTTGGGGCTACAATTTAACCATTGATTCAACAAATTGGGTAATTATTAAATGAATTAACTGTTCATCACATATTCCCAAAAAACAAAAGGAGACACCTTAAATCTCCTTTTAACAATAATGTTCAAACCTATGTCATTTACAGTGGAGTAATTTACAATTTACAATGTCATTTACAATTGGCGTCTCCAATAAGTAATAAAATCTCATTTGGAGGTTTTCCTGCTTCTCAAAATGTAAAATATTTTATTTGTTTTTAAAATTGAAGTCGTTTATAGCATTCTAGATATCTTCAAATCTGGTCAACATGTTTTTGCCAAATTTCATATTATAGTTGAAAAACAATCCATTGATGGTAAACATTGATTAAATAATGTACGATTACACTTGTTATTTACTTTACAAATATATGCATAATACAAAACCAATCAATCCTAATGCTAATTTGTTGTATAATGCAGTCCAAACACAATATATAACGTCGTCTTACGTTGAAGTATGTACTTCTTAGACCGGATGGTTCGCGGCCTACTTTAAACCACATTAAATAATTCGTGCTCATCAAGCCGTGCACTGCAACCGCAGAGAAAATAGATTAAATACATATATCAGAGTATAATAGCTAACAACTATCTATACAATAATACAAAACCTCAATGGCGTTTGTGGAATCAGACTCAGCTGTCGAAATATTAGCCCAGCGGCTAACAGTTAGCCCTGTTTTCAAGGCTTTTAACCGAACAGTTAAAACTACTCGATAGCTCATTATCCACACACAAAGCTTTACTATTTCCAAAAACAGTGAGGTATCATGGTAGCATATGGTTTAAAATACGGCTAACCGCTGCATATGCCGCAATAAACGCAAAAACAATCCTTACCTGACTAGAACCTGACCTGTTAGCTCGCCCGGTGCTACTCTGCTTCTCAACCACCGCCCTTCACTTCCTCATCATAATAATGTTGGGTTCCGTCCAGCACACCGGAACAAACCAATTGTAGAAAACGGGGGCGGCCGTCAACCAAACAACCAATATTACGTGTCTTTACAAAAAAACAAAATGGTTTGCTTGTATCTGGATGCTGTACATTAACATTATCTGCTAAACTGTTTACGTAAACGGAACCCAGTATTTCAGCTTTTTTATATACTATAGCACACAATTCAGGTACATACCCCAGGTGGATTGAATGAAACTTCCACAATCGCTCCCTTGACATTCCTGGATATGCCCTTTTAAGGAAAGAAAGAACACATCCTCGGTGACATAGTGCAATTAAAAGAAGGTAAATGGGATCGAATAGGCGCTTAAGGAAAGCACATTTGAATATTTTATTATAATAATTATTTTCCCACAATTCCCCACATTTCTAATTATAATAAAGCATTTCACATGCCACATATAGGTCAATACAAATTATACTCTATGTTTTGCTTCTTATTAAAATTACTTTTGGAATTGTTTTTTGTCCTAAAGGTGTCTTCTAATCAAAACAAGACTTTATCAGTGCCAGTAGTATTTTTCAGACAATAACTTTATCCAGTATGGCATTTGTTTAATTTCTTTATACACTGGTGGTTTGTAAATTTATCAAGGCTGTCAAATCTTAACCTATTTAGGCATCATAATTTGTTGGTTGATTATATGCTGCATGATATATATAAACTACATGTGTAAATCTAAACCTACATAATAAATGTGCTGTAAGTAATTTTTACTTACTACACATTTTCACTTTTCACTTTGGTTTAACTGGGTATTTTATTTCTGCCTTTTTTAGATTTATCTTTTAGATTTATCCTTGCAATGACATCAAATGGATAAAACTGGCAGAAAAAGACAAATGAAACTAGACAAATGAGAGTAACCTTATACAGTACATTAAACTAAAACAATAAGGGAAAAATGTTGATGGGATGGGTAATAATAGATACTGACGGTGCAGCATGGGTCAGACAACAGTTGTTCAGTTGTGCACTGCTGTAGAGGGAGGCTTACTGCTGCATGGTTTTACCAGCAAGATGTAGAACTGTTGACTCACAGGTTAAAACAAGCCACATCTGTCTTTTTGTCCTGCCGTCCCATCAATTTCAAAGACAATAAAATAGCTGAACATGTGCCATGAACTATTTGTAGTTATTCTATACTATATGTAACCATCACATTTGGTCTATGATGTGTAGTTGTGTCTAGAAAAGATCATAGATACACTCTTTATGAATACAATAGAAGACAGACGGAGAAAAATTTAGAACAATATAAAAGTTAATGGGCATGCAATTAAAGACTAACATTGTATTTAAACAGGTTCTGAAATTAACACAATTCATTTATGAACTTAGACCTTGTTTACTTTTACTTTTTACAAAACAGTTGTCCTTGGAAATTGTAGTGTCGCGTCAAGCCACTAGAGGGTGCTAGTTTTATAGAAAGCGTTTCATTTACGTGGTGTTATTTGGAGCAGTTCTTTGTTTGTCTCAGCCTGTTACCGAATCCTGTGTGAGCTCAGTGGATTTGTTCATGTATACAACTGTGAATTTCAAAGTTCATATACCAACAGTGTAAGGAAATGATACAAGGCCAGACTTAAAATAGTCATAATTGATCCCTCGAGACCTTAGTGCAGCAGCTGGAATTTCTTGGACAGCTGAACCTGGATACACACTGAAAACATGGAAGAGACTGATTATATTCACCTTTAGGTGGGAACAAACCACGGATGTCTGATTTGGAGGGGGTGTGAAAGTGTCAACAAAAGTGAAAGTTGTAGGCCTTATGGATGCAGATTCATTCATTAGAGTATAGGTGTCAATATTGTAATTGAATAGTTAAGCACTGGTGCTTAAGTTGATTTTTGCTAATTTAGATTTAATGTAGAAGAGTGTCATATGTTGCACAAGCCACTTTTGTCAAACACTCTAGGATAAAGTGGGTTAACGTCCTTAATTGACAATATCATTACATTCCTGGAGAAGCCTGTGCTTCTTTCTCCTAATGAAGTGGACAGTTTGATCCAATCCAAGTCAATCCAACTTTTTTTGTAAAGCACTTCTAAACAACTATAGTGGACCAAAGTGCTCTACTGAATAAATAAAGGCATAAAAGCCCACACAAGCTTTAATGAGAATACATAGATAAGATAAGATAAGATAAGATAAGATAAGATAAGATAAGATAAGATAAGATAACAATAAATAAGGTATATTAAGAGACATAAAACATGGTATAACAGCCACACATAAAAAAGACTCGAGTGTATGAGCTGTGATTGGCAGCTGTTTGGTGACTGGGGCTTATAGTCAAATTATGTTAAGACCAAAATGTTTGAAATAAAAGCTACAGAGGGGCTGAATTTGATTTTTTGACATTAAGTTTCCTGCAGCTTCCTGTACCTTGTACCTGGCGGAGTACTAATACATGGACTTTATGAAAACATTTGCCATGCTGATCAGCTGAAATGACATCATTTTAACTTTCACCTCTTTATTTAAAGGAATTTGCAGCACTTGAAAATAATCACACCTAAAGTTCCAGTGTGCAGAATTTTGGAGGGATCACCAGAAATTGAATACAATTGTTTATATTACATTTAGTCATTCAAAATGATCACCATATTAAGGCTATTGTATATTAGGTAACATTCAATGTTACTAGAAAACATTTACTGTATTTAAAAGTATATTTTTAAGATCTGTTAAGTTTTCATTACATTAGAATGAGCTGTGTTACCACATTTATATTTGCAACATGTATTCAGTTAGTTGTAGTATGTAACTTAAGCCCTAGATGGTAATAGATCCTTCACAATGATCCTTTAAAGGGATAGTTCCAGTTATTTTAAGTGTGGTTGTATGAAGTATTAACCTATGTGCGCCCCCTGCTGGCCCCCTAAATTGAGAAACCGCATAAGACAGACATACCCGCTTGCAGTGACCCATTACTTACCACTTAATAAGATGAAGCTTCAACATACAGTTGTTAGCTTAGCTTAGGTTGGCATAAAAACAAAGAGCTATATTGTCTTTGTTAAACCACAGCTCACTGATAAACATGTTTTTAAATCCAATAATGGTTTAAGGGTTATCTAAACCAATGTTTCGGAAACTTTCTATGGGGACCCACTTTTCAAAGATGGCAAGCTATCATTACACAAATTACAGTATACAGTATATCATGACGAGAGCAATTTTGTGTATAACAACTAATTTCCAAGAGATGTTTGACAAATTGATTAAAACATCATTTATGCATGTTATTTAAAAGTTTTAGCTGTAAAACTTAACTAAAAGGTTGTGAAAATTCAGCACACTTGTTTGGGTGCCAAAATTAAATTTCCCACGACTCATCTGTGGGTCCCCACCCAGTCTTTGGGAATCACTGATCTACACTTTTGACCATGTCAATCTTTGCTTCACGGTGATCATGTTATGGCTTGTGGCACATATTATCTCCAATTTGACTCCGTGTGATATTAGACAACATGTAGCACTGTGACCTTAATGTCCCCTGCATTGTTGATCCCTTTTTATGGGCTTATGCTGCAGACTGCTGCCATAACCTCTCAGATATGTTGTCATGATGATCTGACTGTGGGGACCAAAAGGCCTCCGAAGGGTTCAGTGACATATTTGACCCACGGAAACTTATCAGGTGTTTGAATGGCATTCAATTTCCAAAACAATGTTTAATTCATAGCAGCTTTAACCTCCACAAATGGAATAAAAAGTCTGCCACTGGATTATTAGTCTTCCTTTTTGCCTCTCACTTTTTCTTTCAGTAGCTTTTAATGAGCAAATGGAGACACGGGGGGACATTTGAGTGTGTCCACAAACGATCAAGACTGAAAGAGAGAGTGACAAAGAGATAGTGACTGGCATTCACTGAATGTGAAGCAAGTAACAATAGCATAGCTAAAGTTAGCGACGGTCACAGCTGAGACTGCTGTTGTTAAACCTCAGCTTATAGGTCATCAAGGTCTTGATGGATGTTAAAGGAAAATAGTAAATATAAGTAAAATATCATGAAAACTAGCACTTTGTAAAGTTTTGGGTCCTTTTGTGTGGTTGAGCTTAGCAAATCGCGCTAGCTGAAAAATCATTAGCCGAACAATCGTTAGCCACATAAGAGCTGGGGTTCGCTACTCATTGTTTATTGACATAAGCTAATTATACAAAGCCTGGTTGTATAACTGTAACTGTATTATACATGGAAAAAATAAAAGTCTACTTTAAACTGCAAAAAAACAGCCCAACTTGAAATAAGCCAAATATTCTTATTTTAATTGTCTTGCTTTAGGAAAAAATAACCTGCCAATTGGATATGCTGATTTTGCTTGGCTAGAATAGTTAAAACTAATTGTAAATCTGTACCCTAAATCTATACAAAGTGGCCAAAATTTAAGAAAAGTTACTTATCACAAGCAAATAAATTCTGTCATGTAAGTAGTAAAAAGAAGAAATGCTTAAAATGAGTCTCTCTTTACTTGTTTAAGATGCCTTTAAGGATTTTCATATTTGCATACACACAAGTCTACGAGAGTGCATTTTACTTATGTATTTAATACATCCTCAATACACATCAGTTGTGCTAGTTTGTTACATTAAGTTATACATAAATGCTTTTAAATATAATAATTTTTTGAGTGCAAAATTAAACTTACTTGTCATAATTATTTTTCCTTTCTCTACAATTTCCTATAAATGAAGCTGTTTGACTGTAACAATGATAGAAAACTGTCATTGTTACAGTTACTGTCCTGCATGTCTAATCCCTTATTTTATCATGTTAAACAAGTCAGCAAGTGTGTCAATCAATCACCCGTTTTTGAATAAAAACAAAAGCAAGTGAATGCAAACAGTAACTCATATGAACATGATTTTAAAAAAGGAGAGAAAATAACACTGGAAGATTATGTATAAGATAAACAGTGCAGGGAAAAACCCAGTGTTTACCAGCAGAGGCATCGGCAGAGACATGCACATGTACATGTAAATGCACTTCACTATCAGAGCTGCCTTGCCCCCCAGCTCTGCTCTCAGCTATATTTATCTCCACCCTCACCATAAAAGGTTGTAACTACTGCTTGGACACTCTGGCAAGGGCCAATATTATTTTTGTTGTGTAGACCGCAGCCCTGTAAGCACCTACCTGTAGGGTCTGCTGGGATATCAAGCTTTAAGACAGGAGTTGGATCATACTTTCCCCTAAAGCTTTAAGTTTGAGGATTTTCGCCTGGGGTAAGTGGCTACTGTCATGCAGGGACGTGATGTGATAAGCCAGGTTGTACTTGTTTCATGTCTGTCCAAGCATGACTAGAATGCGCCTTATTGCCTGAATGTTATACCATGTCTTGCTCGCTGATGTTGCAGGTTTCATGATAATTGAAACAAATTTCCTTGTTATTTTGTTCGATAAGGAAGATTATGTGCATTTTTGACTGTTAGTTTTTGTTTTTTTAATTAACTCACACTGCCATCTTGGGTTTGTATTTTCTTATTCGCATACATAATTAATGTTAAAACTTAAAAATGCAGTTGAAGTCCTAAAGGAACTACAGTATATAAAGATAACAATAATCCACCTGATCTTAAACATCAACTGACCAGACAGAAAAACAAATTGAAAGCAAGAAACCCGGAAACTCAGGGCTCGCACAGAGAGTGGCCTGCAGCATGTCTGGATCGATACCATTCTACCAGAAGCATCATCGCCACTATGACCGTGGCTACCGCAGCAAGGAGACAGGGTCTACCATGAGCCAGTACCAGGCCAGCAGCAGATACATGGCTGGTAGCAGCTCCTCCGTCAGCAGTAGGAGCAGAGGGTAAGCTGGGGGGGGTGGGGCAATGAAGAGGATGGAGGGATGTGTCCTGCCTTCATCAATCTATGTCTTTGGAAAGCACTACTGCCCTCTGACCCCCTTAACCCCCTCCAATCCAACTGATCAAGTTCCCCTTCATCTCAGTCATGGGATCATCGTCACTGCTTTATAATGACAACACGTAACCATCCTCATTCACCGTTTGTCTTTCACTCTGGTTGAAAACAGCTTTGAATCCTGCATGAAGATTTTGGCATGTAGACTCAAAGATGCCCCTCATGTGATTTGATGCACATATATGTATAAAGTAGCAGATCATAACGGTGCAACGTGGTTACATAGGTTGTTATGTAATGGCTGAGTTATGGTATATGGCACTGACCGAAATAGAATGTTGACCTGTGCATACCAGTGTTGGGGGATTAATGAGAAGTGACAGTTTCTCAGTCTTAAAGACTGAATGGCCATGATCTAGACTGAGGACGTGATATTTGCTTCCTGCAAATATCAGGATAGTTGTCAGTGGTTGGTTTTAAGATGTTTGTGGTTCTTGTTGAGATGTTTACATTCCTGGGTTAATTGTGATTTTGAGGGTTTTTTTTAATGTGAGTGCACCCACTTATACAAAAAAAAAAAAAAAAAAAAAAGGTGATGTGTTGACCAAAGCCTCTTTATTAGCTTAGACATAACAAAACAGCAATTTTTCCTTTTGCAGTGCCCAGTAAGTCTTTAAATACTCTGGCCTGGAGAGTGTGAACAGGTCATAGGACTTGGTGTCATAACACCATCTGATCTTTGCTTTTACGCTCTGGCCAACACATTAGGAATTTGTGCTGCAAGGAAGAGGAGTATGATCTGATTAGGATTTAACATGCAGGGTGGCTTTAATAATGCCATTGTTGTAAATATACATTATATTTATAGACACAAACACTATTCTATGGGATAACCTGTTCTGGATTTTTTTTAAAAATGACTCTTAGGTTGAAGCTCTGATCTTGGAAAGTCAAAGGGATGTAAATGATCAGAGCTGAAGGGACGCTGACCCAGATAGATACGAGGAAAATGAGGTCAGCTGCCCTCTCACCCTTTACGCCCCCTGCCTCCTTATCATGTTCTGGTTATCTCACACCCTGCGCTCCCACCCCCAACTCTCCAGTGTGTCAGATAGCATTTCCCATTCCTCCAAAATGATTGAGTGAGTGGAGCCTGACTTAAATTCTTCCACAGATAGTCTGGGGATAGGGCCATGCAACATTACATGCTATTGCCCCGGCCCCAAGCTGAGCTTTGCCCCGTAAGACTGGCTGATTAAGTTAGTCTGCAGCAATAAATATCCCTTTAAATGAAACTAATAAAACTAAACAGTTTTCTCAGAGGAATAAAAATTATTATTATTATTGGCTACTGCTTTCACTTTGGGGGTGGTTTTGGTGGATTTGGTCTAGTTAGATGTAGGTCCTCACAGGTTCCTTTTGCCAAAGGCCCCCAAGCTCCCTGGAAACGCCTCTGCTTGTGAAACTAACATAGATTAAAATGTTGATTGAACATTCTGTGCTAATCTTATCTCAGCAAAACTGAGATAGTTCCTGAGTTAGAATGATTTGATTCTCTGAGCCTTTAAACATTTCTAGACTGGTGATTCACAGTTTGTCTCGATGCAGTTAGTTAGTTGTGAAGAAATTGTGTAAGATAGCTTTCATTTTCTATAAATGATGTATAAAAATGATATGACATGTAACGTGAATCCAATGGGCTATATTATCATCATCAGTTGTATTCTGTGGATGTAGAAACCCATATGTAAAACATTGGACTAGATCATTTAGAGGATTGTTCAGGTGCTTTAACAACTCAGTAATTGTTTTAGATTGACTTTAGTAGTTGTGATTTGCTGATTATGAAAAATAATTACAACTAAACCATCTACACTTCCTTCCCACTGACACCTTGTTTACACTCATCTACCATATTCCAACATGATAATGCTATTATTGCACTCTCTGGCAGTACGCCAGGCTGATTATATTCTGTATGTCTCAGACTTAAAGTGTCCTCACACTCTGGGCTGGAAGAGAGCAGACTGAGTCCTGTGCCAAAGAGAGCAAAGCCAACTTACTTGGCAGTGGATAAAGAGAACCAAATCATCGGTTATGTAGTGCCTATCTTCAGGGGCAGGTAATAAACTCCTCACCCATGAAAGTGGAAATCCAGAAATGCTGTTCTCCTAAAGTCATCTCTATCTCTTACTCCCCGCATTAATCCACATGGCTCTGCTCTGCTGGATCCCAGTCAAGAGTTTGCTACAGGACTTTCAGATACAGAGGAAGCGAGGGTAAGAGACACTGCTGCATACATGGCTCGCAGGGATTTGTTCACCAGTGGCCTGGAGATGGAGAGGTCACAGCAGATCTCCAGGAAGGAGGCCATGCGCGAGTCAGCCGAACGCATCTCTCTGAACAAAAGGGTCAGTGAAGATGTTACAAGATGTGTCAAGGTCATACTTTATCAAGTGGTTTAGTTTTATATCACATTTATAACATGTCAGGTTGGTTGTTTGTTGCTACGTAGGGCTAGAGTATAACTTTTATTTAGGCTGTTGTCGTCTTCAAAAACAATTAGATCATCAGCAAAGCTGTGTAACTAAACTAGTTAATTGCAAAGAACGCCAAGTTCCTGTGGATAATTGGGTGTTATTACTACTAATGTTTACACAAGGGAGATAGTTATGTCTGGGCGATAATGTGAAGTACCCCACCATTCACTGAACGTCATTAAAAGCCACAGTGGCCACCCTCACTGTATCTGTCTTTCGTCTGCCAAAAAGTCTCATTACTGGGTGACAAATGCCTCAGGAGATCGTGTTTCTTGAGACACAGGGAAGACGTGTCTCAGGAGTGTTGTCATGTTATGTGCTGAGTTACTGGACACACAAATAGACAGCCGGGGCCTCATCACCCCTAGCTATTCATAGGACACAATGAAAACACACTGTTACTGTAGCACGTGTCACAATGTAAAGTTCATACACGTTGCATGTGTAAACAAATAAAGATACTGTTTGTTGACCTAATACATGCATTGTGGATTCCTGTTGGGAGAAATGTTTTTACATTTGCGGTTAATGTGGTATTTCAGGTTCTTTGACATGTGGTTGTATGAGGTACTGCACTAACTTAGCCATGATCCGATCAGAATCTGATTTTAAACCTGTGATATCACAAGAATGTGTTTGCCACTTAATTTCTGTTTAACAGCCTTTTCTGACTAGACACTGAAGTTTATAGATAAAATCTGTGGGTTTTTTATTTACCTCACAGGGGCATAAAAACTGCTGGTCTGCCCTGTTTGGTACGTGTGTGTCACTTAGGAATAAAGAATTTAAAACCCTCAAACTTTGAAATAACACATTTGAAATCACTTTGATGCAAGGAGTGAGTAGTGACACAAACTTCAGTTTCTAGGCAGAAAAAGCTAGTGTCTAATGGTGAGATTTAGATGTCATAGATTTGTGTAGGTTTTACCGAATAAACATTTTGGTGGCCATGGATTAAGTGAAGTTTCCTGTGACAGACAGGCACAGTGCACAGCAAAGTCAGCACCAGCTAGTGCATATTGTATGTGTCAGAACGGCACACAATGAAAGAACCTGAACTATCACTGTGATTGTTCATTGTTAGCAAAGCTGAAAGTTGTCCTGAATGTTTTACTCTGCAATCTTTAGCTCCATGAACACGAGGAACACTTCAAGCGCATGAACGAAGACAACCTGATGCACGCCCCAGAGTTTGTGATTAAACCTCGCTCCCACACTGTGTGGGAGAAGCAGTGTGTGCGGCTGCATTGCACTGTCACTGGCTGGCCCGAGCCCCGGGTCGTCTGGTAGGTCACCGACACATTATCACCTGAACATAACCTCAAATCTGTCCTGTCTATTTTCTAAACAACCTGCATATTTCTTAGTCCTTCACCTATTTCTTATTTTCCTCCTTTTTAATTTTTCCCTTCATTTTCTTTTTCTCCCCTCTTTTGTTTTTTTTTTCTGATTCTAACTACAAGGTACAAAAACAATGTGGCAATTGAGCCCCTTGCCCACCCTGGCAAGTATAATATTGAGAGCAAATACAGCGTGCATTCACTGGAGATCAACAAGTAAGTGTGACTTCCCCTGAAATACCCCTGCCTTTAAACAGACTGATGCTGCAGGACTATAACCTGTAAAACCTGTAAAAAAGAAACACATTGTTTAAATCCTTTACCATATCACTCAGGGAACTATAGTGGCCTTTGCATACCAGAAAGGATGTTGTTCTTCATTTTCATAGTAGGCATCTGCTGCAAAACAAACACTTGCTGGACTGTTCATTCAAACGTGGCAGTGCATTCACACCGATACACAACAATTATGGGCTGTTTATTCAAGTTCTGCCAATATACATACTTAAAAGTTACACCCTAAGCGTTTAAAGTGGCATTAGACCTCCATTCCTGTTATTGTGGCAAAATTGGGCTTGGCAGAAAGAAATACCAAAATATCAGGTCCTGGGGTTTACTCATTTGGACTGGCCATCACAATAGCTGCACCTAATTGACAGTTTCAATTTCATGTTAATCAAGCCTTACAGAGATACTGCAAAGTTGCACTGCTTACCCAAGGGCACAGCACAACTCAGGGGAGGGTGCAAATCCAAATTTGATAGACCAATGCAGGGTTCAGAAGAAAGTATGAAAAACCATGGGCAGAAGGGTAAGGTCCAGAAGCATGGGGGTATGGATGGATGGCTGAAGTACAACACACAACACAAAATATAGAAAAATCAAGAAGACAAATGATACATTTTGTCAAGTCAAAAACAAAATCCAAGACCAAATGAAAACTAACCAATGAAAGGTCATAACTTCCCAACCCTTTGATCCATATGATAAAAAATATTTCATAAAATGAAGAAGAATATGTCTTGATCTTTGTTTCCCATCACATCTACACCAGGCTGTGTAGTGCTCATGACATCACCAGTGGTGTCTATTTATTGCTGGAGTATTCCTGACCAGGAATTATGGAAGACTTCACAGTCACTCCTCACATAGTCAGTATTATTTACATGGTTGAAAGGGCTGAGGTTGAGGTGGGGGAAGGGGAAACGCTCAGTGCTCCTGAATCCTTAAGAGAACATTGAGTGTGTATTGAGGACACTGATCACCTGATGGTCTCGTCTTTCAGATGCGATTTTGATGACACGGCGCAGTATCGCGCCTCAGCCATGAACTCCAAAGGGGAGCTCTCTGCGTTTGCCTCTGTCGTTGTCAAAAGTAGGTGGAGGTCCAACCTCACATTCCAGTGTTGTTTCTCAATCATTAAATTATCTCAAATCACAAGAAAACACTCTCTCCACCTGTGATATCGCACATCATTTTCATATTTTGGAATCCTACATGCATGCAGTCCAACACTAGTGTTATAATATCATGTTCTGTAATTGGCATGGATTAAGAGAAACTGCTACTCTTCTCCATAGGGTTCAAAGGGGAAGTAGATGAGTATCTGCCAGCACCAAGGCGTAAGTGTTTACTCACAATATTATTGTTTTCTTTAATTATTCTGGTTCATTGTGTATTTCATGTTGCCAAATAATGGCCACAATATGGAAGCCAATTTATGCCAGTATCATAAAAAGCTCATGTTAAGTCAAAATTATGAGATAAGTCAAAATTATTAGATAGTGGGTCAAGATTATGAGATACTAAGTCATAGTATGTCAAAATTATGAGATAGTAAATCAAAATTATGATTTTAAGATAGTAAGTCAAATTTTGAGGTAGGTAGTTGAAATTATGAGATACTTTAATTATGAGCGGGCGCACGATTGTGATCTTGACACACTCTTTACAGTTTACATTGCAAGATGCTCAGCAACATTTACTTTCATGTGGTTCATAATCCACTCTGTAGCTTTGACTTTATTGCTCATTGTTGGTCTTTACTACTGCTCAACTTTCATTCACAGCTAAATGCTAACTCTGCCAGGCTTTTGTGCTGCAGCAAACCTGAGGGCAGTAAAATTACAAGTGAAAACATTTGCCTTACAAGTTTTTATCTGATTCAAAATTAAAGTAATGCTTTTGTTTTATCACTGTGCCACATTGCAAATAACTAACGATTATTTACCCATTTGGGTTTTTTTACATCAGGGGTTCTCATAGTTTCTGGGGGCAAGGGAATCCTTACATTGAAGAAAATCATCCAAAGACCCCCATCATCATTCTTACTTCAGTTAAGCATAAGTTTACTGCCATTTGTACGTTTAGTGGCCACAAAAACTAAAAGAAAAAGAATTCTTCAACACTTTACCAAAAGAGAGCCACTGCACATTTGAACTTTCAAGGACTTCCAAGGGATACAACAGTGTGTCCAACATCCCTGTCCCTGCAAATTTGTCCAAACAACAAGGCAGCGTCTGTCTTTACAACATTGCCTACAGCCGTGGCTGTGATTTTAAAGAGAGAGAAGAGTTGGTTCCATGTCTTTGAAAGCAAACACTTGCTGATGGTGCATTGCTGCAGAGCATAGCAGTACTGGTTGGATTGAAAAACTTGAATTTGGGTTGAAAAACTTGAATTGGTGTCTATTAACCCCAGTCTTTCAGGATTATTTGCATTAATGTGTCCTCAAAAGTCCTCAAAATTCAATGTAACACAGTATGATACATACAGATTGTCTTGGACAATGACATTCAAGATTCCACCTCCTTTTAAATAGAAAGATACAAGATTTTTTTTATGGATCCCCAAGCTATGGGCTCTGGACCCTCAGTGTTCCCTGGAGCCTGCCTTGAGAACCACTGGTTTAGATGACCTCAGTGTTGAGTGGGGTGGTGGGGATGCAGGGCTGGAGGAAGAGAGGGTGCTTCTGCAACTAACAACTTTCTTGTCTCTCTGATTCTGCGGCGTCAATGCAGGGACCAGTGCTCAAGGTAACAGGTTCACAGGGATCTGGTTTGAAAACACTTGTGAAAACACATTTTGGTGAACTTGATTGCTTCCACAAGTGTGTTCGTGCATGGTCACTTTATTGAAGTTCACAGTGTTTCTCCTCTGTCTTTAGTCCTCTTTTGTTTTTCCTCAGCATCTCTGTTAGAGAACAACTGTCTGTTTTCCTCAACAATGTTACCAGGTCTACTGTATATACAGAATGTAACATTGTGTGCTTATGTTCCATGTAGTTCATGTTGAAGGACTTTGGTCTTCATGAACTGTCCTTTGCTACAGCTTTTATTTTTCTGTCTTGAGTGAAAATACATTTTAGTGCCAGTTGATAGTGTCTACTTTAAGTAATATGGCCTTTAATAGAACATAGAAGACGCATAATATTTGTAATTATAGATTTCGGTATTCAGTCCGCACCACAAATGATTTTGTTTTTATTTCAGCTGGTTTATTCCTGTTTGTTGTGCTTCACTGTTCAGTGCATGGACACAAGTTCTTATGGACACAAAATCTTATTTCACGTGTTCTTTGTGTGGGCACTGTTCTCTAGTCACACAGTCACTCTTTTAGTCTGTGTTTTTGCTCGATACATGTTTTCTTCTACATGCTTTTCCTACATGACTAAAAAGTTTGAATCAGTTTTCAGTTTTGATGTGATTTGTGAGATTATTTGCTTTATTCTCTCCACTTTTTTGACAGTAGTTTTGTGTTTTTACTTAACTGAATTTGCTGGATTTAATGTTGCACAGTAACGGCACACCAAACTTTGACTTATCCATCCCTGACTTTTTCATAGATGGTCCAGTTTCTGAATATGGCATCAACTTCCAGACACACATCGTTGATAGGTTTGGTGTGTCATTTGGAAGAGAGGGGGAGACCATGAGTCTGGGGTGCACAGTCATCATCTATCCTACTCTGCACCGCTACCAGCCAGAGGTGCAGTGGTACAAAGATGGTTAGTAAAAAGCTTACAGAATTCAGACTTACAGATTCACAACAGTATGGAAAACTTTATTTTGCCCTCTTTTTTAAAGTCTCTTCCAAAATGTCTTCATATGTGACGCAGGAAGAAAACGTGGCCTCAAAAAGCTAGAAATAAGCTTTCATTAGTTGTCATATTTGTGAATGTGTGCTTGGCTTATTGTCTGTTACCTTGCTAACATTGTGTTCCAGATGTTCTGCTGTCTCCATCCAAATGGTACAACATGCACTGGAGTGGAGACAGAGCCACACTGACGCTCACACACCTCAACAAGGAGGACGAGGGTCTCTACACTCTGCGAGTCACCACCAAGTCTGGATACGAGACCTACTCGGCCTATGTCTTTGTCAGAGGTGGGAGCTTAAATGTCTCTCAATTCATCCATAGAAGAGGGATATAATATACAGAAGAATGCTTCTATAGGCAAAACATATCAACAGGGAGATAGAACTTTTCATATTCTAAGATATTAGAGTGCAGATTCAGTTGTCAGACATTTGACATGTACTGTGTACAGTTCTTTTTCGGTCAGTTAAACCTGTAGTGAGTAACATTTGAAGATTCTGTCGGCCTGACTGTGGCTGCACAGGGGTTGGTGTGAGCAGTGGAATTCACTTCTGAAACTTTTCATTGGTGCCTCTTTGTGTCAAGCTCAAAACACAAACGTGGAGCTCAGAGGCTTCGTCAACATATTGTGAACAGTTTTAATTCATCTAGATACACTACCAGTCAAAAGTTCGGACACAAGGTGTCCAACCCATTCAGAGTTTTTGCAATTTTCCGGACTGACTGACCTTCAGTTGTTAAAGTAATGATGGACTGTCGTTTCTCTTTACTTAGCTGATTGGTTCTTGCCATAATATGAATTCTAACAGTTGTCAAATAGTGCTGTCAGCTGTGTACCAACCTGACTCCTGTACAACAACTGAACCCTGACAAGGCACACCTGTGAAGTGAAAACCATTTCAGGTGACTACATCATGAAGCTCACTGAGAGAAGGCCATGGGTTTGCAGCACTGTCAACAAAGCACACATGTTTTGAGTTATTTCACACTTTTTTGTTTACTACATAATTCCACATGTGTTCATTCGTAGTTTTGATGCATTCAGTGAGAATCTACAATGTAAATAGTCATGAAAATAAAGAAAAATAAGGTGTGTCCAAACTTCTGACTGGTAGTGTATATTTGCTGTATAAGAACAAGTTCTGTATGAAGATGCAACAGTATAAATGTGAGGCTCCTCCTCCTCCTCTCACCTCTCACTCTGACTCATCTAGTCATGCTGTTGTTTTACATCAAAACATCAACTGAAATGTTTCTTCGTGCACGTATAGGAAAGATCCTCAAGCCCTTAATTCTTAAAAATCCTATGTATCTAAGGTATGTCCACACAGACATTTTAACTGCAACCCGAGTCAACACAAGATAAATACAGACAGCTGCCATCACTCTGAGCTAGAAATTAGCACAACGGCATGTCCTCTGGCACCTCATGACCATTCCACATTTATTTGTCAAAGGGTTTCTTTAATGGGAGAGAGAGTGATGAGGTATGAAATAGGATATCTCTAATAGAGACACAATAAAGTGGCAACTCACTGGCATCTCTTTATAAAGGTTGTTGGTAATGCTTATCTTTGCTGCCTTCAGAGACAATCTGACCTTTGAGGCTCTGGCTTATTGTGCAGAGGAACCATGTTGAGTACGAACTAGCTAGAAAATTGAGTCCGCTGCTCAGGGTCACCGAGTAAAGAAGACGCCAGGTATGGCCATATTAAACCATTATATGAGCCTGGCTGCTATTTCCAGAGAGCTCAGCCATGGAATGACTGTGACTGTGAGCACACGAGAAACAATAGGCTGTCCTGTTCTTATGGGTTGGAGAAAATTTTAATACAGGAACATATCATCATCCCGACCACTAAGATTCAAGGAGCTACATAGTTCGACGCACGCTTACATTAATAGAAATCATTGTTGAGTAGTTGCAAATTTGGATCTACATATATTGATATATAACATAAATAAACTGAGTTTTTAAATGTTTCTGTTAGATGCTGATGCTGAGATTGAAGGAGCACCAGGTGCTCCCCTGGACGTTCGCTGTCTGGACGCCAACAAGGACTACATTATTGTCACATGGAAGCAGCCAGCTGTTGATGGCGGCAGCTCCATCCTGGGCTACTTCGTGGACAGGTCAGTTAGTTTCAACTGGCAGTCCAGCAAGATGCAACTCACTTCCAGGTTTAAAGCCTTGAGTTTAACAATTTGGTCAGCGCCATGTTGTTTTTGTTTTACGGTTAAGATATTTTAAAAAGCAGGTTGGGCCCGATTGAGAGCTCATCCACTGCATGTTCATCTACATCTGCAAACCTGGATGTTACTGTTAATTTTTCATAGATTTACATACAAACGGGCCCTTTTTATTTTTTGCTAAAAGTGAAGTTACCCCCTGGTGGCCATTCAAGAGAATACAGGTTTCAGATACTTCAGTTTCTAAGTCTGAATCAGGAGAATAAGTCTTTTTTTTTTTAATACTGTCTATGGGTCTGTCTGCTTATAGACTTGAAGTTGATCTCCCAGAAATGGTCATTTGAATAAGCCCCTTTGTAAAACTGAACAGAAGGGGTGCCAGATTGCTCAGTGGTTAGAGGTAGCTCCCCATGGGCCAAGGCCCCCTTCAGCTAACCAGGTTAGGCACAATACTGTCTTATCCAAAACTATCTTTCAAAATACTTGAAGAGAAATAGAGGGGCGGTGAGTAAATGTTATACTTAAGTTTCTCCAACAGAGAGATTGTTCCTAAAAAACTGTACTGATACCATAAATACACTTACAGGAATCAGAGCTACTGGAAAGTGACAACGCAAAGAGGGAGATTGCAGTGATACAACATACTTTGTTCCAATAATATGAATTGTTTGAATCATTTTATTTTAAAAAAACAAAACAAAAACAAAAACATTGTCTACATGTGTGACAGAAAAGTTTGTTGAAAATACAGGTGTGAGGTTGGCACTACTCATTGGATCCAGTGCAATGACACTCCAGTCAAGTTTGCCCGTTTCCCCGTGACTGGTCTGGTTGAGGGTCGTTCATACATTTTCCGCGTTCGTGCCGTCAACAAGAGTGGCATGAGTCACCCGTCCAGAGTGTCTGAGCCAGTGGCTGCCATGGACCCAGCAGACCGCGCTCGCATGAGAGGTGCGACTGAATGAAATCAGTTTTATTTCTTTTACCCAAATTCTCAATTTGAATGTTTTTGTTTCAATGGGCTTTACAATCTGTACACGTAGCTACATCATCTGTTCTTAGACCCCGTATTTAAGAAGCTTGATGGCAGTAGAATAGACTGATAACACTGATGGCTACTTAAAACCAGAGATCATCAGGGTCACAACCTGAGAGCAGCCCCCCGAGAACAGTTGATTAGGGAAGTCCATAGAAATGACTATTTAGTAAGAATGCACTTGAATGCAAATATCAGCTATGTGTAGGGAACTACAGTGAAATCAAGACTGGAAACCCCCCAACATTGATAGACTTTGTATTGTGAAGCAAATAATGAAAATACTCATGCCCATCCCTTTTCAAAATATTATGTAATCACAACATTTTTCTTTTAACTTTGTTTCATTTAACATTTCAGATGATGTGTTTGGTTTTAGGAACTTCTGCTCCCTGGACCGGACAAATCATTGTCACGGAGGAGGAGCCTGCAGGTAGAAAGTTATCATTGGTATTTTTACATGAATCCCATTGATAAGAAGGTCAGGTTCACTCAGGTATTGTGTCACATTATCCTATATTATCTTTTGGCCACCAGAGGGCGTTGTTCCAGGCAGACCCCTTGAACTACAGGTGACAGAGGCAACCAAGAACTATGTGGTGCTGAGCTGGAAGCCACCTGGGAAAGGCCTGGAGGGAGTCATGTATTATGTGGAAAAGGTAACTTATATGCTGTTTCTTTGTTTGGTCATGAGTTTCCTCCTTCTCCTTTTCTTTTATGGTGTTTTACAGCAGGTGGCTTCTGCCACGTTGCATTACTGTCTCCTTTCCTTTTCTTTCCTTCAAATTTAAAAACTTTTCTGTTTTATTCCTTTTTTTTCCTTTGGTGTGCAGCTGTCCAGTTTTTTGTTTTTTTTTTTGTTGGTGGGCAGTGAGACATTATGTACGAAGGTTTTGTAATTAAGCTTAACTGTAAAATATGAATACCTTCTTTTAAAAAGTTGCTACACATACATTGATCACACAGTGGCTTTGTGGCTTATATTGCTGGCCTCACGGCAAGAAGCTGGTTCGAATCCTGGTTTGAACAAGGGTCTTTCTGTGTGGAGTTTGCGTGTTCTTCCCTCATGTTAAAACATGGGGTGTTTATCCACGGCTTTAGAAAATAAAAAAAGTACTGCAAACAAACAGATGAATATGCTGTAATGTGGACAGGGTTGGATTAAATTAAATTAAAGTTTGGAAAAAAATTCAAACAAAATGGGGGGCACCTTGAATGATGAGATGAGATTTCTGTAGCCCTAGAGGGAGGAAAGTGATTCTTTCCATTGCAAAGATATTATAGATAATGTCATACCAGTCCTTGGCTTGAGCCAATTCTCTCTGATTGTATCCTAAACAAATATTCAGCTTTTTATTTAGAGTGATGTTGAGTGCGGCAGTCCAAACAGATGTTCATCCCGAATAAATATAATTTGCGACTAAAATATAAAACAAAAATATTTTGTTGTTAAATTAAGCCATTGTGCATCTGAGATGGATCACAGTTTGACCCCTGCATGTGTCTTCGTCAGTGTGTCTCGGGCACAGACAGCTGGCAGAGGGTGAACACCGAGCTCCCGGTCAAGTCTCCTCGCTTTGCATTGTTCGATCTCGCTGAAGGAAAGTCCTACAGCTTCCGTGTTAGGTGCTGTAACTCTGCAGGTGTCGGCGAACCTTCTGACCCAACTGAGGTCTTCACAGTTGGTGACAAGCTTGGTGAGAAAACACAGAAACAGACACTCAGGCTTTATGAAAAGTAGAAAATGCTTGTTTGTTCGTCATTTAAGTTCCTCAGATGTACTTGGTTCCTGTCTGCAGATATCCCATCTGCCCCAGGCAAAGTGGTTCCCACGAGAAACACAGACACATCAGTCGTTGTGTCTTGGGAGGCTTCCCGTGATGCAAAAGAGTTGGTGGGATATTACATTGAAGGGAGCATCGTGGGCAGCAACGTGTGGGAGCCGTGCAACAACAAGCCTGTGAATGCAACCAGGTAAAATTACACCTCAGATATTTCCTACAATGGATCTGGTAGGATTTTGCTAACTTTGGAGAAAAACCTGTTCCCATAATCATAGTCACTTAAACATGATTGACAGGTTTATCTGCCACGGGCTGATGACAGGAGAGAAGTACGTGTTCAGGGTGAGGGCCGTGAACGCAGCAGGGCTCAGCCAGTTCTCCCCGGAGTCTGAGCCTGTGGAGGTGAAGGCTGCTATTGGTGAGTCGGATGAAGGGTTCATATGTAGATAAATTACAGTTTATTACATGTTATTTGCCTGTTCAGATTTTTGGCTTAAAAGGGAAACCCAACCTTTAAGCTAGTGTACAATTTATAAAACAAGTAAAGTATAAAACAAGTAAGATATTAGACAAACAGCTGTTGGTGTTGTAGTTTCCATTTCAGAGTCAATTTTGCTTTTCGAGTGATGTATCAACATTATTGTAGCATATATCTACAATTATACAATAATTATTAAACATCTTTATGATATTAGAAATAGTTTTTCATATTAGTCAACCGTTTGACAATCAAACATAGGCAATCATCTATTCAGATGCAACAGATCTTCAGTACAACATTACGGAGTAGCCAAATGACCAACAGAATAATATTACGATTTAAATAACTCACTACAAGGAATATTCCCATAGGAAGTAAATATTTTTTGGAGTTTGCCAAAGTGTTTCCTCAAAAACTGAAAACTACAGTCTGTAGGAGTTTAAAAAAAAGTTTAGACAACGTGAATTCATTTTTGATTTAAATTGAACACAACTCATTTGAAAACAAAATGACTCTTGAAATGTACAAAACATCACAAACTGCTGTTTCGTTCTTACAGTTGTCTTTTAATCCATTAAAGAATCAATTGTATTTTATTAATACAGGATGTTGTAGGCTACTGTTGTTCTCCTGAGACGTGTCTTCAGCTGTGTCTATCATCCACTGTGTACACCCACACTCGCTCCACCATGGCCCCCACTTGTTCACCCTATCACATTATTCTGCACTGTTGTGTATCCCACCAATCCACCACCCTGTTCAGCCACACCTTCTCCTCCTCCTCCTCCTCCTCCTCCTCCTCCTCCTCCTCCTCTTCCTCAGCCTGAGACACAGGCTCAGGAATTGTAGACGTCCTCTAATATGGATCAGTGCGATCCAATTCAACAGTTGTCACAAACCAGTCCAGTGTCACATACCACCTTTCTCCCTCACCTACCGTGGACACAGACAGTGTCTCAACCCCACATGGTGCTAAAGGTATCGACACACACCGCTCCCAACCCCATGGGTTGCTTCCTTTTTGTTCATACTAACCAGCTCACATGGCAGTGGACTCGTTCTGGCGGAACATTAACCAAGTTTTAATGATTAAACTATATTAGCCTAATGAAAGATAATGCAGACATACTAGTTTTACATCTTTTCACATATGCAATATATTTTTATTAGTGTCAGATGAGTACATAGCTCTGAACATACTAAAAATAACATGTATATTTTATATATATAGTATATGTGTATAAATACATACTGTATATGTATGCATACAACACCAATGACTAGAATTAATTTTGAGCGCATGTTTAAGGGTTTAATCATATAGCTTTTCATGAGATCAGTGGAGCTCTGCTTCCTCATATTTATAAATATAAATCCTGGCTTTTTATATAACGGGTTGCACACAAGGAACTTGTTTTGTAATTCTTTTTATAACAAATGAACACATCCTTTGAGTTCAAAAGTACAAACCCATAATACATCTGTAAAAACATTAAAACAAAATAAAAAAAAAAAGTCTTACCAGAGATTTGAGTGTGTTCACAGTTCCGTTATAGATTTGAAAAAGTCTCTAAATTTACATGTTACAGCGTAAGTGTTTTGTGGTTGAGACTGGCTGACTGGTAGTTTACTGACCAAATTGTTACATACAGTTTTCTCCAGCACATTTAAATCCACACAACAAGGCTTTTGGCCGAATCACATCTGACATTGCAAGTTAATTTAGAATATATATTTTTCTAAATTAGAAGAAAACACTGCGTATGTCAAACATAAGCTACATTTAAAATAATATCTCGATACGTCCCTCTGTGTGATTCTCACTTAAAGTTGACCAATTAGGATATTTATCTGGAGTTCAAAACTGAACAAAGCTGCCAATGTTATACTCGTTGGAGCTGATCTTGCTCGTCTCGTGCATGTGTTCCTAAAACTCTCTCTGCAACAAACCTCTAACACATTTTTGGATGTCACTCATTCACTAACCAGCTTTGTGTTGAGCAGCATCTGCTCTCTGTTTTCCTTTGTGAAACACACATTAGTACGAACGCCAATGTGATCAGCTGCACAGCTGACACACTGCTGATGATCCCAGAAAAACATCTTGAAGCTGTTTTTACAATTAATTATGATCATAAACTTTATTTCAATTACTTTAAAGAGTTAGTAACACCTCGTATTATTTGTTATACCACTTTAATTTTTTGCATATTTTGAGTAGAAACCAAAGGGGTGATGAAAAACGTTCATTGGTGCTGTTACTAAAGTAGTGATTTTTCATGAAGGGTTGGCACAAAGCCTGCATACTTGCACTCTACAGCTGTTTGACCTCACACAAATGCATGTTCTCATAATCCCAAATGAAGCGTCCTCACACATGGATGTCACTTCATGATCATCTTGTCTTCATTTTTCACTTACAGTCAGATGAAGACATTTTTGCTGAATCTTATAGGCTGTTGTATAATCTAGCTTTCTTTGAGATTATGCCTGTTTCTTCTTTATGTTGTGTGACTGAAGTAAGAGCTGTGACCTGTGAATGGATGGATCCTCAGCTTGTTTTATAAAACCTCTTCTGCTCTTCTCTGCTAACTCCTGTAGGGGGCGGCATCCCTCATGGTGTGTTGCCGGAGATGGGGCCGGGGGGTAAAGTGGTCTCACTAACTGAGCACAGGCCACGCTGGACGGACACGCATGAAACTGTCCAGTCCCTCCCTGACACTAAGCAAAAGTGCAATAAAAATGCTCAGGTTGACACTAAAGCCAGGGAGGGGCCTGGGGCTGCTGGGTCAGGCTGCACAGAGCCGGATCACCCCCCCAACCCGGCACAGAACAAAAACAAAGGGGGCAAGAGAGGCAGTGTGTCCTGGGCCCCTGACCTGGCAAAAGACTCAGTTTCTAACTCATGCACTGACACAGCTGCACATTTAGAGCCAGTCACCACTGAGGTTCAGGATCAGGCTGTAGAGTCAGCAAAGTTCACTGTAGACACTGCTGCTAATCGGGACACGGCGAGGCCAAGGACAGAGTCAACAGGTGAGCACGGGTCACACGGATTCCTTTTCATCGTCCAAAAAAACCAACCACAATTATAAAACACCATTTCACTAAGTCAGGCCCTCAGCAGGGACAAAAATAGATTTTAACCACTTAACAAAAGGCTCTTTGTTAACCTTTTTCAACGCAAATGATGCTTGTGTCACTTTGCAAACCACTCACTCCTCCCCACCAAAGTCAGCGAAGAAAATCAGAAAGTTTACATCAAGGAACACAGGAGTTGTTGCTCCACGGCTGTCTTTATCCATAAGTCAAAATATGCGATTATGTGACTTAAGTATTTCAAAACCTTTGTTCAGATTTGCCTAAGTGATTCCAACTTACCAAAAAAGACAGTAGTAGAGCAGCAGCTTCTGTGTCCACATAAGCTAAAGTACTGATTTTTCTCTAGGGAATTTGGTGCAGTAGATTGATAAAATGTCTGGAAACAAATGTATGTTTCCAGACAGAAAAGGCTCTTTAACTATGAGATAAAGTGGTGAACATATTAAATATTAAAGACTTGATCAGATTTTATCAGATGGGCCTTTTGTCAAGTGGCTAAAATGTGCCAGTACCTCGTACAAACTTTTCAAATATTCCTCCCTGCACAATGTTGTACCTCTTTCATTTAACATAAAACAAATCAATGAACAGGTGATAAAGTGCTGTACTGGTATTCTCCTCATAAAAGGTAAGTCAATATCAAAAAAGACCGCCAAAAACTTTAACTCAACACCGTCACGCTTGTCAGTCGTTTTGCTGAACACCTCCTCACATGATGGCCAGGTGTCTTCGTGTACCTGGAACCCTCCACCACCACTCTTGAGTTCCCCAAAGCACTTTAACACACAAACACACAGTAGAGTGTCATGGGAAAAGCCACATGTTTGCACCCACCCACTTGACAGTGGGAAACTTGTGATTCAAGGCCTTTGTGGCAGCAGACTGTGTACTTAAGACACTCGATATCCTCCATAAATAAAGGAGGATATCGAGTTCACATGACTATTTGTGTGACAGCAAAATTTATTATCACCATGGCACATAGGTCTGCTTTTTCTCACATTCCCTCTTCAATCTGTAAATCATTATTCTTTGTGCAACTGTGTAAAAAGTACATGTTTATTTGGTTCCTTGCTGAGAACAAGGGTTAGGATTATTTAACCATTTTCACAGCAACCATGTTGACATTAGGCCTCAAAACATGACAACTGCTCTGTATTGTTCAAGAATTCAGGACAGTGTGACAGCAAGCCAGCATGCACCGCCAGGGTGTGGAAGCTAAATGGAACTCAGCTATCATTCATTTGATCCCGACTGGTGTTAAGTCAAAATGCTGCTGTGAAGCCTTTCACTCTTAACCAGGAAGAATTAAGTTACAGTATATCCTTTATAGTATTTGACAAAAATACAATATGTACTTTTTAAACACAAATTTGAGTTAGTATTTCTTAGATTAATCATTATTGGGGGGTTGTTGTTACCCAATTTTCCCTCTTTTGATTTATCACAGTAATTTAGTACACTATTTATTAAAATTATGTTTTCATTAAATTATTATCACCTAAAAATAATAATTGTGTTTTTTTTTCATGGAGTCTGCCATGTTTTACTGCCATTTTATTCAATGGCTCTGAAACGCTGGCTCTTCTATAGTTTTTTTTTATGCTACACTAAATTGAGGCAAAGATGTATTTAACTTCTTCTAGATTGCTGGTTGATCCTTAAGTCATTCTTAAATGAGTACGACTGGGCAGAGGTGTAAAAGTCAGTTTGGGATAAAAACGTACCACCTCACATTAGTGCGTCACTTCCCCATGTTTCCTCACTTACAGTAGAGACGGTGGTGTTAACTTGAGTTTTCTGCCATCTCAGCCTCCCCTGCTCCACCCTATGGCATCACCGTGCTGGAGTGTGTGCGTGATTCCATGGTACTGGCCTGGAAACAGCCGACCTTCATTGGCGGCGCTGACATCACTGGCTACTTTGTGGATTACCGTGAGGTCATCGATGGCGTTCCAGGGAAGTGGCATGAGGCCAATATCAAGGCTATCAGTGAGAGGGCCTACAGAGTGAGTAAATATAAAACGTGTTTGGTTCTTAACTCAAAACTATCACTGTCATGAAAAAGATTTTGTCCTCATGCTTCTTTGTCTTCAGGTGTCCGACCTGAAGGAGAACAGGAAGTACCAGTTCCAGGTGCGAGCTGCCAACATGGCAGGTGTTGGAATCCCGTCACGGCCAAGTGACACTTTCCTGTGTGAGGAGTGGACCATCGCTGTGCCAGGTTAATTTGGATACCAAAATCATCCTTAGTCAGGAGGCTCAATTAAATGTGAAATGTCAATTTTTTTTTGTTTTTATTTAAGCTGGGGACGCACTACACAACTTTCACAGTCGTTACGATTTTGAAAACGGGATCACACATTTAACGTCCGCGCCTGATGAGGATCACAGATTACACGACTTGTCGAACCAACTGAATGCTTAAAACTCTGGCGAGAGTGACTAAGTCTATGAGAGCGACAGTTTAAAGGGTAAACACATAGCCATCGTTGTTTTGACATTCCCACTACTTCCTCTGATCTTCATCTTCTGACACTATTTCCGGTGTCTCACCTGCTCCTTTTTCATTGGCTGTTGGCAACATGTCTGTGAAGATTCTCATTCATCCAGGTCATGGTATCCAAAGTGTAGTAAAAAAAAAGGCAACTGGTCCAACTAAGTCCAGTTGCCTTTTTTTTTACTACACTTTGGATACTGTTGGCAACATGTTTGCAGTTGGGTTGGTAATCAGTACACACCATCCGATTGTGTCCAGAGTTGGCGGGAAAAACTCAAACAGGTTTGATTAACTGAGGTTGAGTCGGGTCTTTTACCGTCACTCACCACATGCCAACTGTCCCTAACTTGGGCTGACTGGTGTAGACTCTGCCCAACTGTAAAATTGGGGGAAAAAAATCTTGTAGTGTTTCTCCAACTTGAGTCAGATTGTGGCCCAAATGCTTATTCAATGCCAACATTTATGATTTGTGTATGACTTCCAAAAAAAAAAGCAAGTAAAAAGCGAAACCACAACTTTTAAATTCTGATTTTCCCTGACCGCAGGACCTCCTCATGACCTGCAGATAAGAGACGTGCGAAGTGATTCCCTGTCATTGCTATGGAAACCACCTGTGTACCAGGGCCGTGATCCAGTCAACGGGTTCTACATTGACATCAAAGAAGCCGACGCCCCGGAGGAGGCATGGAGAGGAGTCAACAGCAAGGCTACGGAGAAGACGTTCATGAAGGTCACATTGGGCTCCTTTTCCCACTCATTCTCATATTTTTCAGCAGCTGGTGTGTAATGTGGATATTCCCTTTTTAATCTGTTTCACAGATTAAGAATCTTAAAGAAGGAGAAGTGTACGTGTTCCGTGTTCGTGCTCAGAATAAAGCCGGCGTTGGAAAAACCTCTGATGTCACAGAGCCTGTCCCAGCTCTGACCAAACCAGGTAGGAGAAAAAAAAGGCAATCTGATGAAATGACGATCAGACTTCCAGAGTGTGACAAAATATAGAGGCTTTCATTTATCTTCCTTGTTCTTCAGGCACCAAGGAGATAGTCGTGGAAGTAGATGACGACGGTGTTATCTCCCTGAACTTTGAATGCTGTGACCTGAACCCTGACTCCAAATTTGTTTGGTCCAAGAATTACGAGGATATCACAGACACATCTCGCTTGACTGTAGAGACCAAGGGAAATAAGTGAGATACGTTTGCGCAGCTGTGACTCTTTGCTGTATTTTTCATTTGTTTTTATATCTACAGTATAATACTGAGTTTTCTTGCAGGTCTAAAGCTGTTTTCAATGCACTTGCGGAGGAGGACATTGGCGTGTACTCCTGCCTCGTCACCCACACTGATGGTGCTTCATCCAGCTACGATCTCTCCGCAGAAGGTAGGCACATGGGATAGTTCCATTCTTTTGACGTGTGGTTAAAAGACATGGAGGCCTTAACAAAAGACTCACCAAATAAAATCTACAGTATGTCTGCTTGTTTCTACAATATCTTAAGAATATGTCTCATCATTAGATAGACATTTACAACTGGAAACTGAAGTATGTAAACTTCTCACTCCTCCACACTGAAGTCCATAGAGAAAATTTGCGTCTTTAGCTCATGGGAACATGGCAGATGCTGGTCCACTGTTACCTTGTTTTCCAAGTTTGTGTCAATTACATAAATCCAAATATATGATTTCAAACATCCAAAGTCACATAATGACACATTTGAACTTGATGATGGAGGCAGCAAGGGCTGAACAAGTCCCATGTGTTGCAATGTAAAATCACAGATTTTTTTCTATGGACTTTGGTGTGACAAGTGAGCAGTTTACAAAACCACACAAACTTTAGTGTCCAGTCAGAAAAGGTTTGTTTAATGGCAGGATAAAATGATGAACATTACATTGTAGACCTAAGCAGGGGTGAATTTTATGACATAGCCATTTGCTATGTGGCCATATACAGTATATACAGTTTAAAACCATGTTTTCAGTAAAACTGAGCCTCCATGTCTCAGGTTGTTTCTCAGTTCTGCATGACCACACTTCAAAAAGCCTGACCTGTCACTTTCATGTTAATAAATGGCTTCAGCTTTTCTTGTAATAATGTCTGTTCATGAATTTCCCTCTCTTCAGAGTTGAAGAGGTTGCTGGTGGTCAGTCATGACCACAAATTTCCCAGTGAGTAAATCAGCCTCGCACTGTGTCACTGCTGTTGTAAAGTGTTTCGTGGACTGGGCTCTCAGTCTTACTTTATTTCTCCACTCTATAAATTAGTTATTCCCCTGAAGTCAGACTTGGCTGTGGAGATGCTGGAGAAAGGCAAAGTTCGCTTCTGGCTGCAGGCGGAGAAGATTTCAGCTGATGCCAAAGTCGAATACGTGTTCAATGACAACCTCATCTCCCAGGGGGAGGTCAGTAAGAAACTAATCCTTTCATTATTTGGAATAAAGAAAGGAGTTTTGTTTGTGCTGGTAGCCGAGAGTGAAAATGTGAAATCTAAAGATTCAGAGTTGCTGTTTTGCAGAAATATAAGATGAGCTTTGACAAAAGCAGCGGCGTGATTGAGATGGTCATGGATTCTCTGACCCCGGCAGATGAGGGCACCTTCACTTTCCAGTTAAAAGATGGGAAAGCCACAAACCAGTCCAGCTTGGTTCTGATAGGAGACGGTAATAAAAGACACACAAAGAAGCTTCTGATTCAAACTTTTAAAAAGCACTCACTTGTTTTGGTCCAGAAGTAAAAAATAAAATACTGAAGCCACTTAGAACTGATTTGACTTGTTAAGTGGAGTTGGCTCTAAGTTCTGGACACTAGAGGGAAGTAAAACATTTAAGACAAGTTTATGTTCATGTAAATGAACAGCACTTGTTCGGATTTGAACCATTAAATCTCGATGTCTTATGTTTGTCTGCAGTTTTCAAGGAGCTGCAGAAGGAATCTGAGTTTCAGAGGAAAGAATGGTTCAGAAAACAAGGTATGGAAGTGGAAATGAGTGAAAACAGCGCAAACGAGAGCTGCAACAAAATAAAATTGTTTGTTTTTATTGTCATTTAATCTGCTGCTGGTGATTTCAATGGCAGACAAATACTTGCTTTGTCTATAACATGAGAAAACAGAAACAGCTTACATCGGTAACTGTCTTGTTTTGTCTGCTCTCAAATGCAAGATGCTACGATTAAATGTGTTTTCAACTAATCAATTAATAATCTAAAAGTTTAAGATAAAATAAAGCAAGATAATCATTTGTTAGTCCCACAAATTTAAATTTACGTTGTCGCCACAGTAAAGATGGCAAAGTAAATAATAAACATGCAGTTTTACAACTGCAACTGTACAAAATAGAAGACATTGACTGTTAAGATTGATGAAATATAATACACTACACAGTTTATTCCATCAGTAACCAGAATATATACAGCACAGATTTAATATTTACAGTGTAAACACTGTATTCTAGCTACATTTACTTGTACAATCTCATCTGACTGTCGTGTTTGTTCCAGGTCCTCACTTTATCGAGTATTTGAGTTATGAGTTGACACCAGAGTGTTGTGTGGTACTGAAATGCAAGGTGAGACCAGACTCTAAAGACTTTCTACACCGTGTGTGTGTGTGAATCTTTTAACAATAAATGTTTTCATTCATCACATTGTCCTGTTGCATTTAAGGTCGGCAATGTGAAGAAGGAAACCTCAGCTGTGTGGTATAAAGACAGACGTGAGATTAAATCAGACGAGCATCTGGGCTTCACAGAGGGAGTGTTGAAACTGGAAATAGCTCAGGTAAGAATATGAAGAAAACACCTGAGTATGCGAACATGTTTTAAGTATGTATATTTCTTCATGCACAGCTCTGTTAATGGTAAAAAATATGGATCCTTCACTTTTTCAGAATTTTCCACCGCTAAATAATTATTATTTTACAAAAAAAAGTACGTTATTTTAGATTTATTTATTAAAAGAGAGATTTTAAACTGTTTAATTCTCATTTCCTAATAGAACTTCAGCACTAAAATGATTCTTACAGTGTGATTGTATGAGGTACTGACATACAACTCTGGAAAAAAAAAGAGACCACAGCAAATTATTCTGAAATCTCTACAAATGTGAGAGCCATTTCATTCCAGTGTCTTCTGAATTCCAACACAAGCTCACTTCATTCTACTTGACGAGGTACTGATGATGTGATCATCTGAACTAAATGGTTAAAATGGTGGATTTCTCACACACATAGTAAAATCAGAGAAACTGATTATTTTGCTGTGGTCTCTTCATTTTTTCCAGAGCTGTATAGTAACACTGACTTAGCTACATTATACAACCACACTCTCTTTTTAAGATAAGATAAGATTTTATTTATCCCACACTGTGGAAATTCTCTTGTTACAGTAGCAAATTGTATATATATAGTATATCATACTATATTATATCATACAGGATGTTAAGACTTATCACCAAATGATTTACCTCTACATTTTTCTCACATTCACCTCCTCGGTTCTTTTCTTTCTTCCCTGTCTTCATCCATTTTTCATAACTCCCTCACTCACTCACTCTCACTGTGTCATCGCTCTCTGAACGTGTGAACGTGTGAGTGGCGCACTGCGACACGCCATCGCTTCATGCCAAGCCTAACATTTCAACATGATGTCACATGTGTCCCATTTCAGTGTGACTGTCCCGCAGACACAGCATCCGGCGAGAAAATCGGGAAAACCCTAAAAGTTGGGATCAGTTTTCTATTGTGATCATTGCAGTTTTTTTTTGTTTTGTTTTTTTTTTTGCTCGGGAATGTTTTATTGTCAAGTTTGTTTGTTTGTTTGCTTTTGTGTCATATGTGTGTTTTCTGCAGCATCCATAGCAGAAGAAAAAAGCTTGCCTTTTCTTGTCTATCCACTGTCTTTATCACTTTACTGTAGTGATATCTGAATGTATGTTATTTGATTGATTCTTATTTTACTTTATGTTTTATTGCTACTGTTTTTCACATTAAGTAAAGCACTCGGGTATCTTGTGATTGTTGTAAATGTTTTTATATACGTATATATATATATATATAGGTATATGTATTGATTGACTGAGTGATTGATTGTCATCAACTTTTTTTTTTTAAATTATTTATTTCATTATGTTTATGTTTATACTTTTTTTAATCTTTTTCGTCAGATTTCCAAGAAGGACGCTGGAGTGTATGAAGTTGTTCTGAAGGACGACAGAGGAAAAGACACTTCCACTCTGAATTTGACAGATCAAGGTAATCATTAGCAGTTACCACACTAATACTAATCAGGGAGTAAAATAAATCTCAGATGAAATCAAATTTAAAACAGCAATAATTTCTAAGATGTCATTATCAAACTCTTATGGCTTTATATTTTTGCAGTTCAACCATAAACGTTATTAATTAAAAAGAAAGCAACCAAATATTTAGACTTTGGATTGATTAAACACATATATATATATGTAAATTATAATGAAAATCAAATGATAAATGCACACTTTTCTGCATTGTAAACATATTTTTAAACACTGTTTTGGTCACTGCAATAATGACAGTGGCATTTTTGTAACCAAACATTGTTTTTCAACATTGTTTAATGTTAACAAGCAAAGAAAAATGCCCATGCTGATATTTATCAGTGCATTAATTGATCAAGATCTGTCACAGATATCACTGTAAATGATCGCATCTGGCTCTCTTTAAGGTTTCAAGGATTTGATGAATGACGTTTTCAATTTCATTGGTAAGGAGAAACATTTCATCATGGTTGATTTTAATTATTCCAAAAAATAATATTGAAAAAACTTCCGGTATTTGTTTGTTTGTTCTTGACTTGCAGCCAATTCCTCCACCCCACTGAAGATCACAAGCACAGAAAAGGGCATCAGACTCTACACCTTTGTCAACTTTTACACCGATTTACTCCAAGTGACATGGCACTACAAGTGAGCTGCCCAAACACGCACTCAGGAAATGTAAACGTTGCCTTTTTATTAAATTCATTTTGTCAACAGATTCCACATAACTGCATTCGGTTCATCTGGAGCAAAAATGTTAATTTCATCTAACTTAATTATCATGTATTACATGAGAAACATCTTTTATCTCAACAACTACATGTATCTTAGGTAAACTGAACATATAAAGTGAACAACACACCTAGTTCATTTTTTTGAGTGCATTTATATAAGTGTAAAAGTGAAATAAATATAAACAATTATGTTAAAACTGTCCAGATTTTTACCAACACACTTGCCCGGGGGATTAGTAAAGTCCCCTCTGGAAGGGTTATCAGAACCAGTACGGCGGATACAACTCAAGTCCTTTTTCCCACGTTTATTACACACACATGTTAAATTGGACTTTCAGTCAGGTTGTAAACCTGTAATAGAAACACAAAACACAAAGCCTAGGATTAACTAATGATATTATTCATGTGATGTTGAACTTCCAGTGATACTAGCTTTCACTTACTCACCAACGTGGCGTACAAGTCCTGATGATTATTCTAGCAAATGTGTCTATAGGATCAGTCACAGGTGCTTTTTTGAGGAACTGTAGAAAGATGAAAGATATGAAAGCGGACACAGTAATCAGCTGCCGGAAAGTTCTACAAAAACTGTTAAGTTTCTTTGTTTTTTTTTTGTTTTTTTTATGTGGCTGACAGGGATTCAGCCATCGCCTTCTCTGACCGTATAAAGAGTGGCGTGGTGGGGGAGCAGCTGTGGCTTCAGATCACGGAGCCCACAGAGAAGGACATGGGCAAATACGCCATCGAGTTCAACGACGGAAAGGGCGGCCTGAGGAGAACCGTGGAGTTGTCTGGTCAAGGTGACACTGTCCTCCTACTGAGACTTAGTCATGTGGTGTAATGATTCATAATCAGTTCTAACTTACAAAAAGCTCATCTAATAAAACCCACTAAAGCCTATGATATTGAAACTGATACTTTTAAACCACTCACTTTTCTGCACCAAATTCCATAGAGAAAATCTTTTTTTTTTTTAGGTCACACGGTCAAATAAGCTGCTGGTCTACTGCTGCATTATTTGGTTAATTGTGTCATTTAGATACATGTGAATGATGGATTTCAAACCCCAACGTCACAAAATAACCCATTTGTTTTTACTAATGGATGCAGCAGCAGATCATCAACTAGTGAGTGTTATGATGTAGAATTAATTATTTTTACTGTGGACTTTGGTGTGAGAAATGAACAGTTTACAAAGTTTCCAGTTGGAATAGGCTGTCTAACTGCTAAATACAGTAGTATATAGTTATCACATCCTTAAATAGGCATTGTTCTTCTTCTTCTAAGTGTTTATTTGATTTCAACACATCAGTACATGACATGGGTCTAAATGACTTGTTTTTCATTTTGCAGCATTTGATGATGCTTTCGCAGAATTCCACAGACTCAAGTAAGTTTGTAACTGCTCGACATACAGCACTGTATGCATCAGGTGACGTCTAAACTTTGGCTCATGATTATCATTACCTTTGATCTGATTTGTTGTTTCCTCTTTTTACCTCCTCAGAGCTGCTGCTGTTGCAGAGAGAGGTGAGTCACACTGTGTTTTACAGTGGTTTACATCAGGAAATCCTGTCAATTATCCTCAGTTATATTGTGATGTTTCCTATGTAAAGTGGCGATTTCATTGTTTAATTTCTATTCTTTCCAAATAAACTTAGCTTCCAAAATACATTTTTGAAAACAGTCCACACAATAATGCATCAGACTTCATTCCATTTCTATCACATGAACAAATGAACCTTTAGTTCTGAACAAAAGACTCTTTATTCTTGTTTGTAGTGTTGTTGGTTTCTTCTCAGAATCGGACACTTTACTACTCTTGTTTTGTCTTGGTCATAGAAAACTAAATCAAGACTGGTCAAGATCACGGCTGATATATTTGTACCCTTTCATGATCCACCTTCACACGGAGTAAAATGCACTGGTCTCTGTCTTGACTTGGTCTCAGAACTTAAACGTCTCAGTCTTGTTTTGGTCTCAGTCCCTAAAAGTCTTTGTCTCTGTAAACTCTGATCTTGGTCTTGAATTGAGTTTGGTCCCTAAAAGTCCTGTTGTAGTTTCTGTCCTTAAAAGTCTTGATCTTAGTACACTCTGGTCTTGATCTTTAATTGATTTGGTCCCTAAAAGTCAGACTTATCTCAACCTCTGTCACTAAAAGTCATGGTCCCGGTACATTCTGGTTTTGATTTGACCTCGGTCCTTAAAGATCTGGCTCTTGATTCAGTTACACTTTTTGAAACTATCAGAGAAATTTAGATAATTTATGGTAAATATTTAATTGCATGTTTCATTCAGGTCGTGCTCGAGTCGCAGGAGGCTTGCCTGATGTGGTCACCATCCAGGAGGGCAAGGTAAACCATTTTAGCTGTAATATAATGTATCATACCATGCAAATTGACTTGAATAAAGTCTGCACACCAGACAATCGGCCTTTGGTTGTCATTTCTGCTTCTACCTCAGGCTCTCAATCTCACCTGCAACATTTCGGGCGACCCTTCGCCAGAGGTCACCTGGCTAAAGAACGACAGGGAGCTCACATCAGACGATCACATCATCCTGAAGTTTGAGTCCGGCAAGTTTGCCAGCTTCACCATCACGGCTGTGAACACGTCAGACTCTGGCAAATACAGCATCCTGGTGAAGAACAAGTACGGCACAGAGAGCGGAGACTTCACCATAAGTGTCTTCATCCCTGATGAGGTGGGCGCCAAGAAAAAATAGAAGTGGTCCAAATCTTGTCGTATATATGTATAAAATGAAAACACTGGGAAAACGTTGAAGAACAAAGGGCTTGAGGATGTTGTTAGGTGTTTGTGTAGAATATGAAATATAAACTTGAGGTGCTAAAACAAAACAGATCCGAAGAAATCGGTTCAGAGAGAAACCAGAGATTTGGTCCAGATTTGTTACGTTCTGCCCACTCAAAATGTTACTGGTGCAATTTTTAGCTTTTGTTCGTGTAAAGTTGTGGCAGTCAAAAAGCCACATGTTGGCATTTGTTTGCTTTAGAAGCATACTTGGAACATAAGTTGACAATCGGAAGCCAAATGGTTTAAGACATGTTGAGTCAAAGGGAAAAAGAAGATCATGAAGTCGGTGATGAATATTTATTAAAAACATGTGTTTTGTGTTTACACGTTTTATTCTGTTTGCAACAAATGCTGTGTACTTCTCTGCTTAAGCACACAAAATCTGAATGTCAGTTTTTGTTCATTTTGAAATCTCGCCTGATCATTGTTGCAGAAATTAAGTACTGATGGGAATCTAGAACATCAAGATTTTTCAAGCTTAGTGTTTATAAACAACTTTAAAATGAAAAAGAATTAAAAATGAGATAATATGACTGTCACACAGCACATGTGAGGTTGATTAACATGCAATTTATCCAAAAGTTTGTAGTTTACTAGGTTCCAATTTGCTAACTATACTAAGGTCAGGTCTGCAAATTTGACACGCCCTGTGTTTTTAGTTTCCAGAAAATCTTTCCTTTGCTGTGACTGCACATGCACTGTATTCAGGGCGAGGTTTAGTAGAGTATATTGGGGAAGTTGCATGTTGCAGTTTCACTATGATGGTCCATAAAGTCCATAAAGCTGACCTGAATCCTGATGACTAACCCTACTATCAGGTGATTGTACAGTTATGAAAGAGTATAATGGCATTTTCAGTTTCTGCCAAATGAAAAAAATGTCACCTAAATTTCACAAAATTGATCTTTTCTGCAGTTATTGTCATTTTTTTGTTCTGCCATGTTTACAGACTGTTTGAGAAAAAGACTTGGCCGATGTTCCAAACGTCTTAAATCAGCCGTGAAACGTGTGGTTTGATCTAAAAAAAAAACCATCGTGTGCTTTGGAGAATAAATCAGTAGACGTGTACACATTTGTTGCAAATTGTCTGAAACCTGATCCTTCAATGAATAATGTGCCTTTTCATTTGCCTCTATGTTCAGTCCAGTTTAATCCTTTGTTCCTTTTAATTCACCGTCACTTTGAGTGTCTCACCTGTCTGTAGTGAGAACACTGTACGTCTGCTCGCTGTCCTGTCGTTGTTATCGTTCGCTTCCCTTCACAATCCTTTGATAACCATTGTGATGCCTCCTTTCTTCATAATGATGACGTGAATGAAACCACTGTAATGAAGACTATTATTGCTTCACTTCCTATTCCCCTGTTTCTCTATGACTCTAATAAAAAATGAGCATGTACTTCCCCCACTTCCTTTTATGAGTTGTCTCACTTTGTTTTGCAACCTCCACCATTTTACCTCTTTATTCACTGTCCACTCTCTTGTTTCAGTTGCTTTTCCCCTCCTTTTTTTTCCACTCCCACTCCTGATTTCTGTAGACTTCGACTCCCTGAAGATCAACCACCAGCGTGGAGATCAACCAACCCCCTCCACTGTAATCCAACCCTGACCCACACCCTTGTGTGTTTTATTGCTATATTGTTTACAGTGGGGAAAAAAAATAATGTGATATAATATTTATAGCAAGATAAGAACAGAGGAACAAAAATGAAGTTTGTCTGAATTTAAATGACACAAACTAATCCCTTTGTTGACTTTAGTGACCAGCAACAAACAAGAGAATTAGAATAGGCAGACAGAGAGGGTGAAACTAAAGACTCTCAGGCTGCTTTTATTTTATTTGCTTTTATTTTATTTTGTTCCTGTGGGCAATGTAACCCATTACCACATCATGTAAGTATAACCATGACTGTGAATGTCATAGCAAAAACGAGACACTGTTGAGCATTTACAGTATCACACATCAGGGATGCAAACATTACGCTATTTTATACTGTATGTATTCAGGATATTAGGGCTATAAATTATTATTTCATCTTCAATTAATCTAATTTGAATATTTTTTTGTCAGAAAATAGTAAAAAAAAAAAATTGTCTGGTGTTTCCCAAACCCAAATGATTCATTTTGCCCATGAACCAAAGAAATTCACTTTACTGTCATAGAGGAGCAGAAAGATGATACGTTCATTGAAATCGCATACATTTATTTTTAAATGGAATAAAAGATTATCAAGACAGTTCGATGATTGATTTAGTAGATGTTTGCAAATCTATTAAGTCTTACAGGATATTAAGGTCAGGAAACATTAGAGTGCTTCAGCGTTCAAATGTATGAAATGTCACAGGAGTCTTTCATAAAGTATAATTATTTATATTTGTTATTCTATAAATAAACTACATCAGAGTAATCATCAAGAAACATTTATAAATGAGTAAAAATTGTTTATACAAAAAACAATACAGTCACAGAATATGTTTTTAAAAAGTGCATTATTTATTATTTAAAAAATAATGTTAAAACCTCGCGGCCCTGTTGCATTGCCCCTGTTTTTATACAGTAGGTCATATGTCAAATAAATCAATTATTAAAAAATATACAGTACAGGACAAAGCACAAATAATTGAAGATTATATAGATAAAAGATCACTTATATGCAAACTTTCACTGAAGTCAAGTGTATTACTTGGACAATCATTGACAGATGTGACCTCATTGCACTTCCTGGGTGAGTAGTAGTGGAGCAAAACTCTTTGGCTGATGCTTGAGTTTCTGCTGACTCACATTTGTCTCCTCTCAGCTGGAAACCACAGAGGGAAGGCCTGACTTCGGGGTCACCTCATACTGGACGGATGCAGAGGGGAATGTGGTGTTTGGCCCAAACACTGCGACGGAAACGATGAAAACTCTGATCACTGCGAGGGAGAAGCAAAAAAGACGGGGTAAGTAGTCGTGATGGGATAAAAATCAATGTATGTAACATCCGAGATGTTTATGATGATTATTGTCCTGCAGAATCTGTTGCCAAGACACCCACAGGGGAAACAGAGGGCAACAAAAAGACGAGGAGGAAGAGTAAGGAAGCAGAGGAGCAGAAAAATGAGGACACTCCTCCTCCTCCTCCTCCTCCTGCTGCAGAAACAAAACCTTCAGCTTCAGAGCAAACTCAAGATGTAGAAACCCATGAGTAGCCTGCAGACACGCTGATTGACCTACAGTAAACATACATATTACCAAAGTTTGACGTGATAGCTGTGTTTTCAGTTATAATTACACAGACAATAATAATCTAATAATAATTATCACTTACATTTAGTCTAATAACCACACATCATAGACTGGCTCAACTGTTTGACTATGGATAATTTGTTTGTTGCTCATCTTTTTTCATATTTGTTTGAATAAAGACACTGTTGACACATTTATTGCTTTCAGTTGTCACATTTGTTCTACAGAGTGGTTAAGAGACAGCACTCTACTGCACTGTCCTGTCAGCGGGAAGAGCAAAATTCTCCAAGTGCAACAAAACACAATGAATTAAATCGAGTGCAAATTTAAGAGGTTAAGTGAAGACAGCGGTGACATGTTTAATGAACTAATATGGTGTTTCAAAGTTTTGAAATTTGAGTTTCCTTAAACTGTAGTTTAGACTTACAGCAACTATAGACTCTTGAGCAGCATGTGAGGCACATGATTAAAGTCACACACTTCCATGAGGTAGCAGAACCTGTAGGGACGAGCTCCTGAGTGAAGGAAAAATCCATCACCAGAATCATCTGGTGATTTATGAGGAAATGAAAATGTTTACTTCCTCTCCGGTGGATGCTACATTTGTTTTACACATTAATTTCTCCTAAAATTGGTTTTTAGGGACACTTGACATTTAAGGTTTGGGCAAATATAGCAAAATACTGTTTTATTTAAATGATTAGGAGTCTGATTTATTTTTAAATCTGACCAGTGTTTCCATATACTGTATACGGTGCATGATGTCAAAGCTTTCTTACGATCATGTCATATCCTACCATAATGTATTATAATTAATGGTAGTGTGACGTCACAGTGAAATACTATACTGTGTCGTCATAACTTACTCTACATGATGAGTATTATTTTATGATGTCACAAGGGAGTTTCCTAACACATCATAACTCATGGTTCTTTTACACGCTAGTGTACGATACTCTGACACCATGATGTAAAATACTGCGACATCATAACTCTGGATAATGTGACGTAAATCATAATGTAGATTTTTCACTGGGATTAAGAACTTTGAACTGTGGAGGGCAGCACTGCACGTTTCAGTGTACGGCCTGCAAAAATGTAGTGTTAGAAGAACAAAAAAGTAACATAATTGCACTGTGACACCATAATGTCCGCCTCTCGTGGTGTCTAAAATGGAGTATAACTTTATATGCAATGGTGTCAAAATGACATGCAACTAAATGCAACTGCTGCTAATGTCACATAGCAACCAAAATGTCTTGGTGTCGGTAAGAGACGAGAGAAAGTAATGCAAGATTCAACACCAAATACCTTTGTTCAGCATGCAGATGCTAAGGATGTTTTGCGTGGCGATATTATATCACTTTTTATTCCCCGAGTATCACATTTTTTTAACTGATGTTACAAATAAACAAATTTTTTGTGGATTAGCCTAAAAAAAAGGTGGCTGTTTCAGTCCACTAGATGGTACTTAAGTTCTCTCACGTAACATATTAATAAAAAATTATAATAATAATTAATAATAATATATTATGTATTGTGACTTAAATATCGTCCTAATATCTAGTGGCGGTTTTTGATATGGGTCACATGGGCATTTGGCCAATGGCGGCGTTTTAAATGACCCCAGTACAATACACTGTGGAATGGTGACACACACTGGTTTTTACTACTTGTTGCTTTACTGCTGTGTAATATCTATATATCTATTTATTTGCTATTTTATAAATTTATTTTTAGAATTTTATACGATGCCGAGAAATTCCTGATGTGCATGACCTAATGTATATTAAGAGTGACAATAAAAAAGCAATTCTATTCTATTCTATTCTATTCTATCTGACCAGGGCGTCGTACAAGCTAGGACCGCCCCTGCTAATGTCCCCCTGTCATCAGATAGACCCTAATTTATGACACTTAAATTTCTGTTATTATAATTGAAACCACCTTTAATTATAGATTTGGTACGGAGCACGTTTAATTTCAGAGACAAATAATAAATAATAGTAATTAAAGATATAATCAAACTGAATGAGGTCGTCCCTTCATGTCCTCCTGCTGTGGTGGACTGATCACGTGCAGCCCGAGCGGCCGGTGCGGGGTCACGTGACGCGGTGGCTTCAGCAGCAGCAGCGGGGGACTCGACGACAAACTGACGCCGGGTGAGAAGCTGAAAGACGGAGGGTGTCACTGCCGCTGCCGCCGCCGCTGCTGCTGCTGCTGCTCCACCACGTATGTTATCATTTATACTCTTAATTTGACTCACAGCTTCGTCACCATTCTTGTGTCTGTGTCCTCTGTCCGTCAAAGCTCCAACCGGGACAGGAGTCATTGAACGGCTCCTGTTGAATTCTCAGTATCTCGTGTATTTGAACGCAGGTGGCAGCGGATATTAGCGGTTAACGCTGACAGACACATTCGTGTTTGCTCTCATGAAAGGAAACGACACGTTTCTGTCTGTTTCTTACACGTCAGCCTCTGTCTCTGACGTCTGTTTTGTGTCCCTGAACGCATCATAGGCTACTGTACGTTCACGTTGACGTCATGTACAGGTGTATTTAAACACTGGCATTTTTAAATGTTGTGGTTTCTCTGTTATGTAGGATCTTTTTTTAAACGGTGCACTCGGTTATGACACATGTACGATGTTATATCCAAACTTTTCTTTAAATAGATTTATTTGCAAGTTTGACTTGTTTCCATGCACCTGCCAAAAGACAGCCAGCACATTATGTCTTTACCCAAAGGAGAAATGATAATAACATACTATTTATTATTATAAATTGATAATAAACACTAGAATTTCAAGTGTCCTTGAACCGTTCAGAAATTAAGTAAATTAAAAATGATTGAATTACAAGCAAGACATTGTTAAGGAAAGGCCATAAAGAATATTACAAAAGGGTTATACATGAATATAAATATGATAAAATAAATTAAATTGACTTGTGTCTAAGTTTCATTTGCGATGGACCATTTTCCATATTACTGTCAAATGACTTTGCCATATTGAAAATCAACATTGAATGTGAAAATAGCAAGAATATATTAATCTAAATATATAATACAATATAAAAAATATGAACAGTATGTGAGGTGAGGCAGTTATTGCATGATTTTCCTCATCAATTCAGTATAGTAATCCTTCTGCTTTGTGCAAACACACACATAATAGCTTTGAATGTTTCACTTCAGATTTGTGAAATCTATCAGTTATTTCTTTGTCCATGATTTTTAAAACAACAAACAGCCTTATTCGTTCTTCTTTTTTTTTACTAAGACACAAATTAGCACAAACAACAAATTGAAAGATTAATTTCAGTTTTTATCATGTACAAAATTTTGGCCATGTTTTACAGCCTAAACATGAATATATGCATATATGAATATATGTCTGATTTTTCAAAAACTGTTCGACAGAGAATCTGGCGCTTGGACACAGTGAGCAGGAGAAAGGTGCAGAGACACTCAGAGCTAGATTAGTCCTAATCCAGGGAACAGGATTAGCATCTCTTAAAGAGTCCCTCATCCCTCACAGAGAGAGTGGTTTGGTTCATGGACGAGAACTGGTTGTGTTGGTTTCATCATCATGCACAGGTGGATTTTGTAACACAGCACAAAACAAAGACCAGAGATTGACTGTAGCTCTGTCAGCCTCACATTATCTGTTCCCATGGAGACCAATAAGACCTATATTAGACACTATAGTAGAGCCATGACCTCAGTTCTGTGTCTTTCCCACTATGCCAGTTCATCATTTATCATAACGAGGACATTTTTTTAAGTAAAATATTTGCTCTTTAGCTTCTTAAACATGAGGATTCATGCTTTTCTTCATCTTATATGATGCTAAACTGACAGTTCAAACAAAATTCTTACAATTTCCAGTAGAATTTTGTTGGGACCAATGTTCGCCTCATTTGTTGCATTTCCCATACCCTGGACATATAAGTGGACAAAGCAAATTCAAATCAAAATCAAAATCCTAGTCACTTGTTTTTGAGGTTTGGATCAATCGTCTTTGACAGTTGGAATTAGTTTGACCACAAACAGCCTTATTTTGGAATACCAATTATGAATAATTTTCATAATAATTTTAAGCACTGGCCTCACAGTTTTCCTCTGTGAAACCTAAATAAATAAAAATCATCAATTTATTTTTGTTTTACAAAATGAGCTTCAAAACAGCTTTAAGATTCACATATTACTAACAATGAGTAACAAATAATGACAGATAAGTAGGAGTATTTTTATTTGCTGTGTGTTCTTAGTGAAGACAGAAACTCTGTGTCCACTGTTCTCTGGTCTGCAGCCTCTCAAGGCCTCAGGCACATCAGGACTCTTTCAAGGAAAATGGGCCAGATCTCAGCGTTTGGGGACCAGCCTGCATTTCCTTTTGTAGTCTATTCTGAAAAAGAGGAGCAGATGTTGCAGGCACCGTGGCCTAGAATGATGCAAAAGAGTTCTGCATTTGTTTATTTTGTTGTTAATTCAGGCTGAACAGTCACATGTGTGTTATGTGACGAAGAGTGTGTCTGTGGACAGGTGGACACCATGAACTACGTGGGACAGCTGCTGGTAACAGTGAAGGAACTGTACAAGGGGATTAATCAGGCCACGCTGTCCGGCTGCATCGACGTGATTGTGGTCCGGCAGCCTGACGAGACGTTCCAGTGCTCGCCGTTCCACGTTCGCTTCGGAAAACTGGGAGTCCTGCGTTCAAAGGAGAAAGTGGTGAGTGCTCCCATGTAGGATTATGTTCAATTTCTGCCAAATGAGAATAATTTCATCAAAATTGTACACTTTTGTACATTTAACAAAAGAAACCTATAATTTTTCTTTTGTTGCAAAAATGAGTCATTATTTTATACAGTTTTCACAGTATAAACATTTGGGGCCACATGGTTGTGTAGTGGTTAGCACTCTGGCCTTTTCAGCGAGAAGACGTGGGTTCACAACCCGTTCGTAACAAGGGCCTGGAGTGTGCATGGAGTTTGCATGTTCTTCTCGTGTGTGTGTGGGTTTTCTCCGGGTTCTCCAGTTTCCACCCACAGTCCAAAAACATGCAGATTTGGGGATTAGGCCAATTGGACACTCTAAATTGCCCATGGGTGTGAATGTGAGAGTGGATGGTTGTTTGTCTCTATGTGTGACCCTGTGATGGACTGGTGACCTGTCCCGGGTGTACCCTGCCTTTCACTCTGTGTCAGCTGGGATTGACCCTTATGTAGAGGATAAAGTGGTACTCTGCAGATTTAGTCCTGATTAAAGGACTAATAAACTAATAATTTGGTCTGTAAAATGTTCTCAAATGTCTTGTTTTATCCACAAACCAAAGTGATTCAGTTTTAATGATTTATTTGTTATATGGAGCAGAAAATAGAAAAAGATTTAAATTTAGTGCAACTGGTTTTGTCTCAATTTCTCACTGGAGCTGATTATATACAGATCTCACGCATGTTGTCCGACACAGTTACGATACGTCCCACTCAAGACGAGTTTTATCTGTTGCACACAGCAGCCAGACGTCTGTGATTCACAGATAAGATCGTCACAGTGACTCTGTTCAGTCAAACATGAAGGTTTGAGAACAACCAACCAGGAGATGTTCATCTTTACCCGCCATCAAATCCCAGACAACTTCCATTATGTTTCATTCACAGCCAGCCTCTCTTATAACTAAGTAATCACTGATGTGCATTTAAATTCTAAATGCTTGTACAGTACTTTTTATGCCTCCATGCCTGCAACAGCCATGGCCAGAGTAATTATGGTTTCGGGTCATTTGCAATCCCTCAAAAAAGTCTCAAGGGAACCCTCTCAAATTTGGAACAAATGTTCACTTGGACTCATGTGACATAAACTGTTAACATCGTTGTGACCTAAAAAGAGTGATTTGTTATTTGGTGAAGATGATTTCTCTCACATTTGGCACAAACTAGTGATCAAAGACCATTTTGACTTGTTTAGCCATAATGTTCAGAATTTTAAGAAAACCCTAATTCACCTGTTTAGCTTTGGGTCGTCAAAGGTCAAGGTCGCATTCACCAGTCACATTTTCAGAAAATTTGAATTAAAATTTTGTTAAACTCAACATGCACATGTTCCAATCAAGTCCAGTCCAGTTTTGTCAAGAAAGCACAACCTTATGTGTGAAAGTGCTGTGCAGTCACATTTATATGTGGAAGATAATAAAGTCAATGAAGTAAAAAAAAAAAATTGTAGACTGAAACTGTTGTAATTCTAGATTTTCAGCAAACTACATGCAGTTCATTTCACAGTTCTGATAAAAACCAGTTTGTGTGGAATACTGTGCTAAAAACATAAATCTCAGTACAAGCTGTTCACTGTTTTTTCTGTGGCTTAGCTCTAATTCCTCAGGTAAATCTGTGGCACTGTTTATGTTTTTAATCCTCTAAGCTTATTGTAGACATGCATATGCTGCTTTTCTGTTGTAAACAGACCTTGTTGATGCAACAGAAAAGAACACAGTGACCCAGTGACTTTGTACCTTGTGTTGTTTGACTCTGCAGATCGACATAGAAATCAATGGGGAACCTGTGGATCTGCACATGAAGCTTGGAGACAACGGAGAAGCCTTCTTTGTTCAGGAGACAGAGAAGCACAATGTGAGGTTTTTTTTTGTCATGTTCAATAAAACAATAAGCTGTTTATTCCTCATTAACAAAGATGTTTCCATCATGTAGTTATGGACTTTGCCCCTAGTGTTCAAAGTTTGGAGAAGCATTTATTTACAGATGACACTGCAGCTACGGGAGAAGATGTTTGTGTTTTAATGGATATTTCGCCACTGTGTTTTATAATCTTTGCATGGAAAAGTTGTTGTCGTTTATTAAATGATTATATACACTACCAGTGAAACGTTTGGACACACCTTTGGACCACTTTAAATGAGAAGGTGTGTCCAAACTTTTGACTGGTAGTGTATCTCCTGATATATACAAATTAATGAATATAACAATGTCTTACACATTTATTTAACTTTGATTTATAGTTTTTTGTAAAGTGATTTTTGCAAAGTGTATATCTATTAGTATAATTACACAGTTTGACATTCAAAAACTGAACTGGATGAAATAGTGTCTTACTTAGTTCATGTTTTTTGCTAACTTCCTGTGAAACAAATTGCATATAGTCTGTTAAAAAATGAACTTGAAGCAAATTTTTTGAGTTTCACAGCATAGTGGAGATCATAAAGGTTGCCTTAGAAATGAATACAATACTATTTGTGTATAGATGCAATGATATTTGGAATTTAGGCATTACAAGTAGAGATCAGTCATATTGATGTGTTTCCCCCAACACAGGAGGTTGTCCCTGTTCATCTGGTGACCTCACCTATCCCCACAGAAGAGGCTCCAGACGACCTGGTCTCTGCTAACACGCAGCCGTGCACCAGTTCAGCCAGCAAGAAGAAGAAAAGACGCAGGAAGAAGCACAAAATTGAGCCACGCAAAGAGGAGCAAACCAGCTCAGCTGCAGGCATGGAGCTAGAGCTGTGTGGTCTCAGTTCAGATGACGAGCACAATTCACTCAGTGGAAGGTAAGTGAAATGTCTCCTTGAAGGTATAGCACAGGTTTTTTGAAGTGTGGTTGTATGATGGACTGACATACAGTTAGAAGTGAAGTTGCTATGAGCAAAACAGGGACACCAGGAGAAATTTGCCACATCACAAAAGGCTCACCTTATATTATCTACTGTATGTCATCTTTAGTCATTGAGATCTTAGAAATATGTTAACTGTGTAACCTTGCTTTACCCTGACAGCCTTTTTCTACAGGAAATTGAAGTTTGTGTTGCTTTGTAAACTCTCTCCCACACCGAGGTCCTTAGAGAAAATGAGCAATTATACATCCTGACACAAAGGAGTTGTTAATCCACTGCTGCCTCAGTAAGTTGAAATTATTATTATTATTATTAATATTAATTATTATTTTGTGATTTCTATATTTGCAATCCCAACTTGTATCCTTGTATTCCAACAAGCTAAAAGTGGTTATTTTCTCAATGGACTTTGGTGCGGAACACAAACTTTATTTTCCTATGGCAAAAGGCTTCATAACAACCAGATAAAGGAGTAAACATATTCTTACAATGTTGTAAATCTTACACACCTAATCTTACGTGTTAGGTGTGTGTGTTAGGCACCATGTGTCAGTAACTCAAACATCCATCCTCCGGGATGCGAACCAGCAACCTTCTAAGGCAACAGTGTCATACAACATTCTCATACAACCATACTTAAAAAAAACTAGACCATCCCTTTAAAGGTCACTGTTTCCTGTCTACAGGGCGTCTTCACTCTCCATCATGAACAGCAGCATGGACAATAGGCAACATTCCCCTCTTTCTGCCCTTGAATGGGACAGCTACCCTTTCTCCGACAACGACTGGTCCCCCAGCACTGCGTACGGAACCCCCAGTTTTTAAAGTTTATATAGTTCATACAAGCAGAGAGACACAATACATAATTTTCCATAATCTTTATCAAAACAGCCAAATAAAGCAGGCCACTCCCATGTCACTGACTCAAACTTGACACTGAAAGTGTGGCATTTGCTTACAGCAGGGAGATGTCCGAGCCCACGTCGCCAAAGAGTGATTCTGAGCTAATTGTGAAGCCAGCGGGGAGTTCGCTCAGGACTGAGTCCCACATGCAGTGGACGTGGGGGGAGTTTCCAGAATCCACCAGGGTATGACCAGGCTCAGAGTTGAACTTGAAGAATCTTGGTATTTGACACTTATGATATGACATTATTTGTGGGATTGTATGGAAAATGCTCATTTATAAACATATTTGTTTTTGGAAGAATGTTTGTAAATTAATTTTTTTTGTTGTCTTTAAAATTGTATTTAGGTTAACAAAAAGGACAAAATGGAACCAAAGTTGTTGACCATCACCCCGTCAGAGAATACACATTTCAGGGTCATCTTAAACTCAGAAGCAATGGAGGAAGAGTTAAGGGCCACAGAGAGGAACACAGATCTGATATGCAGCGTTGTCAAACCAGAGCCTCGAACCTACAATCCCGATCAGTGCAGCTACAAACCAGAGGCCCCTGAAGCTTTGTCACATGAAACAAACATTACTGAGGACAAACCAGACCGTTCACATTCAGTGTGCCATGAATGTACATCAGAGCAATGTTCAAATATCTCTGCCCCCAACATGAAAAAGGTGCGTAAAGCCAGGTGGACGTCTTCTCCACCTAACCGAAGAGACAGCAGCTCTGCTGCCAGTGGTGGCAGTAACATGGCAGGAGACGCCACAACAGGAACCTCCTCCAAATCCACAGACTCCTCCATTAAGAAGAGAGGTAACACCACTTCCACTTTTATTTTGCTGGACCACCAGGTCACATTAATTTACATTTTTGCCCCACCCCCAATTCTGTGGCCATCCTTGCTTGCTCGTTGTGCACACAAAGAGCAAGATCAAAAGCGCCTTGGTGAATTTTTCACCCGAGTTCAAATATGTCAATTCAAGCATCTGATACAAATCATTTTTACAAGATTTACATAATGGCACTTGTGCAAAATGGAAGCACCATTGCATCGGTTTTTGTTATTCTGTATGAAAACGAGTAGCAAGTGCTGCTGCCATGGTGACTTCACTTTACACACTGAAGGGCTGAAATAAGTGAACTTGAATAAATTGGTGCACACCTACTTAAAAAAAACACTGTACTTTTTTTAGTATTGAGGATTTCTACAATGAATTAATGTGCGAAAATGTTAACAGGAATGATGTGGTTTGGGCCCGAGTTCATGTTTAATGTTTGGGACTATCCTTCGTTTAAAGAAAAGAAAGTGAAAGATCGTGAATTCAGCAGATTCTCTGTTGTCGTCTGACTGTCTTTGTTTAATTCAGATGCGAGGAAGAGGAGCCAACATCTGGGACCTGACGATATTTACCTGGACGATCTGAAAGCACTCGATCCTGATGTTGCTGCTCTGTACTTCCCAAAAAGGTACAAATCCCCAAAGTCGTCAGACCTTTTCCTACGGGTCAAAAAACCCACTAACACCCACTAATATCTTCACTTTTTGCTGCGCTGACTTAGAACACAACTGTCATGTCTGTGACAGAGCTCAGTCACTCAGGTCGTAGTTACGTAAATCACGTAAACTTACGTACAGGTCGGCAGTGACGTAAATGTGACACCAGAGTGAATGGTGTAAATTTCATCTTTAATTACTTTCTTTCAAACAACATAGTCACAGTAGAACACATAAGAACAGGCAGCAGTGGATTAATTCCTCTTAGTCATAGGACTTCTGGTGATGGGAGAGTAAAAGAGGGAGCAGTGTCAAATCAGGCACAAACACTCTTTAAAAAGGGAATGACAGATCAGCAAAAAACAATTGAAACACATGGTAAGGACACTATTGATAGTTTTGATTACTTTGCTCGCCCTCAGTCACAGTAGTTAGTTAACTTATATGCATTGATTTGCTAATTGGAATTTTTGATAAAATATAGCATGAATAACAAACTAAATATCAAACAAGTATTTCCATGTTTTGAACATAAGTGGGCCGGTCCGATCCATGAAAATGAATCCCTTTCCGTCCCTGTGACCTTGTGTCGGCACCTCATTCATCCAAAACCTGAACTACAGTATCCCATTAATTTTGTCTGTGTTTTCAGTGAGTCTGAGCAGGTCCCCAAACATTGGGTGAAGACAGGACGGTGCTCTGGTTCCCAGTCGCCGCAGTCGGTAAGCAGCGGCGCAGCAGACAGCGGCACTGACTGTTTGTCTGACTCAGCTGGTGACCTTCCTGATGTCACACTGTCGCTGTGCGGAGGCGTTGGTGAGAACTCCGAGATCTCCAAAGGTAATCGATCATCTTTATTACCAACTCTTAGTAAAATATCATAAAAAAATACTTGTTTTGCAGTTGAAGTGTTGTGAAACATGTACATTCAACTTTTTCCAATCTACATAGTATATACACTTAATGTTTGCGATAATTTCAATGTGTAAACACGAAACTATATAAAGTGGGTTTTATGTTCCACTTATTTCAGAAAAATTCATGGAGCACATTGTCAACTATAACGACTTTGCAGAGAATCCCGCGATTATTGACAACCCCAACCTTGTGGTTAGGATTGCAAACAGGTGAGTCTTCCTCCTTCATAATGGCTGCACCTCTGGATAGTTTTAGCTTTACCACTGAAAAAAAAAACATTCCCCCTCAGGTATTACAACTGGACACTTGCTGCACCGTTGATACTCAGTATGCAGGCTTTTCAGAAGAACTTGCCAAAGGTATTTTCAGGTTTCATGTGATTTATTATTTTTCTTAATCGTGCCCTGCATTTGCACACTATGTCTCCATATGCTATATATATTTATCTGCAGGCTACAGAGGAGGCCTGGGTGAAGGAGAAAATGCCAAAGAAGTCTGGACGCTGGTGGTTCTGGAGAAAGAGCAGCGTGAAGCAGGTACTTGACAGAATGAGTCTCACCTCCATCTCTGTGTTTACTGTGCTGCAGGGATCAGTGAGAATCCCACGCTTGTTCCCACTCCAAGATTTTCAGCTCAACATTTTTTCAAAGATGAGATGAACAACCTCCCCAGACTCCCATCTGATTTCTAGCATTCACCAACTCCAGCCACCACAGCCAATCAGAGAGAAAGACCAGGTGAAGGTGATGGAAACCTAAACAGAAACGCAGCACTGCTTTACCAGAGAGATACACAACATCAATAGTGGTGGTGGATGCCTCTGATTTGAAACTAACCTGGGCTCAAATTTTATGCAAATTATAAGCGGCCAATATAACACCCCCATGTCGCAAAATGTAATGCTTAACTTAATGTACTGCACGGCTGTTTACATAGAAAATAAATGGAAATCACTGAACCTATGGATATGTACCCTGAGTCAGTCGTTATTGTGTGAACTCATCTGGACTTTGCCTTGTAAATGAGACACAAATATGGAGCCTGTGCAACAAAATAATGTCCCCGATTTGCATCATTACATGAAGACCTGAACTCCTTCATGTCATGCACTGATTTTTTTTTCCTAACCCAATAATATTTAATTTTCTCTTCAGTCTTCAACAGAGGCCAAGTTAGAGAGACAGGAGTCCCAGTGCAGAGAGAGTCCTGCCCTCCATAGCGCTCCAGAAACACAGTGAGTCAGCAACAAACCTCTGGTTTACAGTACACACACACACACAGACTGGTTTGCTTGCTATCAACTCTTAGCTCTAATCTAAACCAGTTCCTAGAAATACAGTTCTGACTCAATAGGACCAGGTTTTGATCCAGTGAGGACTACTGGTCCTGACAAGGTCAGTGTTAAAGACAGAAAGTGTGATGATTGAGTTTGTGGTTGCAGGTAAAAAAGGTTTATTTACAAAAACAAAACTAAAGGCGAGGAGATTGACTGGCAGCTGGACAGGAGACCTCCGCACGGGGACACTAGAAATAAAGGAGACAAGTGTTACAAAAAGCAGAATGAAAAAACGGCATGAGTTGTAGAGCAACAAACGTTTCAGCTAGTGACAAGAGTTACCACTGGGCAAAAACAAGACGCACTGACGCCTGCTGCAGCAAAAACCAGGGCTTATATCCGGGGAGGATCAATCAGGAAGATGAGATGCAGGTGCGGGGACCAGAGACTCCGCCCGGCTGGCCAGTCAATCTCCTGAAAACAAAAACACAGGGAGCTGCACAGGAAGTGCAGGTTATGCACAAATAAAAGGACAGGAAGCGAGAAGCCGGACCATGACAAGAAAGGGTCATAAAGAGGTAACAAATACCAGTACACACACACACACACACACACATGAAAATTAAAAACAAATGTTCTGACATAGTTTGGGGATCCCTGGTGTAACTGTGTGATCTTCAAGGAGGCCCATGTCTTATAAAAAGGGTTAAAACTAAAACATGTTTTACAATCTAAAAAAAGGTAGATGAGAAAGTCTGCTGCCCTCTGGTGTCTGTAAATAAATCTGTAGGTTTTTTTTTTTTTTTTTACCCTGAAACTAAATTTCAGGAAAATACTGCTAAAGCGTTGTAATATATGGCACAACTGAAGTCACATTAAAATAGCTTGTCAATTTACAGTGATTTATTATGAAAAAAATTGAGTAAAATAAACCTTTTGTGGACATACAGTATGTAGTACACCCACTACTTACGTATACACACAGTAATTTGCTGTGAATGTACAGTCTAATATCTAACAGTGTTCTTTAAACACATCGTTATGTCATTTCATTGTCATATTATTGTGTCTGTTCTCAAACCAGTGTTCTTTGAAATCATTGCAGGTTGATTTGATTTGCATTTCCTCCTCTGGAGCCATCGTGATATTGTTTGTCTTCCTCGTCCTTCAGCCCGTGTTCTTTCTCCTGCAGAAACAAAACATCAGAGTGGTCCAGCGATGATGAGACTAAAGAGCTTAACACGGTCACGGCTGCTCTGAAGCCGACTGAGCGAGTGCAGACAGAAGGAGCAGCAGCAGCAGGACTCTGTCACGCCTACAAGAAATCCCTCCGTCTGTCCTCTGAGCAGATCGTAAGAACAATCAGCACCGACTCCTCCTCTTTATATCAGATAATGTGCCTCTACTCAGCGCATGTCTCTCACAGGCCAGACTGAAGCTGCGCGAGGGGCCCAATGACGTCACCTTCAGCATAACCACTCAGTACCAGGGGACGTGTCGCTGCGTCGGCACCATCTACCTGTGGAACTGGGATGACAGAGTCATAATCTCTGACATCGATGGCACCATCACCAAGTACGGGACAGTTAAATCCTTAATTCAAGTTTATTCTCAGAGGGTTTGTTGCAGGAGACGTCTGTGAATTACCATATGCAAAAGCCCAACATGGCACCAGCCAAATTATGAATCTCGAGGCTTCAGTACTGCAGTGTAGATTCTTAGCGGTGACGCCAAGTTGCCATTTTGAGATTTCATTTAACGTCTTTCCAGTCATTGCTTTCCAAAATAATATTAAAAAATGTAAAGTGAATTGATGTAGTAGCCACTGTATAAAACCATCTTGGATTATGGTTGTTGAGTATTTTAATACCCAGATCATTTTCTTCTCACAGATCCGATGTGTTTGGTCAGATTCTGCCTCAGCTGGGTAAAGACTGGACCCACCAAGGAATTGCCAAGCTTTACCACTCAGTGCACGAGTAAGACCAGTAACTACCAACTCTTGGTTACCAAACATCTCCAGTGATGTGAAGAATCCGTCTTTAACCCTCTGCCTTTTTAAGGAACGGATACAAGTTCCTGTACTGCTCGGCCCGGGCGATCGGCATGGCGGACATGACGCGGGGATACTTGCACTGGGTGAACGACAGAGGGACACTCCTGCCTCAGGGACCTCTCATGCTCTCCCCGAGTAGCCTCTTCTCTGCCTTCCACAGGTTGGAAACCCTGTCACTAAGTAATTAACCTCTTGCAACATCAAAGCACTGCAGCTGGAATTCATAATGAGATTTCCTGGCCTCTGGAAACATTAGTAGTTTTCAATGCAACACTTTTTTATCTAATTACTCAACCGAGTAATCAATCAATTTACAGTATTGTTATTTTTTGTTTAATGATGCTAATCCGGCTTTGGCTATTTTCACTTTGCTGTATTGAACCCAATTTGGGTTGAACAATTAGTTTTCTCTTACCGACTCAAAAAATAAAACCTCATAAATGGGGCAAAGAAAGTTTTTAATGTATGTTTGTTTGTAATTTTCTTGTTAGAGAGATCATAGAAAAAAAGCCAGAGAAATTTAAGATCGAATGTCTCACAGACATCAAGAACCTCTTCCTCCCAAACACATGTCCCTTCTACGCAGCCTTTGGAAACAGAGAAAGTGTAAGTGCTACTTATTTTCTGGACAAAATGATTTATTGAACACAATGTATTATAATAATAGTAGAAAAAAAAATATTCATGTTCCTTTTTTTTTCTGTGTTCAAGGACGTCTTTGCCTACAAGCAAGTGGGCGTGTTTGAGTGCCGTATATTCACAGTGAATCCCAAAGGAGAGTTAATCCTCGAGCAAGCAAAAGGCAACAAAACATCGTAAGCACCGAATCATCACATCATAGTTTTTGTTCATTTGTCTCACACAGGCACTTACTGTTCCCTCTATTGTTTTTTTTTTTTTTTTGGTTTGTTTTCCTTTAAGTTACAGTCGGCTGAGTGAGCTGGTGGAACATGTTTTCCCATTACGGAGCGCACAACACAGCGCCACCTTCAGCTGCCCAGAGTTCAGCTCCTTCTGTTACTGGAGACAGCCCATCGCTGAGGTTTGCTTTGAGGAGCTGCTTTAACTCAGACTGATATCAAAGTCCTTAAATCATTACTTGAAATCGACTCCACTGAGACCAGTAATTTCTCTTACACCTACACACACTGGGCTAATACTAATAAAAATTCATTATATATATATATATATATATATATATATATTCTATAAATATAGTATATAATAGTTTTATATTTTCTTAAACACATTAAATTTAGTGAACTTTTTGGATAGAAATGTCTTATTCAGGATTTATTCCCTGCTGGATATTCTTTGTAAAGGTATATTACAAGTTTTTTGAAGTGTGTTTGTATGAGGTACCGATGCTGTCTGTCAACTCTGCCTGAGCTGTGTACTCTCCCTGCTGCGAACCCAGCACATGAGAGGCGTGCATTGTCTCGTCCAAAAAAGGTTCACCTAATATAATCCAAGTCGACAAGATTTTAGGAATATGCTTGCTGCTTCATCTCACCATTCAACGGCATTTTCTGAATACAAACAGAAGTTTGTGTGTTTTTTGTAAACTGCCAAACCACCCAGCACCAAAATCCATAGAGAAAATCGACAATTTTACAACAAGCTACACAGGAGGTTTTGATTCACAGCTGCCTCAACCAGTTAGTTTAAAAGTGTTATTTTGTGACTTCTGGGTTTGAAATTGTTTGTTCATGTCAGGCAGCAGTGGACCGGCAGCTCCTGTTTCCATACAAGCTAAAATTGCAGATTTTCCACATGGACCTTGTGGGACAGTGAGCGGTTTACACATTTCCTGTAACAAAAGGCCATCAAACAGTACGATAAGGCGGCAAAAACATGCTAAGCATTACTGTAGACTCAAGCAAGTGATGTTTGCATTAGGTGAGCTCACGCAGTGTCAGACACTGTTACAAACACACTTACAAAAAAGGTATACTAAGGTATATACTATATTTTAAGAGTACTTAAAGGCTATTTATATGAAATACAGACTGTTTTTTCAATCTTTTGTAGATGCCTAAGCACTTACTTACTGTACTGCACTTAAACTGAAGATTGTTTGATATGAAACAGATACAGTAGAGCACATGTTCTGCCTGACCAAACTCTTGGTGTATGAGGTTTTTGTACTCGTTCCTTTAAAGGCCTTAAAACGGTGTTCTTTATTGCATAGGTAAACAAAAACTCTGCTCCACAGCTGAAGGATTTGCACAGTGATGCTTTAGGAGAAATGTGTGGTGACGTTGCTCAGAGCTAATAACTACATTTGAGCAATGTGGGAAAAAGGAAGGCACTTTCTGAACTGCAGCTAAAGCAGTGTTTTTTCCCTGATACAGTAACTATGTTGAAACTCCCTTTTGATATTCTCATGCCAGACAGAAATTGCAGTATCCCACCAATGGTAAAGCTATTTTTAATTTCCCCCCTGAATCTCTTCTTTCTGTGAAAGCAATAAACTTTGTGTTTTCAGTTTTGAGTCATCAAATTTCACTTTTTGTGTGTTTTTCTGTTTTCTGCAGATTGTTGTCATTACCTTGTGGTAATCCAGTTGATGTTATGATGTAAGAATGTAAGCACAAATACTTTCAACTGGTTAATTTGATTTTTGTTTATTAGCGAGAGCTCAGATCTGTGAAGGACTTTTTTAAGGGCATTTTTTATAGTGTCAGACTCTAATGTATATACTGTTCATAATAGTATATTTACTGTAAACTGTAAACGTGTTCAATCAAATGCTGAATGATGCTTTAATAAATAAAACCTAAAAATATGTCTGAGGTTTGAATGAGTTTCATAGTGAAATGGCCTTCATGTCACATGATTACTGGTCATCTGTAGAGTGTGAAACAACGGTGTGTCTGTGCTCATCTGGTGGAATTTTGGCAACTGCAGCTTTTAACATCAGTAATAACAACACAGAAATTCAAGTCACTGCATTGGATGATTATTATTTTTTAAACAATGTGTATTTTATAAAATGTAAACAAACCTTAAAGCTGCTTGATTAAAGTTGATATCATTCTACCTCTGTTTGGCCTTAGTGAGCAGAAATTATCATATAAAGTTCATATGCTGTGTCCTTCATCTGAAAACAGCTCTGTCAAGCAAAACTATCAGACCTAACTCAGGGAGTGTTTGTGTGTATACAGCAGCAGCGCGGGGTGAATGGAGGTAAGAATCATTTATCCTGTCAAACTGCTGAATGTTTTGAGCAGTAGAATTCACTATGTTAAATTCTTTTGAGTTTTCAGTCAAACTCCAACCTGTTTGCAGCGTCTCACTTTACACAAGTCACTTCCTGTGTGTCACCGGGCGACACAAGCTCTTTAATCCTGTTAGAGAAATACAAGCGAGCCAAGCTGATATGCTTCATCAGCACTGTGTGAACTACTTTGTTATTGGTTTGAATGTAAGACATTTGGATAACAGTTATGCACTACAGCTTTAACAATAAAAATATAATATATATA